>VZSC01011780.1:0-40138 GCA_013398225.1 Steatornis caripensis
AAAAAAAATGTCATTTAGGGCATTGTCTGCAACAGAACATCAACAGCGTCATTTCAAAATAGGCAGTCAGATTTTGCCAATCTGGCTATTACCGAAAGCAGCGCCATTACTCAACACCTCAAACTTTCTGTTACAGCAGAAAAAGTTATATTCTTTCTCTCCTTCAGCAGATGCAGCCTAAGATTTACAAACAGAAGAGCTCCATCTAACCCGTAGTAGCAGATGACTGCAGGCCAGCTAGCAACAACACTGCTGACTCACATCCTGAAAGCAACGAGGATGCGTTGGACACATGGCTGCTTGCTTCTCTCACAAGGAAATTGTTCCTCATTTCTAGTCAGAAAGTTGCCTTCTGTGACTTTGTCCACCTGAAGTAGCATCTTAGGCTTTCATATATTCATCTGCTATTGCCTCAAAGTCTACACTGTTCCCATCCATGATTTCATATCCAGCAACTGTTTAACTCCATTGCTTTATGTCACGTTTTTTTCCCCATATCGGTACACAGGATGAGCAGCATAGGCAAAGATGCCTCAGCTTTGCTTTACACTTTCACAGAATACCTTCAAGAGGAGAAGCTAAACAGGATCGTTACCTGACTAAGCGATTTCAGAGGGAGAAATATATTGTCTCTCTATCTGATGATGCCCACTCATGCTTATAAATGATGTTCTGCTGCATTCAGAACTTCATCCTCAGAAACAGGATGAAGGTACCATGAAGTAGTATAAAGCACTCTGTTCATGTTTACATTAACTTTTTTCCAATTTGGTTCTACATCATGTATATACTGAGCGCCTGTTCTACTTCTCCAATTTTGGTACAATGAATTCTACATTATTTTTGGAAAAGAAGAAAAATCAATACTATTTTTTCCCCCCAAATGAAGTAAAAAACACATGACAACAGAGTAGGATGCAACAGGGCTAATCATTGAAGAAAGCAAGATCTGGGGTGATAGGAGGCAACATTTGCATGACTCGTGAAGGAATAGAAATTTCTACAGGGCATAGATTCATGAGTCAGAACCACATACAGAAAATAAGCAACATACAAATCTTGATTTATAGAGCTAGAATTCTACTGAGAGTTTTTGGTAACTGGACCATAAACCATCTTAACTTCACTCCTGTGGTTTATAACATCACTGAAACCTCTTGTTTATAGTCCATTACACATCTTTATTTTCCCTCATATTCTCTCACACACACAAATGTAGGAGTCTGCAGCACCTGAAGGATTAATTAAATACTGAAAGGACCTAATTTATCAGATTTCTAATCACGTGCTATTTAGAAGCATTTTACTTCAAGACATTATGTGATGCAAAAAGCACTTCAAAAAATCAGTAATAAAATAGCCCACCAGACAATATATAACAGTTGTAGTATTTTCTATGTAAATGAAATTAGCTGATGGCTGAGAACAGGATTTTCAAAATCCTCTAAGCACCAGATATGAACAAATAGAGGAAAAGCTAAATTAACCTGCTTAATTCTGAGTACAGTAGAATACAAATTGCCAGAATTACGCGGAGTACACACACACACGCATGCACCCCCCCCAGAGGCAAACCCGCATTTTTCCCCATTTCTGAAACCAGTACCTTGCTGTGTTGGGTTGCTTAGGAGACTCTGATCCAAAGAGTTATGTCAGCAGGATTATGTAAGCTCCTGACAGGTCTACCAACGCTGGGAACATCAAAGATAGAGGCCAGACAGAAATTTCTCTCTCTATTCTTCAAGCGTGGGAGCTGGATGCAAGGCTGACCACCTCCCTCTTTAAAAATATTACTGGCTAAGTCTTCACTTTGTCTCCATGACAATTTCCATCTCAGTTCCGTGGATTAGTGGATAACAGTGGATATTAGTGGATAGTCCCAAATGAATTTGTGCAACAAGCATCAGTCCAATCCTGCATCAGCAAGAAGCTCGAGCCTTGAAGTAGCGCTGCTCCAGAGTCACTCCATGTTATGTATAAGATTCTGGCATGTACATACAATGCCGCAAGCTGGAAAAATCAGCTCAAGTTATGAGGGAGATGGAAAATTACAGTATTGATATTCTCAGCGTGAGTGGGTACAGATGGTCAGGAACAGATTGTATCAAATTGAAGAACAATAATAAAATCATGAACTACTCAGGTTCCCCAGCTGGAGGGAAAGCGAGAGTTGCACTGATTGTGAGTGACACCATGTAAAGAGCCCTACGAGACAGACAAGCAACCAATTAATGGCAAAGGAGCACGTACACAGCGCAAGGTAGTAGGTGAGAACGAAAACACTCCAAGTGCTACCACGATACAAAACTGCTTTCTAAAACACCCTATAGAACCTCATTAGTAGGAGCATGCCCTCGTTGACATGGCTGGGTATGAATGGGGGAGTGCTAATTATGGACTTGAGTATCTGGAATTTGTTCACACAGGAGCACCGAAGAAGAGCTCATCCAACTTTGATAACTGAATCACCCATTGATGGCAAGAACGTGCTCTTCTGCCCACAAAATCACATCAGACTGGTTGTAACAAAAACATAGGCATACCAGGTTTTAATCTGCAGAAATTTTTTTTTTTTCCCTCTGAATGTTCGGGCATGCAAGTTGCATGTGCCGGCAGTGGTACGACATATGTGTTGCGATCGTGAAAATAAATTTAAAGCAAACACTTGCAGAAGAAGCAAATAAGAAAATCACTACTCGAATTGATGGAATTTAAATGTCAATTCTTAAAAAACAAGTTTTCCACAGATAGGCATAATTTTCAGCTTTCACATAAACAAATTTTGAGGATCTTCAGTAAAACATGTTAGTAGAACGAAGAATTTTCTGGTATTTTTCAATGGCTAGAAAAAGGAGGGGTGGGGCACTGCAATGCTACTGAGCACCATCATCAGAGGGGGACAGGCGAAGTAGAACCTCCCAAATGCTCACGGCAAAATGCCGTTAAAAATGGAAAACGGGAATAAGCAGTTATGAAGAAAAGACAATCACATTGGCAGCAGTAAAAAGGGGGCTCCTGAGCATTGTCTTCCAGCCACAAAAAGCTTGCAGGTGATTTTAATCATAGCTAGAATGAATTAATAAAAAACAAATGAGGAAATATTATCATCCAAAAAAATAAATTAGAGAAGAAACTTCTGCTGCATACTAAAACTGCCCTGTCACCTGAAAAAAATCAGTTTGCAAATTCAAATAAGACAATAACTGTGAGAAAATCATCTTGCATTAAGCTGAAAGTAGCTTCAAAAGTGAAGAGCTGGAAGACACAGCGTAGGGTGAAACAGATCAGATCTGCTCAAAGGCGGCAGCAAAAAACCCCACAAAATGATCGTCTAACTCTTGAACGGAGCACAAGAGAATGAGTTCACTGCAGAGGAAAAAATTTAAAAAAAAAAAAACACTACCGGAAAGACACTTCTAGCAACTGTAAAACTGACATAGCATCACAGTCCTCTCCAGAAAATTCTTCTACATACTTACACTGAATTGGATTTGCAACATCTCTGCATCTTCAGGTACTTTACGAACAACAGATTACTTTTGGCTGCCTGATCTTACCTTGACAATATTTTCAACTAGTGTGCTGTCACTGAACAGCCAACGCATACCAGCGACACATGGCACATACCCAACATACCTAGATTGTGTTGACTTTCAAGAGGATCTTGAAAGCTTTCAAGAGGATCTCTGAAATTTTTCAGCAACCCTTTACAATACCCAGAAAATTTTATGGTTTCCAGTAAGACAGCAGATGGGCTAAGATCTCTAACTGATTAGTTTGTAGTAATATTGAATTTACCATATTGATTTTAAAGACAGCAAAATTCTGTGGTCGGGTCATGCACATGTAGGTCTGGACACCTGCCTCCTGGAGACACTGATGAAAACCATGCCACTGAAGAATGGTCAGAACTGAATAAAATGTCCTGAAGTCAGAAAGTCAAAAAACAAAGGTGGCGAAAACCAGTGTGACCTCACGTGACCATGTTGCTCTCTGAGAGGGAAGTCTTGAGAAGTGTGCTTTATCAGCTCACTTCATAAAACCGCAACTTTTGCATGACTGCGTCTGAGTAAATGACTCAAGTGGAAAGCCTTGCTTTTCTGCTGCTGGCCTCCAACAGGGAAATCTAATGCCGTCCATAATANCGATTAGTCTGTAGTAATATTGAATTTACCATATTTTGGAGATAAGTGATTTTAAAGACAGCAAAATTCTGTGGTCGGGTCATGCACATGTAGGTCTGGACACCTGCCTCCTGGAGACACTGATGAAAACCATGCCACTGAAGAATGGTCAGAACTGAATAAAATGTCCTGAAGTCAGAAAGTCAAAAAACAAAGGTGGCGAAAACCAGTGTGACCTCACGTGACCATGTTGCTCTCTGAGAGGGAAGTCTTGAGAAGTGTGCTTTATCAGCTCACTTCATAAAACCGCAACTTTTGCATGACTGCGTCTGAGTAAATGACTCAAGTGGAAAGCCTTGCTTTTCTGCTGCTGGCCTCCAACAGGGAAATCTAATGCCGTCCATAATAAGCTTGGAGTCTTTTGTAGCTATGCATTAAACATTTACCTGCGAGTCAGGAAGGAATGGATGGAAAACTGCTGTCAGCATTGGTATTCCCCTTGGCTACTCAGAGAGACGTAGTTGCACAGAATAAAGCAGACCCTGTTCTTGGACTGGGCATGCCTTTACACCATGGCCCAAGACACATGTACTTTCGCATTTCCAAACCCAAGTGAACCAGAGGGACATTTTCAGCAGAGTATTCACTGAAGCAGCAATTTTGCAAGAAAATTTTGAAAACTGTGAAAGCATTGGCTTGTGATAGCACAGCTTAAAGGCAGCTGAACTCTTACGCTTCTGATGATACAAAAAGTGGGTTGAATTAAGACAGACCGATAAAATGAGAGCCTGACTGATCTGCAGTTTCTTCCTTCAGATATCTCTTGCTGACTTAACTGGTTAGTTTAGCATCCCACTGCACACTATTTCAGCTCTTCCCATATTGAGGGTAAAGTTTGTGGTTACTAAACATTTTAACAAAACATTTTTTGATAGATATTTTTTGAGCATTTAGTTCTGATCTGTTCTGCCACATTTTTTTGTGTCTGCCACCATAAATGCATCCCTTGGCACAACTACCCAATTGAACTTTGACTTGGTCCAAAATTCACTACAATATTTCTTCAATGTACACAGTTCAATCAAAATCTCTTGTCTAGGGCAGTTCACGTAGAAGTCTCTCCACAGAATAAGGCACAAAACCCATAACGGTATTTGTCTTTTGAAGCAAATTACTACACATTGTCTACAATTTAAAGAATTGTCACTGAGCCAGATTCCTGGTTTTATTCTTTTTATTCCCAAGGGAAAAGAAAAAAAAAACCTCTCTTCTGATTAAACCTTAGTTTCAAATCACATTTAGACACCAAATTACCGCATTTACCCCACAGTTTGACATCAATATCATAATCCCGTTATCTAGTCCATGCTGCTTTAACTTGTGATCATAAACATTTTCTGTTCAAGATATTGTACTGCAGCCACTGGACAGCCGTAACTGACAGGATTATGTAAAAACAGCGGCTTATCATGAATGTCCTAACGTTTTCTGATGTTAAATACTCACTTGAGAATGACGCAACTGCAAATATTGCCAGTGGTTTTGTTTGCCAAGGTTATATTTTGCCTTAAGTGATGCAAAAGAACACAGGCTCCATTCCTGAAATAGCTGGTCTATAAATATGATACCTTTAGATATCCAGCTAAGCCAATGAATCTTTTGCCTTCAGACTTAAATGCTGGATTATCCCATTTGTGGGAAAAAAACCCCAAACCACACCCACAAAAAACGTAGGCATCTTCGATATTTTGCCTCGTATGCTTACGGCATAAGATAGATTGATTTTTCCCCATCGTCTACTCGCACCGAGTAATAAAAGAGCTGACTTGTACCTTTCTTTTCCATCTGTGCCTTGCAGCTGCCCCGACCCCTGCCATGCCAACCCCACCACTTCAGCCAGTTTGCACAAACTTGTTACATTCTGGTAATAATCCTTCCCCTTTGGGTCTCCTCTCTTCTCATCCTCCAAGCATTTTTGAGACCAGGTTTCCTTGCTCCTAGAACATACCAAACACTATGCCCACGATGGTTTGTAGGCATTGGAAAATTATTAAATCGACCACAGGTCTTCCAGAGCTTAACGATGCTTCATTTTTGGAGGGATTCAGGGTCATGTTCCACCAGATATTAGTTCTTTCTTTAGGTCATATCTACCGTATATTTCAGCTTTTGCTCACCAGAAAACAAAGCGATAAAGTATAGTCAATGATGACCACAGAGAAAGGAAGAATTTCTGAGGTGCTGCTTAGGGAAGCAGGGATGTGAAGAGAACAAAAACAGAAGAGAAAGCAAGCCGCATGGCTGGAAAATCTGTAATTCTCTGATCAAACCAATTTTACAAATACAAAGAAGTGATTTCATCCTCAGGTGCTGTTCAATCTCTACCCTAGATCTCAAAGTGCAGAAAACCAGCGAACAGCTGTTCTTGCAGGACAGAGTAAAAGAAAAGGGAAATGAATGATGCCTAGTGACCCGGGGATATTTGCCCCAGACAGTAAAAGCAGGAGCGCTCAGACTGAGACTCTGCAGCTGTTCATAAGGTTTGGTTCTATCACGAACTAATGGATTTGTCTCATTCAGGTGTTTGATGCAACATCCTCTATCCCTTGCTGCATCCCACCATTCACTTGTACCTTATGCCATGACAGCTTTTACAAGCTGCTCTCTAAATTAGTAGTATTTTTCAGGTTGCTGAACAAAAGTTGTCTTCTACAATAAGGCTCTATGGAGGAAATCACATCTTCAAATAATTCCGCTCTGCTTGAACACAAGTTAGAGGCTTGAATGTCAGTGTTGTAATAAATATGTGAGTGCAGCATGTCTACTAAATCTATATTAAATCTGTGGTTTGCTATCATATTGTGGTTTTTAATCACATTTTTACAATGACAGTCAAAATACCATCTCCATCTATTTATCTTTTTAATAATCAGCAATGCTTCTTTGTCTGCTGAAAGATCTTTGCTTTTGCCCACACAAGCCCTAAAAGTAGAAAACATGATGCAACATGCTATAAACTCCTGATCATGTCCATCTACCCACTGAGAACACATCGTTTGCATCTGCTGAAACTGCTTCAGAAGGGGACACAATGAAATCACTAACATATACTAAACACAAGAAAAACTTCAAAACTCAAGATCTTCCAGTTTATATCCTAAGATCCACAGAGATCCCAGATCAAACTTTTGAGGCACTGGAAAACAGCAGCTCTGCTTAAAGTCTGTATAGCAGTAATTACTCATCATCTTTAAAAATAAGTCCTCAAGTTTGTTTCAAACTGCATATAAAGAACGTGATCTTCAACTTGGAGGAAGTGTGGGGGTTTTTTTTCATTTACTATAGTAAGGAATGACACTTTCAGCAGTTTTTATCTGGTGGCATTTGAAGTATAATTCTTGATTTTGTCCTAGAATTCTTCACATACCTTCTACAGCACCAGAAGTCCTAGGTGAGCACATCACAGTCTTTTCTTTCTAATTAAAGTCCCTCTTCAACAGCCTTCTCGTCTTTCTCTAGTATAACACTGAGCTCTTCAAGTTTCCCACAAACTATTATCCGCAGAAACTTTTGTCCTCAGTTACAGAACCTCATTCATCTCCCTTCAAATGTTTTTAGACTTCTGGATGCCGAAAAGCAGACAAGAACTTCCAGGTGTCCACTTGTCGCTGGTTTTGCTCATCTTAAACATAATTGCCTCTGTGTGCACTTCTGTCCAAACCCGGACAGATATTCACAAGTTAACTGATACCAAAAGCAGCTAGTTAATTACAAAATAAAACAAGTTTTAAATCATAATATAAATGTCTGAAGTATGGGCGAAATGACCCTTAAAGTAACCATTTATCTCCACTGAGTATAGAGTGAGATACAACACACAATGCGGTTCACTGTGCCTGTACTGTAGACATCTAAGGTTAAGCAAGATGAATTCTACTCCAAATGCCACATTCCTGGTCCAATAACTAGGATGAGAAGGCACTGCAGAGATATTTTCATATAACAGAGTGTGTTAGGTTATTTGACTAAGGACTAAGCAAATTAAACACAAAGCCATGGCAAGGATCAAGAACAATTAGTGAAAACCAAGCACACTGACTCACTAGTCCTAAAATCATCAAAGGAGAGTAATTCAGATCATTGTTCCTCGTGCAAAACCCACTAAAACAAGCATAGGAAACTCCCTAGAAAGCTTTGCAATGTGACAGATTACCTAAAGGGGTATAATACTTCTTAAAGGATACAGGAGGATGAGAATTTAGTGACAGAACAGAGAGAATTTGGGGACTACGTAAAATTTATTATGGGATTTTTTTTTTAAGGGGATTGCAGCAACGTGCAAAACTTACTATGGGACATTTAAGGAAAGCACCAAAGGTGTGTAAAGGGAGGGACTAAGGTAGACTGGGGACAAACAAGCATGGAAAAATCAAGGACAAAGAGGGGCCAGTGCCCTGTAGAGAGCTTACCAATTACACTTCAGTGCCTGAGCCTTGCACTTCATCACTGCAGTCCATCTGATACTCGTATTACACCCTATTTCTAACCGGTCTGGTGTGCATAAGTCAATGCTAGCAAACTCCAAGTGGGTGGCCCGAGCGGAGATTCCCCTGCAGCCTGCAGGGAGAGGGCAGGTGAGGGACTGTCTGCCACGGGAGGGACCCTGCGCTGGAGCAGGGGAAGCACTCGAGGAGCCCTCCCCGCCTGAGGAGGGAGGAGCAGCAGGGACAATCTTTGGTGAACTGACTGCACCCCCATTCCCTGTCCCCCTGCACCGCTGAGGGTGCAGGAGGGAGAGACATCAGGCGCGAGGGGACTCAAACCCAGGAAGGAGGGAGGGGTGGGGGAAGGTATGTATTTGTAAGATCTGGCTTTCATGTCTCCTTATCCTGCTCTATTTTGATTGATGACTGATTATATCAAAATTTTTCCTTCAGTCTGTTTTTTGCCCGTGACCGTAACTGGTGAGTGAATCCTCCCTGCCCATGTCTCAACCCACCAGCGTTCATTACATTTTCTCCTCATCCTGGTGTGGGGGGGCAGGAGTGCGTGAGTGGCACCGAGGGGTGCTCTGTTGCCAGCTGGTCCTGAACCATGGCAGTGCACACCCCCGTACTGTTTTGTATTGTTATGGGCTTACGGATACAAAATCTCAGCAGCCTTGGATCCTTCGGATTAGGAGGGAAAAAAATTCTCCAGGTCCCAAAGGCCATGGGATTCTGTTACTGCAAACGAAGTGAATACCCATGTGGGCACTGGCAAAAAAAAAAAAAAAAGGCCTGTGGACTTTTCTTAGTTGTTCTAAAACTCTTATTTGTTTCTACATACACCTCAGAAACCTGAGTGGCAATTCAGATTGGTTTAGATATCTACAATATATACTGAGTAAAATAAATTGTTTTACTCAAGTATCTGTATCGTTATGTAGCCTGGCTATGATAAAATACGAACAAAAAGTTGATGCCTCTATAGATGCTTTATCATGAAACAGCTAAAATTCACCAAAGCTATGAATATTGATTTAAATACTTCTATATAAAAGAAGTTATTTCTCTTTCAAAACAGTCTTTAAATATCTTCCCAAAGTAAGAATACATAAGTTACCTTTTTTAATCAACAGCTATGTAGGCACTGCATTTGGTTCAGCAACTAGTCCATCATCTCCCCCCTTTTTTTTTTTCCAATCAGCCACACCAAAATTTTGAAGGCAATCATTAACAGTTGCCTTATATTTTCTGTATCTTATGTGATGCTAAATATTTTATTCTACATTCACTCAAGTGTACGTATGTGCATGTATCAATATCCTTTCTATATATAATTTTTGTATATAATGACTTAGATAAATCTAGGTAATCCCTTTAAGGTGATTAAGATGAGGCCAGATTACATCTCTCAAATCACTGAGTGGGAAAAACAAACCCACCAAATGAAAAATTAAGAGCTCCAGCTCATTTAACACAGTTTCTAAACCAATCAGCGATGGCCTGCGACAGACTTTTATAAGCACGTCTTGCAAGCACAGAGCTACCACTTGGCAACTACTCTATTTAAATAAATAAATTTCAAAACTGTACTCTGAGTATTGTGGCATTACGTATTTTTTTCGTAGATGGCCACAAAAAGTGTTGGAGAACAACCGTAAGGGTTTCCAAAAGGGACAAATCAACAGCAGCATACAAATCCATGGCCAGGGATCCTCCGAAGAGACAGACCACGAACATCACCTGCAAAATTCCAAATGACTGACTTCCAACCAGAAAGCCACAGCCCACACCTACACTGGTTTTAGAACTAGCATGTTTCCAGAAATCATAGTAAGACTTGATTTTAGAAAGCAGACTTTTTCCTGGAATGCTAAGAGGGTGTCCTACCTGATGACAAGACTAAGATCTCTGTGCAAGATCACCCCCACTGAATTTGGAAAAGCAATTCATATCCAAATACACAAGCCTCCAAGTACCCTCCTAACTTTAAAATTCCTTTTTTCAGCATGCTGTTACAATCTCTCTAGCAACATTTTTAGCCAGCCTGATCCTTTGATCTGCTTCACTTGGGGGGCCTGTCTGAAACCAGTAGTGCACAAAGGCCTTTGAACATAGAGAGCTCCTTTGGACATGGCTCACGCAGCAAAGCTACATACAGATACCACACTTTGTGACCAAAATAACTTCAGAACTGAAAGCTCTCTAGTAACATTCAGAGTTCTGCACCAAAGCTAATAAATTCCAAGTGGCAGGGCTTTTTCACAACAGAGGTTATCATGACTCAACAAATCAACAACCAACTACATCAACTCAAGCTAAACTGACAAATTTGAAAATTTTTAGTCGTATTCCAGAAGATTAGTCTGGTTTTGCAAATTGTGCAAGATGACTACAGCTGTGTCACAAGCCATACTTTGGACCACACATTCTCCCTCAATTTCCTCAGTGTTTCAGGATGTATTAGTACAATAGGCATGCAGCCAGCATCAGTCTATTCCTGATCTGTTCCACTGCTTCTCATCTTAGAGCTCTCCAGATTTGTTTCTCTTCCTGCAACACCCCATAAGGTAAGTGATCCAGTCAAAGATACATTATGGCCTCTTATCACCAAACAGCCATGATCCAGGAATCTTGCTCAAACAGTGCTGGAAGAGACAAGTGAAAGAGTAAGAACTAGAAATGCATATAGATGTTAGCATCAGCAGATACACTAAACAGGATGCTATATGAAGGCAAGTGCTCAATTTCCAGATTAAAAAAAAAGTTCAATTATGAAGTTTATTCTAATTGAGTTCATAAATTTTTTTGTGCATAAACTCGAAGAAGGAGTATAGTTTCAGACTACACAGTAGTGCAAAGACTTTAAAAAAAATCCTTAACGAAAGATGTTAAGCAAAACTTACTGTTACTACTTATCTCATATTTCTGCAAGAGAAGCCTTCAGCCTAGAAGGCCTAGTTGAGCTCCAGCACAGTTTTCTGATCACCTTAGTATCTTCAGTAAAAAGCTATGTCTATCCCACTGGAAGGGAAGCAGAGCATTTCCCAAAGAACTTTGGGCTATAGGAACTATGTGAAATGTGAAGCTTTTGATTTTTTTATATATAACCTTAACATACAAGGCTTATAGTAAGTCTCACCTAAAGAAATTTCTGGGGTTTATACAACTTATGTAATCTTTCAAACAGATTTCAGAAGCTTTAAATAAGCTAAAGAGAAAAGGTATTTATTCAACTATGTCATTATTAACACTAGCAACTTCAACAGTCTGAAGTTTTGTCAAGTCACACAACAATAGTTAAGAAGACAGAACAAAACTATAAATACGTTTACAGACATCTGACAATCCTGTTGAATTTCTCTTGTATAAAAGAAAAATAATATATCATACTTCAGTAAGTGTAATGCAGTATATTTGTCAGTTGGAATAGTGAAGATCTAGTCCATTGCCTTAAGGTCACTTGTACTTTATTAGATTTGTTAAAAAAACATTATATGGACAACTGATTTTATAATTCTATATGGAACAAAGGGGTCTTTTTTTGCCTCTGACAAATCTGAATTGAGTTCATCCTTCTTTTGCAGTAACGGTACCAAGAAATAAAATTGAAACTAGAGATATCCTCCACCAACTACCAAGTTATCTGCTTATATCAAAAGGGTCAAACTCCACTGCAATACACAACGCTGGGCCAGGAACATCAGACACGCAATAAAAGATTACATGGCCAATCCTTATGACTATCCAAAGCAGACGGTGACTTGAGAAATCAGACCATGTGTATATTTGGAAGAAAAGCCACGTTTTTGGAGCTGTATGCTGTCTTACCAAAGTCCATCAAATTTTGTATGGTGGATTAATTCAATAGTGACATTTTCTTTCATTGTGACATTTTGCACATGTGAAAACAACTATTTCACTACTGCCACAACATGTTTCTTCCTCTCTGATACAAATGGCATAGATCCTGGTTTGCTGTGCTTACGACGATTCAGTTCCCTAGAAACAAAAACCAGAAAAATGAAGTTCAGTGGTCAGCACAGAGATTTAACAAATACTAACTTCGTCCTTAAGTTACTCATGGAGATATCCTACAATCTCAAAAAAAAAAAAATCAAGAATTGCCCTGCTTTTATTAATCAAAATCCATGTACTTCCTCCTCTGATAAGGATTTTCGCTTTGGAAAATAACTATTAAAACTGGCTGATTTAGAGAAGTTTCAAATTGAGCCTTTTCTTGGGAGCTCAGCTGATTTGGTTGTCATGCTCAAGCTTGTAGAGTCTTCCAGATGAGAAGGATGAAAGCAAAACCCACAACCCACCACTTTTGGGTTTTACTATTTATTTAATGGCTACAGGAAAGCATGCCACCTTCTGCTCCTAGAAATTCCAATATGGCAGTGATCCACATGACTGAAAACACTCATCCTGGAGCCTGGCATTATAAAAAAAAAAAACAACCAACCCCAAAAACCCAACAACAACAAAAAACCCCTCCACACACCCAAAACAGGCCATTCTGTTTCCACTGCCACATTGCATCATGTTGTGCTTAACAGAGCATTGTGGCTCCTTCCAACAAGGTATTTGCTTCCATTTCTTCAGTGAACTTTTGGGAAGCAGCCAGTCCTCATTGATACTGGCACTTGTCTGCATTTTCCTTATCATCAAAGGATGACCAATCCAGTAGTTCATGATCACTTATTCAGAAGTTAAAAGTAGTTCCTCCTACACACTGTAGCTCTAACACTCCCATGCATTGCTGCTACAGCACTGCACTGATGCATTTTATTAAGATCAAGAGAAAACAAAGCCAGAAGAGGAAGACATACTTTCGCCGACGAGCTTCTCTCATGATACGTTGCTCCTTGATTTGGCAAAATATACTCTTAGGCAGGTGACGGTGTTGAGCTATGCGTCTGATCTGTGGGTGATACTGGAACTTCTCCTTCAGCTTCTGATTGTAATTCATAGCTGCTTTCTCTCGTGGTGCAAGCTATGGAGAAAACAGAGAAACGTGTTATAAAAGAACAGGGATTTAACTGTCACAGTTTTCTCTACCAAACAAAATTTTAACTTTTAATCCAAGTGGCATCCTTCTAGCAAATGACTGTAACCACAAAAACTTTAGTATTAGGGTAGGTAAGTACTAAAAATCTACAATTTCAGCAATACCCCAATGCTCAAACACAAAACACTACCACAGGTTTCAAAGTTCAGCGAAGTAACTGAACCAGCTCCCTGAAAATCAGATTTTGATGTGCTGTAGAGAAAGAAGAGAGAACAGAAATAGCTGACAGTAAAATCTCTTTGATCACTCTGCCTGCTTTCCTAACCTCTGATGATGATCAACTTCTACTGTGAAACAAATATTTGTAGGCATTTTAATCACTAGCCAGTGTAAGTAAAAATGCTATAAATGCATTATCTTCATGAACAGCTTTACAGACAGCTCTTTAGGTGGCCTAAATCTTACCCAGCACCTTGATCCATTTGGAAGCACAGTGTACATATCAGATTTCAAGTATTAGCTTGGCTATGTAGCACACAGGGAGCTCCAACTTTCATCGTGCAGCTAAAAACATCTTAGTGTCACAAACACATGAAATACAGGTCAGCTAGAATTACCACAGAAGACTTTAATTTCATTCATGTTTAAAATTATGTCTGAGCCACTATTAACAACACTGAAAGTGAGAAATGCCTTTTCCTGACAGCTAACCTACAGAGGATTTTTTTTTTGTTTCAACTAGGCATGCTTCCTTTGGTCCTAATGCTTATTTACCAAAAGGACAAAAAAACAAAACAACCTGTGTGTGCTGTGTTTTTATTTAAAGCATGCACTGCTTTCACAAGGAATATTAGTTTCTATGTATTTTGGATTTGCTCAGATCTCTGGGAATTTCAGCTGCATTTCGTCTAGTGAGCTTTCATATAAACAGAAAATCAGTTAATATTAACAGAGGATAATCCCATCTTCTTCCTACCCTCCCTCTCAAAATACACTCTCTAACTCCAATTTCAGACATCTAAAAACCCTTCTTATTCTCAAACAAGCAGTGGCAGAAGTCTTTTGCCCTCCCACACTTGTTTCATCCACTACTAGCTGCACCTAAAGTATTAAAAACAAAACAATAGTTCAGCTTCTACGTATTCCACTTCGCAACCAACCCAGTTTCACTGATTTCTTACTTTCTCAAGAAAAAGCAGAACCTGAGTTTCAGACACTAACAAAAAAAAAAGCAACAACAAAAGCAACAACTTTATCACCCACAAAATTTGGAAATTCCACCTGCATTATTATGATACTTCCCCCCATCCCCCGGCTTTGAAATGAGCAATCGGCTATTTCTTCTCCACTCTGGAGGTCACTTTTGGAAGTGACTTTTACAACATTTCATACATTCTGAAAAAATAAATATCATACTCAGATAATTTTGGTCCAAAATACCATTAATGGTCTGAAAGCAAGTATTAATAAAATACATGGCAAAGGAGTTTCTCCTTTGGCACAATAAAGAAACCAAGTACCAGATGCAGAGTCACTCATGGCTCGGAGAATTCTTATTTAGGCATCAGAGACATATAACACTTAACCTCTGTTTCTCCACATCCTTTTATTCATAAAAACAAGTTCTTTTGCCTTACTTATATTTATCACGACATCTTAAGCTGCAAGGGAGTAAATGTTACAATCTTAACCCACTAAAACTAACACACACAATCCCCCCCGCCCTTCACTGAAATTCATACTAGTGAGCCAGCCAGAATAGCTGGCTCACCCTCAGTAAATCCCAAGTGTCCCCACTCTGCAGAAAACTGCCAACATAATTCAAATTAAAGAGCTTTTATTTTAATTAAATGCAATGAGTTTCCTTTAATTTAAGAAGAGCAAATTGCTGCCAATTTAGTATAACCTTGATGATTCTACAGGCAAGAGGTGAATCTGTAAATTAAAGATACATCAAAAATATCTTATTTAAAAATTAACACAGATTAAGCAGTGGTTATGGTGGAGTCTGATTCCATTTTTATGTATAATGTGGTATACAGAAAGGCATATAGCTGGTGACTTTCTGTCCAGCTACTGAATGCCAATGCCCTATATACCAGGCTGTGCTAAGCGCCCCCTCATCTACACGATGGTAAAATAAAATTTTGCAGAAATGACAAGTTTCTGTCTATTTATGAAACACAGCAGATCGCTAACAAAGCAGACTGCAGTAACACACTGAATTCCAATCTTTCTTGCAAGTCATTTTACAAGGTCTACATAAACAGCTGAAGAGAACAGCACTACTTCCCGTTCTGCTCTGAGCTGGAGAAGATGCCGTAAACGCAGCACGATTTAGCAGGATTAGAGATTTCGTTTATAGGGACTAGAAGACTCTACAATATCATAAATTAGAATTTATATGACATCATGAGTGGAAGATGCGCCCAAAGATGACGTATGTCCCTTTTTTCATACGTTCCAAAAGTGAATGCACACCTTCCTTCCTATAAGAGGGAAACAGAAATTATGTGGCAGAAAGACAGCTGATTTGTGGCATTACTGCAGCAGTACTTCACAGCAAATATCTAGAGTGAAAAATGGGGAAAAAGAACTCTAAAATACAAACAAGTTGTCAGCAATAGGAAAATGCGTCCTCAAGAAAACTGCCTATGCCTCCTTCCTCCCTCTAGAAGATAAGAGACTGGTCCTTTTTCCCATCTAAGCAGAAGGAAAATCAGCATTTTTCCAGAGCTCTGACTGAAGAGCTAAAACCACCTTTAACAAAAAAAACTTTCATTTAAAAGAGGGCTGTATTTGCACTGTGCAGTATTTAAAACTCCACACTATTAGACTCCTGTAATTCAGCATGAGAATATGAAATGGCTGTTTATCTATCCTGTCCAGGTTGCCCTTCTACGTCAGGGCAGATAGAGCACAGATGCAAAGTATTTTTAGAACACAAACATATCCCAGCAATTTTCTACACCATAGCTTGTCTTTATTTAATTTTTTTCCATTACTCTGCTGAAAACACCTTTGTAAATTTATGGTAATAAAGTTTATTACTCATTGTTTCCTCGGATCAAAAACTTATGGCTTCTTTACATCTAAATGAATGACAAAAAAGAAAGGTAATGTAGATGTTAATAGCACAAAATCACGGCTAAAGGCATGAAGCTACATGCGCACTGAACCATAAACCCAGAAACACTACGAAAAGAATGCCATGTCACACAGTATCTGGCACTGCTTGTTATGAGCCTTATCTCACAAAATGGAACTGTATACTAGAAGCAGACTGAAAGGATATACAATTACTTGGGCAGTTTTGATGCGCTCCTGCTCATGCAGTTTGCTAGATCAAAACCAAGACTTGTGCTTGCACTTTCTCCCGCTTTTTCGGTCCTTACTCAAAAGCTGTTATTTCTGCATTGTGTAAGAAAGCAGCAAACCTACACTCCACTACTGTTACGCTCCTGACACTAGTTTTACAATTACTGAAATGCAAATCATTCCCAAGCAGAAAGTTTTCTTCTTCAATTGTCCAGTCCTCTTTTCCAATTCTTAACTATTTCAGAAATGTAACAGAGACAAATTTTGCAGCTGTTACTCACAGAAGTACTGTTACTTAGCATTTATACTCTTAAGAACCGCAGGTGTAGATTTTTTCTAATGCATCAATAGACTGAATGAAGAACAATACAGCTTTCTGAAGTTTTACTGATGGTTCATTGTTTTCACTACAATTCAAAAAACCCAATCTATCCCTTTTTTTGTATTCATTAGATCAATTCTATTAACTGAAACCTACTCAATTACTGCTGTTTTTCCAGCCTTTTCTCTCAGAGAAGGCTCTGTTTTCATCTTTTCCTCAAAAGCCAGTCATTTATCTTTTCAGAAATCCCAAACCTCTCCAAGAGCACATGTACAAAAGCCTCAAACATACTTAACGTCATATTTTATGTACAGTATTGGAACAGTCTGGGGTATCTCAAAATTCTTGTTTAATGGGGTCTTTTACTTCTGGACAAAGCTAGATGTTTACTGCTTTAAAAATAAAATCTGTTAAGTCCTATTTAATAATATTTATTATGTAACCAACTTTTATTATAAAACTAAATGCTGCAAATTATTTTAAAGCAACTTCTTCAGTAGCTCCAACAGAGAGATTTGGTGTTTGATACCCCCATGTAAAACCCATGCAGACTTAATTGTCAGCGTAGTGGAGACACAGCATGCCTCTGGCTCCTCCAGAGACTCACTCTTTAACGTTTCACTGGATGAGTGCGATGCCAAATACATTAAAAACCAAAAGAAACATGCATGTCAGAACTGATGACTGTTTGGGTAGGCACGGTTCAGAAAGCACAACTTTCCAACCGGGCAAGTGTTCATCAGTCACAACGTAAATAGTATACATTCACTATAACTTCCTTGGAACACAGAAATGCTAAAAACAAGTAAGAATAAGTACTCACCAAAGACATGTTTTATTACCATTTCTCTTTCAGGATGCTGGTTTCCATTCACCCCACCCCAAAAATATCCATCTTAAAATACAATGTTATCAGAAATAAAGTGACCTTTGGATGAGTCATTCAATCAAATCTTCTAAGCAAAGAAAAATAGCAGACCAAGCAACTAAGCATTTAAGACATATTCTGACACTTCCGACAGAATTGTTGAGTGTTCAGCTTTGAATATTCAAAACGTTCAAAAAATAGCTACAGACTACGGAAGAACTGGACATCTATAAAATGAGCAAGCATATGTCTATGAAGATAAGACCACCAATCCTCTAAAAAAGGAGCTGATACTGAAGAAAAACAGTGGAACCTGATAAATAGCCATTAACAGTTACAATGTTAAGAACCACAGGAACTACCAGGTTGGATTGAACAAGGATTGGCACAGTTGCCTGAATCCCAGCAACATTTTTAAGGTATAACCAAGAACATGATGAGCCATAAAAATTCCACTCAATGATTCTCTAAACATCTGAAAAATAAAATTTCATAGTGCTTCTAAAAAAAATTTTAACAACTATAGCAGCTTTGAACAGTTACTAATTTAATATTCAAATTCTGTGTATTGATAAATTCAAGGCTCCAATGGCATCACACTTGAACACATTTCCACACAAGATATGGGGATGTCAAACATGATTTCTTATTACAATTCTTTACAAGTTCATTAGTATCATCCATGTGAAATGAAAGCGGTTTTTCCACATAATTCACTATGCCCCTTGTAAGTTCTTCCTGTATTTCTAAGTAATTTTGCTTTCTTAAGACGTCTTTTGATGTTGCAAGGTGTTTTGACCTGTGTGTTACAGACAGTTATTGACTCGGTTCTCTTGGGAGCTGACAGCCAAAGAATTTTGTCAGAAATGCTTACAAACTTTTACACCCATGCATGCTACAAAAGCTGTATTTGTCTGATTCCACAACAGAACTGAATCATACATGCAGCCTCCAAGAGGCTCCAATGTACTTACAAACAAACAAAAAAAAATGGATAGGGTATTTTAGGTAGGATTCACTATCAGGTCAAGTAACACAAGAGTATTAATGCGCAGACAATATCCAATACCCAATAGTCATAATTGGTAGTGCCTTTTTTAGGCCCATCTATGGCCAGTTTGCACTGATGCAAATACTACAGAAAACAGCAGAGTCATTTATCACTCTACATTTTGAATACAATAGCTAAGTTGTCCTTTTGGTAAGTATTTCTACAATGGAGGAGTAGTTGGGTTTGCCTATTATTTCCCAGAGTCGAGTATCCTCACTCTTTCATAAGAAAAGGAGCCAATGCCATCTAGTAGCCAGAGTGAATTTTCTGTTCATATCTGAAAATATGAGGAATTATTCTATATGAAAATGGCATTTTGACACTCTTTTTTCTCACTTGTCCTTCATGAAAAGGGTACAGCGTAAACTTGCATGTCAAAAATACCAGACAATTCTGTTGTAGAAGAACACCTTAGAAAAAGACAGCATGCTCCTTCTGTACTAAGTACGAACATAATGAATAAAGTTCCAGCTAATACTGTAAAACTGGGTGAAAAGGGCATTGCCATGTCCACATGGATATGACAGCAGGAAAACAGGTAATATTTCTGCACAATACCACACTGTCTAAACAAATTCAACATCAAAGTTAAATCAAAAAGTAAAGCCTATGATAACCTTTGTGCAGTCCTTAGAATTAGCAACTATGGGAGTGATATTTAAATGTTAAATGTTTGACTGAAGCATTACACGGGGAAAACCTAAGAATCACTCTAGAACAGAAAAAAAAAAAAAGAATCATAGAATAGTTTGAGTTGGAAAGGACCTTTAAAGGTCATCTAGTCCAACCCCCCTGCCGTGAGCAGGGCCATCTTCAACTGGATCAGGTTGCTCACTTGACGAAGCTTGAGGCAACCACAAGTAGCCCTAGACATAACTATGCTATAGATCCATCCCCTTAACTGTACAATATTCTTCTCTGAATAACAGCTTCCCTTTCCTCCCCCTCAATCTTTCACAAGATCAAGTAGAAATTCCCCCAAGCATTATTTGACAGCTATGCTGATGGGCTCAGAAAAAGCAATGTAAGCACCTCCAAAATGCCCTAACAATATAATGCTACGTAAAGGGATTACTCCCAGCGGGCAAAGTGTCAAATTCATTCTCCAAAGTCATTCAATACTTTAATACAACTGTGCAGATGAATACATGGAAGTGGTAACAGTAATAGAACATTTTGGCTTTGTCTACACATAAACATTTGAATAAGTGTAACTGAAGAGACACGTATCTAATTAGACTGATGTTTGCTCCTACTAGGAACACATCAACCAAACCGACTTACACTGAATTAAATGGACTTCAGACACCACACTAGTTTGTCATTAACCTGTATAACTCTCAGATATCAAGCAGGCAATCTCAGTTGTGCATTAGTGCAAGTGGTCTGTTTACTACTACGTTTATCACAGTATGAACTGCACATGAACCAGTCACATGCCAGTCAAAATTTTTACAAGTACCAACCCTAAGCTTCAGACTGACTTATGTAGGGCAACACAGAATTTATTGCTTTTTCTCTAGCGCAAAGGGATGAATTCTCACCTTTAGCACCCAGGTAAAAAACTCTAATCTAGTTTAGTTAGAACTGATGATTATTGTTAACATTAAACAAGACCAAAAAAAAGTCACCTCATGTAACAGTAACAAGGCATGTAATGGTAATATTATAAACTGCAGTAAATGCAAGAAGCTATACTGTGCATGTCAGTTTTCAAATTAAACACAAATGTCAAACTACAATTTTTACATTTTCACTTTAGAAACAAGTTTTTAGAAGTTGAATAGGCTAACCAGATGTAGTAAGAATAAAAAACCCAACACATCTTATCTTGTGATAAAAAAAAGCAAAATGCAACTCTTACCACTCCCAGTTTTTCAGAAGCATTAGCTTTCCACAGACGAATATTCATCTCATCTGAGCCACACAGAATATATTTGTTATCTGAAGTCCATTTCACAGTGATGACGTGCTGCATTCGCTTTGTATGGTACACCTCCCTAAAGCAGAGAAACATTTTTAAATGATCTATCATCCCTTTTCCAATCAAGATTACCTTTCAAATAGCAGAAAGCATTCTGTTCAAGGCAAAATATATTTACTTTTTGTTGTTGCTGTTTCTAAAAATCTGGCTTTTTTAAAACACTGTGCTGATCTCAAATCTAGAGAGAGAGAGATTCAAATAAAGTATGATGGTTAGACCAGTAAAGAACCACATAGGATAAGATGCTTTTTAAATACGTGTTTTCATAGAAATTACACCTAAAGACTAACTCTTTTTGCAAAATATGCTATGGGTATACAATATGACATGCATACTGTTCCCAAAATAATTTTCACTAATATGCTGTTACACTGATCGACCATTACAGAACGGGACTGCAGAAGAATGGGTGCCAATGAATCTGACAGCATCATTATGAACAAGAAAGAGAACAGGGAACAAAAACCTCCAGCTGTCCATCTATGACATGGCAACAGATTGGCTATTCTTCATTGTGATTTCCCTCCTCTCCCCAAAACCAGGCTTTCTTATCATTGTCTAAAGGACCGCTAGGAAAAATTTTAAAACCCTAAAAACCCAAAGAAAAGTCTCTAGCTCTGCAAACAAGAACTCAACAAGAAATATCAGCTAGTAAAAAAGGATTCAGAACAGCTGTGTGGGTATTAAAGCATAAACTACACATAATTTCTGCCGATCAGACTCCTGCTCAACAAGTGCTGGCACATGCTGACAAATGTTTCTACATGGTACATTTAAACTAATCTTTAATGAGAATTAGATAAGAGTTTCATTTAAGTATGTTCCAGACACTCAAAACAATATTATTCATAAAGTTATTCTTTTATTTCTGCTATAAAAATACAGCACAAAGTACACTTTCCTGGTAATTTTAATTATTTACTAGCAGTCTATAAGTGAAGAATAAATCAGGTCTACTTGTTGTCCAGTAATACCCACTCCTTTGGTATATCAGTCACGCACTGCAGCTTATAGACCATTCTCTTTCTTCTACCCAGTTGTTTTTACAAATAAAATCCAAGTAGTAATGGAAAGGAAATATGGAAACAACAGCTATTCAAGAGCCATGGAAAAATTAGACTGAGGTTGAGCTGGAGGGGTTATGAGAAAAGCAAGAGTAATCAATATACCACCTCAAATAAGCTTTCATAAGCTTAACCACCTCTTGCAATTCACACTGAAGTGATGCTCTACAAGAACAACCACGTGGAAGACTGAGCACGAGCACNGTTATGAGAAAAGCAAAAGTAATCAATATACCACCTCAAATAAGCTTTCATAAGCTTAACCACCTCTTGCAATTCACACTGAAGTGATGCTCTACAAGAACAACCACGTGGAAGACTGAGCACGAGCACCTTCAGAAAACATTAATACTCACATCAGCTTTTTCCTGATGTTGATGTTTAATAGTTTGTGTGCACTTACGCATTGTCATAAGCATTCCTATTTTTACTTTCATTCCACTATTTGGCTCAATAACAAAGCTTTTCTTCACCTATCTTTGGGGAACTAAGTACTTTTCCTCTCCCGAATTTTCAGCCTTTGCCTCTTCTGTTGCTGTCGTCACAAGTTATTACAAATCATTCTCAGAGAAAGGAAAAACACAAAACACGGCCAAATAACCTGAACCTGTCATTTAAAAAATTTGCACAGACATCCATTTCCAATTACCAAGAATTTACTAAATTTAATCAATTTTATATTAAAACTTATTTCTTGTGCCTAACCAGTGTCCTCATTTTCATTTTAAAATAAAATAGAAAGCAATGGAAATTACGAGCTTTTCTGATTGCCAGATCAAAAGTCAAAACTAGAATATCGTCAGGATCCTTGTTTACAGATACTCTTAATTGCCCTCTCAGTTTTTCAAGTGGGTTCAGATCTTCCACTTGGAGACTATTCTCCATTCCACAGGATTAATCTCAACTGCGCAATTCTGAAAAAGCCCAGCTTCCAAAGAATTTTCAGTGTTCCAGAATACCCTAGTCAGCTTATGCGAGGCTAAGTTTTTCATTCGTAAGGCTCTTCCTGACAAGATTTCTGGCCACCACAGAGAACGGGGGGAAAAAGGGAGGACAGAGGAAAATTCCTTCCACAGGCCTTGGCAACAATCTGCTATAAGGTGGACTAAAGCCTTTTACTGTTGCATTATAGAGTCTGCAAACTTCCCCTCAAAACTTCCCCACAGTACTTTAGCACTGTGTATCACCAATTCTGTGAACATTACTATTCCATAGAAAGAAAAATCTGTAGAACACAAGAGCTGCTGAATAATACAAGAATTAAAAAAAAACAAAACAAACCCACAAAAGAACTGCAATACTTAATTACATTTAAAACAGTATTGCAAGACAAGAAGAAAAAGAAAACTACCTGTAGATTAGTTATAAATGAAAATGTAAACAGCTCCTCTCAATCTTTAATGCAGTACAGGGGCATACAGTTACATTGAATAATGCATACATAGCTGCATCAACCAATAATAA
Organism: Steatornis caripensis; assembly: GCA_013398225.1. Lineage (NCBI taxonomy): Eukaryota > Metazoa > Chordata > Aves > Caprimulgiformes > Steatornithidae > Steatornis > Steatornis caripensis. Next base: position 23,694 of record VZSC01011780.1, read on the forward strand.
AAATATACTCATCCCCCTATCAATATTTCAGCAATACCACCCCCTCAAACCTTTTAGAACTTGACCTAGTAGCAACTTTTTGGGGGGCTGAGGTTGCAGAGAGGAAGGCAACTGGAAGTAAAATAAATAATAAAGAAAAAAAGAGGAAGAATTGACAACAGAGAATAATGAAAGTAGGTTTATGAAGAACAAATGATACCAGACACATCTGATAACTTGCTTCAATTTTCATCAAACTGAAAAAAAAATAATAATAATGGAGACACAGTAGATCCAATCTGAACTTGAGCAAAATATTTAATACACTGCCTTATGAAATCTTACATGGAAAACTAATTCAAAGTGAATTGTATTCAAAGCATGGTCACATGAATCAAAACCTGGTTGACAAAATATGAACAAAAGGTAATAAGCGTACTGAAACAGATCACAAAAGTGTCCAAAACTGATCCTCAGGAATTCATACAACAATGCTTTTCATGAAGTATCTTCAGCAATCATCCATATAGGACGAAGACAGTCCCTAGAAAACCAAGTGCTACAATGTTGTGAAGCACTGCAAACTTAAGTGGTGACAGATACAATACAAAGTGACCTAAAAACATTAAAGATACATAGAGAGGGAAATAAGAAGGGATTCATCTTGGTAAAACACCAAGTACATCCAAGAACAATAATCCACAATAATTTTAATCTAAAACTGCTTACGTACTGCTATCTGTTAAGCAGAAGTTCTACTCTAACACATACTCCAGAATTATATGTCAACTACACAACCCGTCAACCTCAAGTTATACACAGAATAAGATTTCAATACTCACAGAAAGCGAATACCTCATTGAAGATGGTAATGAATGAATTAAGAATTTTGAGCACTAGGGAGGGAGGTCACTGGAACAAATGACAGCAAGAGAGAAAGCAGGAAAAACACTCACCTGCTGTGACCTTTGTCTACAGGAAAAATGCGGACAGACTTATCAAAGCTGGCAGAGACAAATTCTTTCCCAGTTGGTGAATAATCCACATCAAGTACAGCAGACACGTGATCCATATGCACCATCATAGGTGATTCAAGAAAGCGCATATCGAAAGTATATAAGCTTTAAAATAAATACAACAGCTTAGTATCTTAACAACAACTAAGTAAATAGCACATTTTTGCTGAACAGCTACTTTAATCATACATAAACCATATGTAAGGATAGATCCATACAGCAGTTTTAAAACTGCTCATAACATATGAAAAGAAAGAGTAATGCATTGTTGTACTGGGTTTGTGTGGCAAGGTTTTGGTAGTGGGGGAGCCTCAGAGGTGGCTTCTGTGAGAAGCTGTTAGAAGCTTCTCCCATGTCCGATAGAGCCAATGGCCAGCTGGCTCCAAGACAGACCCACTGCTGGCCAAGGCCAAGCCCATCCACAGCAGTGGTAGCATCTCTGGGATAACGTAGTTAAGAAGGGGGAAAAAGTTGCTGCGACAACAGCAACCGCAGCTGGAGAGAGTGAGAATATGAGAGCAACAGCTCTGGAGGAGGTGCTCCAGGTGCCAGAGCAGAGATTCCCCTGCAACCTGTGATGAAGCCCATGGTGAGGGCAGTCTGTCCCCCTGCAGCCCATGGAGGGCCACGGTGGAGCAGATCTCCACCTGCAGCCCATGGAGAAACCCACACCAGAGCAGGTGGATATTCAAAGGAGGCTGTGACCCCGTGGGAAGCCCACACTGGAGCAGGCTCCTGGCAGGACCTGTGGCCCCGTGGAGACAGGAGCCCACACTGGAATAGGTCTCCTGGCTGGCAGGGCTTGTGACCCCACGGGAGTCCCACGCTGGAGCAGTCTGTGCCTGAAGGGCTGCACCCCGTGGGAGGCACCCACGCTGGAGCAGTACATGAAGAACTGCACCCCATGGGAAAGACTCATGTTGGAGAAGTTTGTGAGAGACTGTCTGCCATGGGAGGGACCCCATGCCGGAGGAGGGGAAGGGTGTGAGGAGCCCTCCCAACCTGAGGGGAAAGGAGCAGCAGAGACAATGTGTGATGAACTGACCACAACCCCCATTCCCTGTGCACCTGTGCTGCTCGGGGGGAGGAGGGAGAGACATCAGGAGTGCAGTTGAGCCCAGGAAGAAGGGAGGAGTCGGGGGAAGGTGTTTTAAGATTCAGTTTTATTTCTCATTACCCTACTCTGATTTGGTTGTCAATAAATTCAACCAATTTCCCCAAGTCAAGTCTGTTTTGCCCGTGATGGTAACTGGTGAGCAATCTCTCCTTGTCCTTGTCTCGACCCACAAGACTTTCATTGTATTTTCTCTCCCCTGCCTGGCTGAGGAGGGGAGTGATGGAGCAGCTTTGGTGGGCACTGGCATCCAGCCAGGGTCAACCTGCCACGATTGTTTAAGGCTTGAAAAAACCAGGGGCTTTCACTGTTGGATCAGACCTACGTTTCTTGCTCACTATCAAAGTACAGATAGTCTCCACTATTTCCTTCATCATCTGCTCATGGTTCACCGACCATACCTATTTTTCCAACCACCACACTGTCCTCCTTTACTCCATCTTCAGATATAGGTGCATAACCTGAACTTGGACAAGCATCTCTGAATTACATTACATTACAGCAAGCCTATCAGCTCTGCAAGGTTTCTAGGTATTCCCATATTGGGAACTCCCAGTAATTCAGAGTCGACTGTGAAGTTCCCATTCGGTTGGCACCCTTTCCTACTGCCTAACTGTCTTTAGGTCAGACAATGTAGGAGTCCAAGGAAAGCTTGGTCCTTCCATACATGGAGGTACTGGTTCAGCAAGCACGCTGTCTGTAAAAAAGCATTACATTAAAATTAAACACACAGCTGCTGGACCACAGCTGGGTTTTGCTCTCAAGCACTTCAAAGCTCAGGTGACGTCTATGTGTACTCCCTTTGAATCAACAAGTAGATCAGCAATCAACTGAGTACATCATTAATTTACCTAGTGTCAATAAACAAAGGTGCTTTACAGACTAGGCATTTAATGAAACCTACTGAAGATATACTATTTAAAACTACCACATCAAAAACTTGTAATTTAGCAGGTTTCTGACCCTCCTTGCTGCAGATGAATGCATAACAGATTAATTCAGTATCTCTTATTCAATAGTTTACTGGCTACTATTGCTTTTTTTCTCCTAGATTCCCCAAGAAAAAGTATGTTGGCATCATATTCAAAACTGCTACTCCATATAATCAGCTGACACTTGTATGTGCGTTGTTGATACGTGCATTTGCCATTGTACGTACACTAACTGCTTTAGTTTGCAAGAGAACAGTTGCCCCTGACAGTGGGAGTGGAGGGGGAAACAATCACTTTCAAGGTCTGGGCCAGATTTCATTTCCTTGGAAAAACAGCCTTAAGGTAAGTGATAAAACTCCTGTTTTAGAAGAAAACAGTGATCTATTGTTAGATCACTGACTTCCTGGAAAAAAGGATATGGAGCACATTTTGCAGTGGCCTGGTTTTGAAGAGACAGCTTTTTCAATATCAGATTAGCTGTTCACATGAATAGTATTGTTCAAAAGTAAAAAACTGCTCTGAGACATCGAAGTATTGCAGTCTCTGGAACTTCTTCACAAAAGAAATTATTTTTTAAAAGAAATGTTGGTATCAAAACAGCTGATCAATACAATATATAATAGCTTCACAAGAGGTGGCAAGAAATAAAACACTTATTGCCTCAGACTGCACCAATAGTATTTATTTTCCAGATCCCACTGCAAGTTACACTTGCATTGGCTTAGCTGCATTTTTTGGTAAGTTACATTGCTTTTTTCCACCCTGGGTTTAAAACACAGAGAAAGANCAAAACAGCTGATCAATACAATATATAATAGCTTCACAAGAGGTGGCAAGAAATAAAACACTTATTGCCTCAGACTGCACCAATAGTATTTATTTTCCAGATCCCACTGCAAGTTACACTTGCATTGGCTTAGCTGCATTTTTTGGTAAGTTACATTGCTTTTTTCCACCCTGGGTTCAAAACACAGAGAAAGAGGCAGTCTGCTATCAAGGGGTTTTTTTTTCCATCAGTAAGTCTGTAATTCTCTAGGTTATTACTTAAGTGATTCAAATTTAGAGTTTAAGCATTTTTTTAGAAACGTATTTTAGCGTGATAATAAATTACTAAGATACAGATTAAAAATACAACATGATCAGGATTATCAAAAAGCAAGGTCACACTTACTTNTAAAACACAGAGAAAGAGGCAGTCTGCTATCAAGGGTTTTTTTTTTCCATCAGTAAGTCTGTAATTCTCTAGGTTATTACTTAAGTGATTCAAATTTAGAGTTTAAGTATTTTTTTAGAAATGTATTTTAGCGTGATAATAAATTATAAGATACAGATTAAAAATACAACATGATCAGGATTATCAAAAAGCAAGGTCACACTTACTTGTAATCTTCATTTGCTGCAGTAAAAACAAAAGCTTCCATGGGGTTCCAACACAGAGTATTTGTCCTCATGTTCAAGATAACCTGGAAGATATTTACACATTGCTACCTTGTTATAGGCAGTAAAATACTCACTATAGTTCAAAGCTTTCTATACCACTGGAAACAAGCACTTTCTAGATACAGAATTACAGCAGAGGAACAGTGACGTGACCGAATAGCAGTGTTAGAATTGGAACTCAAGAAGTTCTTGTCCCTCATCATATGCTCACTGCTTTGTGCTACGCTGCAATTAAATTTTCTTCTGTAAGTCATCTTAAAAGCAAATTCTTCTACGTGGTCATTTAACATGTAAACATGTTAGTGGCCAATACGTAAACCTGGAACTTCTGAAAAATTTCACTTCATCATATTTACAGGAACCTTTAGCTAAGTAATCTATAAACACACCTAATTAAATGGTTATTTCAAAGGATACAGTAATTAATGGACGCCATGAACCAGCACTTGCAACGTGAATGGTAACATTTTGATGTGCTCTCGGTTATTACTATCCCTTCATTATTTTATCTCTGAAATTGCAGTTCATGAATTCTCCAGGACAGTTGCCATTTCTTGTTGAAGTGCTGAGCATTGCCTGCAGAAGTTACTGTGTTGTACTCTACTCACCACTACCAGTGTATTAGGAATGAATCATTTGCTACGCATTCGTAAGACTTGCTTGCTGCTAGGAAGCAGATGGCTACAAAGAGGCCAGTTTGCCTTGAAGTGGGAGGAAGGCAGCTGATGACAGCCTAGTAAGACCTTTCCACTTTGCTACCAGTGGCTTAGACAAGAGGTATTAAGAAGCTGTATGTCAGATGCCCCCACCTTGGAGGACAGCTGAGGCAGTAAAAGCTGAGCCCCTGTGGGAGAAGGGGAGGAGGTCATCCGACAGCCTGTATGACACAACAGCTTTGGCTTCTCCTGAGTCTTGGAGGAGCTTTAAACTATTGTATTTGAAAATAAATGCCATACAGTATGCCTGACAAAGTAGAGATGTATAATTACAGAGCAACTCATTAACAAGCTCAACAACTCTAAACAGGATTTTCTACAACGCTCCAGGCTAGCCATAATCCTACTTGAAAATCCTGAAATTTGGGTGTTTAACACTATGTACTCCAAACTCATTTTTGTTCTCAGCTTACTATACCAAACACCATAAATTTACATACATAACAAAATATAGTTGTACAATTCTAATTTTCACAATAATGAAAACAATCTCAAAGCAAGTTAATAGTGACTCGCCCCTCCCCCCGCAAAAAAAAAGATTGTGATTTTATGAGTGTGTGCATATTCTCATGATTCCCATTCTCTGTAAGTCATCATTTCCTAGGTGACATTATCCTGTTCAGTATGAAGACTGTGCTGCAAAATACTGCTAATTTTCAGAAATAACATGCATCCAGAACTGAATGTAATCATCAGATGTCTAAAGCAATCTCTATTTTAAGAAGCGACTTTACTGAAAGAATAGGCCAGTGACAGGCCCTGAGTTTACAGTAATGTGACAACTAGAATTGTTCAGATTTCAGTTTTGTTCTTCTAATTATAAACCTTGCACATATCTAGGAAGCTAATAATCAAGGAGTGTTCTTTATTCTTCGCTGTCCAAGTTTTTCAGCCACTGCAAAATGAGTACAGGATTAATGTTAACACATTATTTGTATAATAGATATTTTATTTAAGTATCTATTTACAGCTAAGATTTGTTTTTTAAATCTATTTATTTAAATCACTGCACAAAATAACTCCACTATTGCTGAAAAATCCAGCTCTTTTTCAAAAGGGGCCAAGTTTGGTCAAAGCCCATGCTCCACTATTTTTTCACTCAGAAGCATTCGGTTAATTTCAGCAGTAGCATTTTAATTAAAATACTGCCTAATAAAAATAATTCTCCATACAGTTCTAGCATTATATTCAGTAACAACTATGTAAGGCAACCTGGGCTGGAAGTTATTTAAGTTGCTGCAAATAGATTAATAATGGCATTTCAGAACTACCTCAACCTGGTAGCAGGTTCTGACACTGTTTCTGACACTGACCATCTTCTGACACTATTTTTTAATCAGTTGTAGATACACTTAGTCGTTTCATAAGAAAAAATCCTTATTAAGACAAATCAAAGTTGTGAAGTCCCTGAAGACTTGGCTATCTTGTTTATTTATTGTAAGCAAGTGCTCACAATTAAAAAGAGTGTCAGCCTGGAGATTGAGATTAACACAAAACTGGATCACCCAAATAATTAATCTGTCCTCCTTTACTATCTAACAAGGTATTTGGTTGAGGTAAACAGCTAAGAATGCTACAAGCAAGAGACAACACAGTTCCTGTCAGCTGTTTAGATGCTAAAGTCTATCTTTAAAACACCCTGAGGTTTCCCACAAGAATGACTTTTAGTTGTAAAGCATAACAACTTCTATTAAACATCTTCCTCTTGTCATGCAACACGAGTGCTTCCCTTAATCTTTCCCAGCTTCTTTAGACTAGTCCTTATTCTGCACTTACGCAGCATCTCACCATCTTACTCGTCTCTCTTTGAAACTTAAGTCTTCAAAACTCAGACAGGACAAACAGGCAAGAGAGTTACTGCTTCATAATGCGGAAAGCTGTACTCCTATTTCCACTAAGGAAGGGACTCCCACTGACTTCCAAACTCAGGACAGTGTGTGAGCTGCTTTGCTGATCAGATACCAGGAATGCAGCAGTGCTAGGAGCCACTGCCCATACACAGGTAAAGGTACCTCTAACAAGCAGCACCCTTCTCTTGGGAGTTACAGGGCTCTTAGCTCTCAGTGCAGAAATGGGCATTCAAGTTGCCTCTCCACAGCAGAATCATTCCTATCCCAGCAGGAGACCCAGCAGAAGCTGCTGTAACCATGGATGCAAGAAAGTATTCATCAGTGTTCAACTCCTATAGCAGGAAATGCACCTAAGCATGCTGCTTACNTGGGCATTCAAGTTGCCTCTCCACGGCAGAATCATTCCTATCCCAGCAGGAGACCCAGCAGAAGCTGCTGTAACCATGGATGCAAGAAAGTATTCATCAGTGTTCAACTCCTATAGCAGGAAATGCACCTAAGCATGCTGCTTACTACATGAGATACGCGTATATTCATACGTGCACTTGTGTATATATGCACATGTATATATACTTTTATATATTTAGCATATATACGTAAGTAAAATTCTGTTCCACTCAAACTTAGTTCGTAAACACTCAAACTACGTCCTTTTAATTTGTAACTGCAGATCTACAGCACTGGCTGTGTTCATTTTGACATTCAGGTCTCCAACTCGCATCACTGACAATTTTTATAAGCACTGTCTCAAGTGGCCCATATGAAACTTCACTAAAAATTGTTGGGGCACAGGGAGAGAAAGAAATACTGTTATGCCAACAACATTCCTGTTTTATAACTAAGTTGTGTACCATTATGGTGTTCTAGTGTACATCAGGCCATACCAGAAGGACACTGAGTGTATATTCACTAGCCAGAATACTGTATTTCAAGAAGAAAATTGTTAAGACAGTTCTGGGGCCCAAAACTACTGAACTTGATCAAGGTTAATATGTCTGCATGAACTTCTGGCTTCTTGTTTTAAACAAACACATACATTCTCTTAAAGATAAAAAAAGAATCTTCATGTAATTGGTAAATTTCACATTTAAATACAATTTTGATTCCACTGCAAATGATTTCTCAATGTTACTATTAGGTGCACAAGGGAGGGCTTATCTCCATGAAAAAGAAAAAAACACCTGTTCAAATGCAGAGCAAGGCTCTCCAATGGTGGAAAGAAAATGCCTCAAAAGTTACCTTGTTTCCTTCTGGCAAGGAGGAGGGAAAAAAAGAATAATAAAAAAATCGCACAGAGAGAATGGAATACAGGAACATAAAGTTCTTATTGTGAAAATGCTGTCAGGTCAGGCACTTTATCAAGAATTACNGCCTCAAAAGTTACCTTGTTTCCTTCTGGCGAGGAGGGAAAAAAAGAATAATAAAAAAAAAAATCGCACAGAGAGAATGGAATACAGGAACATAAAGTTCTTATTGTGAAAATGCTGTCAGGTCAGGCACTTTATCAAGAATTACAACAGAGTTAGCATGACAGCCCGTTTGAATGCAGAAAAGGGCCCTTCTAACTCTGCATGGTTTAAATTCCAACATTAATTCAAACTCAGTTAAAAAACTCAAAATTAGACCATCAAAACTCAGTGAACTCACAGTTCAGAGCTTCCCTTTATCGTCAGCAACACTTACAGACTATTTACATATTCAGTATGATTATTACGGCCATAAGCTTCTGTTAAAATGAAAAAGATTACCTTCTTTAATGGAGTTGATTTTCTCATATCATATAGCACAATATTTCTGTCAGAAGCACAGCTTCCCAAAAGGTACGTCTAAGAAAAAAAAAAGAAAAAAGAAAACCACTGTGTATAGTATGCTAAACAATTCTAGAGTGAGTATGGTCAACAGTTTACATCAGATATCCCTTTTCAGTCAAGGAAATACATTCACTGTTCTTCCTGCGCAGCTAGTTATTCAGCATAAACAGCTTAAATAGCTTTCCCTGTAAGATTCAGAATCCACCCAGCCCTCTCTACTCCACAAGTAACAAGCAGTGCCACATAAACACTTCATCTACAAACACAGCCCACCCAAGAGGTACACAGGAACTCCTGTAGAAAATCAAATACAATTGTTTTGCCACGGAGAGGTGGAGAAGTCTTGGTCACAGGGAGTACAGTACTGAAACAGACAAGAGCTCCACAGCCACCTAACACTACCTTGTATGACTGATGTACGTGATACTTCTATGATACATGTACATGACTTTTCAGTGGTGCCCAGCGACAGGACAAGGGGCAATGGGCACAAACTGGGACACAGGAAGTTCCACCTGAACATGAGGAAGAACCTGTGAAGGTAACAGAGCACTGGAACAGGCTGCCCAGAGAGGCTGTGGAGTCTCCTTCTCCGGAGATATTCAAAACGCACCTGGACGCGTTCCTGTGCAACCTGCTCCAGGGGCACCTACTTTAGCAGGGGGGTTGGACTGGATGATCTCCAGAGGTCCCTTCCAACCCCTACCATTCTGTGATTCTGTGATATGTATTGCTGTGGGCAGAATGGAGACGACCCTACTCTTTCTCTTCTCCCTCACTAACCGAAACAAAAAATAAAAAGATTAAAATATATGGTACTACACTCCAAAGCAATATAGCCGTAAAAATCTATGCATACACTCCCCTAAATATTATGTTAAAACACATATCAAAATCTAAATTTTTAAAAAGCTGTTAAAGATGGTGTTCATAGAGTTTAATCTTATACTGATCGAGATAAATACTGATTTCCAATACCTAACAGACACATTACCTCAATGGGATTAAATTTTACACTGCTTATGCTATCAAAACCCCATGTCAGAGAACACATTGGACTTGTCCTTTGCTCATCCCAAATGTCCACTTGATGGCCACAGGTGGCAAAAACAGCTTCCTTCCAGTGGTGATCAATTCCTGTATACACCGTCTTTAAAAGAAATAAAAAAACCACAACACAAAAAAAACAATTTACAAAACCAACTGTATACATAAATACACAAGTATGTTCTGTTACAAAAAAGATCGACAAATCACTGCACATCCAGACTGCCATGTTTTTATACATTTATATTACTGAAAATCAAGTCTCCACTGCTACCAGAAACTAATTCTTATCAGATGCACCCTTACGCAATAGGCTAGCTTTCTCTGCACTCCACCTGCGTGCACGCGTTTCTTGTTAACTTACGATGGAGTCAGCATTAGATGCCCATTTACAAAATCCTGGTTGACTTCAAGGAAGTGGAAACTTTAAGGATACAACTAGAAATTTTCCGTGGGGACCTGAACAAATTCCATAAACATTACAATAACTAAAGACTTTCAAATTATCTATTTACAAAAAGCATCTAATGTTGTTCTTGAAGTAAGCTTATCATAAATTGAAAGTGCTGAAGTATATATTTTTTAGTCTGTTTTAGTCAAAAAGACAGACGTAAAGTCAAAATTTCATACTGAATGGCTGCGAGGTATTGGCATGAAAAGAAAGTTATCTAATACAAACTAAGCACTGAAGATAAAGACACACGCCTGAAGATAAAGAGGCTACAGAAAGATTGGACCAGTTTGCAGGAAAGGGATGATTAGTAGAGACAGATCTAAGCAGTCTCTGATGGCATTTGAGAAATTCCTTTCCCATTACATGTAAAATAAATATAATAAAAACTTGAAGATACTTTAAAAGAGCCATTATCAAATTTTATGCCATCACCTTACAACTCACTATGATAACAAGTGGTATCAAACTATTTCTCTCTCCTCCAAAAGCTAGATAAGAATTTGTTCAAACAATTCAAAAGAAGAGACGTGGGAAAAATCAAACCTTAGATTTACTACCTTTCCAAGAATTGTATGAATAGGTTCTTCTTCTTCTCCATATTCTGGGCTCTCCATTTTCCACTGCTTAACAGTTTTGTCATCGCCAACCTGGAAATATTGGAAAAAGCATGTACAGTTTTACATAAATATATTCTGTTTATTTTACAATATGTGCTTTGCAATTAAGTACAGGTAGCCTTTCAAAAGAGAACGATCTATACCATACGTGGAAGTAAAGTGCTCTCTCTTGCCTATTTACTGTTCCCTTTTATACCTCCAAGCTGAAGATCAGTCCTCCTTGTCATAGTACTTTGCTAGAAACTGAGAAGGTACATCGTCTGGCTGGAATGGAGTTAACATTCTTCACAGCAGCCCATATGGCACGGTGTTCTAGATCTGTGGCTGAACCAGTGCTGATAAGGCACCAGCATCTTGGCTGACTCTGTCGTCATCATCCCTGCCTCCTCCCATCAGCAAGTAGGCTAGTTGTGGCCAAACAGACTGGGAGGGGGACACAGGCACAACAAACGACCTGAACTGGCCAAAGGGCTATTCTATACCATATAACGTCATGCTCAGAAATAAAAATTGAGGTAGTGGAAGAAGAAAGGGGGAGGAGGGCTGGTTTCCAAAGCGGCTGCTGCTCGGAAACTGTCTGAGGAGCTGTCTGCTTTTGAAAGGAGGTGACTGGTGTCCTGTTTGTCACTGTTTCACCACCACCACCTTTCCTTCACCTATTCAACTGTCTTTATCCGGAACCACAAAACTTTTCCAGTTTTCAAAAGAGGTACTTTCAGGGTCAAATAGGAAAAAGGTGAGCTGGAACAATGACTATTTTTTTTTAGGCTACATTTTTGCAATTCTTAATCGAAGGGCACCTTAAACTGCAAATTATCTTCTGGAAGTCCTCTTCATGTGCATGTAAACAGTTAAAAGACACTTTCCACCTCAGCTACTCCAGTTGCCTGTTCCTAAGCCCATGCTACCTCGTACACTACGCCAGCACGAGCTTTTGCATGGCTGTGCAGTGACCTGGATCAGGCAAACTGGTCAAAAAAATAAAGTTATCTATACAAGTTTAACTTCATCTCCCGACAGCACTACTTCTGTTTCTTCTTCCTCCCTCTCAATTTTGAGGCAGAGGGATTGTCAAAAGGGGATTCCAATCTGGAGTCACTTCAAATTTTTTGCTATGGTTTCCCCTACATCCTAGCTACTGTCCTCATGACCTGGTATGTACTTAAGAAAAGATAAATGTATAGTAGTGAAAACAGCTCTTCAACGCCCAGCTCAAAAAAAGCAAAACCTCAGGACACTCTGCTCTTCAAAACCAATTCTTTTTATTTTATCATCTCAGAATTGTTTTAATGCAAACAGGAAGACATACTATTTCCAGATGGTTTACATGCAAATTAACCTGTTGTGGTTGATGTAAGTTAATAAAGCTTTAACACAACCTTATTGAACATAATTACTCAACTGGAACCATAGCGAATTAATCGGCTCGTCTTTAATCACAGGATATGAAAACAGTTACTTTTCTAAGTGTTCGTATGCCTTTCAATGAACATGACCTACCTACTTTTTTAACAAAAACTAGTTTACTCAAGTTTTAATTACATGATCACCCATTAGCAATTTTTTTGTGTTTATCCCGTCATTACGCTTGAATAACATTCATATCACAGCACCAAAAAAATTTTCATCAGAAACAGAATTGTCAGGTTCAGTGACAAATTGAATATATGCTTTCCTACAGTATTTAAATATTGTATGCCAGAGGGCGAGTTGCTCACAGGAAAACAGATGGTAAACAGGCACTCTGTACTGCTACACTGTACTCAGGGACATGTCATACTTACAGTAAAGAATGATGTACCACAGAAACGAGCACACATGCCTCGAACAAAGCCTTCATGGGCTTGTACAGTACGAATACACTGTCGTTTGGTCAAGTTCCAAATTTTAACCTGTTAAAAATAGAAAAGTACTCTGTTGTTATCTAGGTTTTCTACAGCTCACAATTGCAGCTCACAATTCAAGTACAATGGATCACACATGTAACAAAATGGCATAGCTGAACTGAACACTTCTCAGGTTTTTTAATGTTAAAACTACTTAATTATTCCCTTCTTGAAAAAAATTAGTGCTGCTCTTTCCTTCTCACGCCTCCCCTCCACCTAAGCTATATACTTACAGTATTTTTGCATTCTCCTATTTTTGAACTAGAATTCTTGCTAAAAGACAGTAGCAGTGATAATTTTAGCAAGAAATACCTCTCTCGAGGAAAAAGCACGTGGAAACAACCTTTGGAACAAACAGAATGTTTTCAGTCCAGCTGCTGTATTACATTCTATATAAACGTCCACCTCTCAGAGGTTTCATACCAGAGCATTTGAGCCCGTTTAAAAAACAAAAAAAACGCATAGAAGTCAAGCTTTTACATTTGTATGTATTGATAGTACCCAGTACTCTTTACTCACTCTACCAATGTTTCATTTAAATTGACTGCACTCCTCTTTGAAAAGGTGTCCCGGTTTGGGTTAGGACAGAAGCAATTTTCTTTCAGTAACTTTACTTTTTAGTTAAGTCTCTTCTGAGAAGCTGCAGTCTCTCAAATTAACTGCATGTTTTTCCAGACAGTAGCTGCTTCTAGCAGTGATAACGCTCAATGTTTATAGTTAGTGCTGGAACATCAGTAGGAACGGTATGCAGAAAGGCTCTTGCTTACAGTCATCCCTATGGAGACCAAGATCAATGCCTGCTTCTGCTAACTTTCTTATGCACCAGATACGAAAGAGCAGAAAAGGGGTCACACCTGCAACCCTCCGGTGGAGAGGAGCGGGTCGGACAGGTGACCCAAACCTGACCAAACGGAGTATTGCATCCCATACGCGTCATACTTGGTATAAAGCTGAGGGATCACAAGGGTCAAGCTCTCTTCTTCCATGGCTGATGTCTGAGGAGGGCTCTGTCCGATTCATCTGCCTTCGATCCTGATCCGTGTATTCCTGAATTCAGCTCCTGCCTGCTGCTGAGTACATTCCGGGACTTTCTTGGAACGTGCCCTTGCAGTGTCCGGGTGACGTTATTCATCATCGGTGGGGGGAGCTCGATATTGGTTTTGTACATATTTGTATATATATATAGCATTATTCTTTTCCCTGTTATTATTATAATTATTGTAGTTAGATTAAAGCTGTTTTAACTTTTCCAACCCGTAAGTCTCTTTCCCTTTTCTCTTTCCCCCCTTGGGGAGGGAGGAGGTTAACAACGAGCGTCTGTCGTTCGTTTAATAGCCAGCCCAGCTTTAAACCATCACATGCACGTAACCCGACTCAAACATCCAGCAATCCGGGTAGCAGGACAGGCAGTCACATCTCGCCACAGACTGCTGTAGAAAAGCAAGAGGAGAAGGGCGAGAAAAACATAGCATAAAAATGTGTTGCCTCTAATTTCAAGGAGCTGAATGAGAACAGCTTCCAAGCAAAGGTCTGTAACCACTCTACTGACTGGTATAAGCATAAAGAANTCCATCCTGAGGAACTGAACGTCACACCCTCTGCTCACAGTTGAAAGCTGTTGCCTACAGATTTCTGAAGGCCTTTGTGCATGGGGAGGTCACAACCTGCAGTTTGAGAAACACTGCTCCAAACTGAGTAAGTTGCACCTTCTGAGAGGAGACAGAGTATCACAGCTGAACAAAGACATAAGAGAGAGATAAGCAGGAGGCATTTAAAGAAGAAAAAAAAAGAAAAAAACAAACAGAAAAGAGGAAGAAAACAGAAAACAAGGAACAAAGGTATCTTGTTTGTTGTGGTTTGTAACTGCAGCTTACCTCTCCATCACAAGCTCCAGACAGCACTGTAGACAAACTCTTTGGATGTTTGGCCATGCAATTAACTCCATCTCTGTGTCCATCAAGTGAGCTAAGAAAGGGTTTTGCAAACACACGTTCTAGCTTTGTTGCATTCAGAGCTCTTGTGTACTCTCTTGGAACCTCAAATGGATGCAATACAGGGTCATAGTTTCTCGGAACTGCAGTAAGAATAACACAGACATTAGAAACCCATGGTATGTAGCGTAGTTCAAGTTAAGCTGAATTAGGAAGCTTTTCTCTCTTTTTCCTGCTATAGGAGAATTTTCTGTAACACCAACATTTTTGCCATTCCTACTGTTTGGAAATTGGTCTGTGCGATCATTAGTATGCTCACTTAGCAAGTTTGAAGTTAACAGTCTGAAATAACTCTGAAATTATTTGATGTCCTTTTCAAGTATAGTGCTAAACTAATGAAGATACACATGTCCACAACAAACTGGAAGTTGCAGATATCTTGCAACTGTTACTTAACAAAAAAAAACCAAACCAAAACCAACCACAAAGCAAAAAAAAAAAATCAAATAACCACAATACTAACCTCCTACCACAAAACTCTAGACTCTAAACCTCCTACAACTAAACTCTAACACGCACAGAAAGGACATGGCTACATGGATGTGCGCAAAGAGGCAACCTAGCTCTCTTCATGTTTAGTCAGCTGCAAGCCAGCCCTGGCTCAGAGATCAGACTCATTGGTTTCATGGGCTCTGCTAACGCTATCTGGTTTCCCAGACGGGAGCGTTTACATCCAAAAAGCTTCAAGCAAGGGTCTCTTTGCATCCGCCTGCCCAGATACACCTTACAATAAACTGAGAAAGACTGTGGATATTGAGATTGTGCTTCTGTTTTTTGTTTCTTTCATTCTGTTTCATACAAAAAGTTTGAAAAGTCAGTAAAGCAACTGATAACAGATCACTCATTAAGAACTGATACTTAGTTCAGTCTGCTGATTTCCAAAGATTATTTGATGCATATCAAAACCTCTAAAATGTCTGACGAAATGGAGTTGGATATCACTCTGTAACATAACAGAGAATTTGATTTAACAGCTTACACACAATTCACACTTAGAAAATTAAGATGTATTCAACTACTGTCCCAGCAGGTAGCTTCAATGATATTTTTCTATGTTATGTCACCACATTTAAATAACTAGAGAACGCTAGTTACGATGCTACTTCGCACAACATCGCCACCTGCCTCCAACTCAATCAAATAACGAAGTATGTGCAATTTAAAACACTGTGGGAGTACTGTCCTGCTCAAAACAGTTTGATTTAGTGTATCCAAGACACTCGGAGTTTTATTCCTGCTTTTCCTGACAAAGGGTGGCCATTTTACAAACTTTATTTCTGAAGCTAGGTAGAAACTACAGCTCATTTCTGTCGTGCTACAGTGGTGAAACCGCACGACCGCGTGAGATCAGTCCTACGGAGGATGAGCAGAACCAAGCACGGGAAGCCCTCCTCGCATCTACCAGGCTACAGCTGCTGCAGCTAAAAACGATGCGCAAAACCCACCCAATTTTTGCCAGTTTTAACAGCGGACACGCAGGCAGAAGGGTGAGCTGTACCAGGAAAGGAACCGCACTAAGGGCCAAAGATTGTTAAGAGTAACCTAGGTAACACTACGAATAACCTCGGAGTACCAGAACGGTTTGTAAACAC
>VZSC01011780.1:42063-66753 GCA_013398225.1 Steatornis caripensis
GCTGCCCTCAGAGCCTGCCGCGCCGCTGCGGGCCGCGAGGACATCCCGTGCTTTGTGCCAAAAAGGTACGCATCTCGCTGAGCTCGCCGTTTGCAAGCCGGTGGCCGGCCGGCTCTTTCTCTGAGCCGGGTTTTGAGCTCTGTTTCACCCAAGCCTGTGTGGGGCTACGTGCCAACAGGCGCTGGCGGGGTGGCCCCCACCGCGTGCAACAAACGGGCCGCAGGCCGAAAGGGACCGTCTCAGGTTCCTTGGCCACCTGTCCCAAAGCTTAGTCTTCCTGTCGTTTATAGGGACTATAAACTGTGCAGATGTGAGAGCTGACCAGGCTTTTCCCTCTCTGTCGTGACCACCAGTGCCATGGGACACAGCAAGATTGTCAGTTTTTAACAGACGGATTGTTTCAAGCCAGCGTTCAAAGTTCACCTTTATGCCAAAGATTTTCAACGCTCAAAGCCTAACAATAACTGTGTAATAGTCTTGGTTGTTAACAGTAGTGGTGTTGCTTTGCAGAAAACTCCTAACTTGTTTGTTTTTCCGCAGGGAAACATGTCAGCTTCTCCTTACTGATTTTGCTGTTAATACGAGGGAGGCGTTGCCTTTTTATCATACTCTCTTTTATAGAGATTGAAACGTTTTGCTGTATCTTTGGATTGTTGTCTTAAATGGCTAAGTGGGTGTTTAAGATCTCAAAACCAAACAGTGAACAATTACAGAGAAGTTTTACAAAATTTAAAGCATTACATTTCCAAACACACTTTTGCAAAGTTGGATTTAAACACTTCCCTGCATATCCTAGTGTGGGCACATGCCCGGCTGTGTTACGAAGAGCGTAGCTAGCAGAAGTGCTCCTTTCTATTTCGCACTTGTAAGACCACATCTGAAGGACTGCATCTAGTTTGGGGCACACCCGTACAAGGAGGACGTTGACATAGTGGCTGCTGGACTGGTGAAAGGGCTGTGACATAGGAGGACACACTGACAGAACAGGATGGGTTCAGCCTCACAGAGAGAAGGCTGCGCGGAGATGCTGTTGCAGTCTGTGACTGGAGCCAGGTTCTTCTTGGAGGTGAATAGGTGTAGGGTAAGAGGGAACAGGCACAAGCGGTGAACATGGAAAATTCCAGTTATTTATTAGGAAAAAGGATTTTTACTGTGAGAGTGGCCAAATACTGGAAGAGGTTACCCAGAAAGGCTGTAATCTCTTCAGCCTTGGAAACGTTCAGGAACCAACTGGACATGTCGCTGTGTAACCTGATCTAATTTCATCTGGTTTGAGCAGGGACTTGGATGAGATGACGTCTGGAGGTGACTGCCAGCCCAAATTACTCTATGATTATATGGTGCTTTCAGGTTTGTTGCTGATTTCCATCTATCAGGTTTTGGTTGGACTCAAAATACTCATGGCTTTTTTACAAAAGTTTGTTCCGAATCACTGTGATCTGATGTCCGTCTTTTAACAGAATAGCTCACATGTTAGTTCTTGGTACCTGGAGAATACAACTTTTGGCATGGAAGAACCTGCTGATACGCTTTGAGTTTAGACGTCATTTAAGGATGCAGGCTCTTCCTCTCTGCTGCATATGAGTGTGGTTAACAGCCCTTTCTTTCCATTGCTGGTGGTTGCACTGGTATGTTTTTGAACTATACGTAAGTTACTTGCTGGTATTTCAATGGTAAACTTACTCTGCTTTACCTCCAAGTAGCTTTTTAGTCAGGCTGTACAGAGATAAAGATAATTTCACATGCTTGCTTGGGTTGAAAATAATGATTCCTATGTTTTGTCTTCAACCAGGAAATAAGGGCTGACATCAGAAATCATTGTGAAGATTCTTGGCAGCATCCTTGGCAGACAGACCTGCATTCATGCTTCTGATTGCCCACCTTAATGTGGGAAGCATGTTTATAAATGTGGTTTAATGGCAGCATGGTTAAAAAAAATTCAGAAAGGTCTTTGGGAAGGGTCTAGCAGCGCTTGTTCAGATGGGAGAAAAGAGGCACTTAATTTGTGTTCAAGTTTTGAGTGATTGTCAAGGTTTGAGGCCTTGTCACAATGTGCTCAGAAAAAGCATTTTGTCTTCAGTCACAATGTACAGTACTGTACGCAAAGTTCAAAGGAGAATGAATAATAAGTGTGGCACTGAACAGAAAACATCTGAAATTCATGATTGCCAGGATTAATCTTGATGGTGACACAAAAACTGTCCTGACTGTAAAACTTTTAGATTAATTTTCAATAAAATTACAATCTAGCCTTATGTCTGTATTAAGAAGGAAAGCTGCTGCTGTGTTGGCATCGGAAAGTCATTTAGGTCAGAGAGATCTATGGAGTTCACCCCCTACTCATATAAGGTCTGCTTCGATCGGATTGCTCGGGGTCTTGTCTGATGGAGTTCTGAGTAGCTCCAAAGATGACTCTTCAGGCAACTTTTTCCAGTATTTGACCACTCTGACAAAGAAAAAGTTCTGGTCAGAATTCCCTCTGTTCCAGCTTGCGTCTGTTACCTTTTGTCATCTCACCATGCGCTGTATCATGCATGCCATCAGTAACCAACTTACCCCTTTGGTGTTACCATAGGAGCAACAGTAGTTATCCTCTTAAGTTGCATGAATGTCCATGTTGTAAATGAAATCTGTCAAACAAAAACTTGCATGTTTTTTGTCGTTCTGACGGTAACATTTTTTGACTATTTGGACAAACAGCTCTTTGGTTATTGGGTGGGAGAAATGTTTGTGTGTGGTGTTTTCCTGCCAGTCCATTCAATGAGAAAAAAAGGAGAACGTAGGAATTTTTTATGTAAATAACCTTTGAGTGTTTCATAAAAAAATGAATTTGGAATCAATAAGACATGACCCATTGAAAATATTCAGATCTTTACAGAACATTTTAAAGATGAAGACTGAATTTAAAGAGTTGTTATTTGGGGCTTGTCTAAACTCCTTATAGAAATGTGTTGTCAGAGACCGTACGTATATCACTTGGAATAGGATGCAAAGTTGCTGGGACGCTAAAAATAAGAGACAAAAAGCTTCAATTCAAAGCTGCTGCTCACCAAAAATGTACAGCAGTGCAGTTAGTTAGCCTTGTCAGATGGATGGGAACTTCCCTCTTGCAGAGCTTAAAAGTTCTTGGGGGGTTTTTTTTGTTTGTTTCTTTTTCCTTTAACTTCTTTAACTCTAGACTTATGAAGCTGAAAATGTCAATTCTTGCATACTTCTAAAATGCAATTGATCAGTTAGATTTTCGTGTTCCTTTGCAGCTTGCTTTGGAGGCTGTGTACTTCTGTGGTGACTTTTACACGGCTGAACGTCATGCTTCCTGAAATGTTTCTCAGTATAATTTCTTTCTTTCATAGTAAGCGATGGATTGGAGCTGAGGCCAAAATACAATGGGATTATCCACTGTATGACCACTGTCTGGAAGCATGAAGGACTGCGAGGCTTATATCAAGGGGTAGCTCCAAACGTGTTGGGAGCAGGGGCTTCCTGGGGACTTTACTTTTTCTTGTAAGTAGATCTGTAAAATGTGTCATATCCTGTGCAATGTAATGTTCACATGTACACTGCCTCTTCTTTGGGGGTATAAAAATGTGCTAACTGGCTGATAAACATGTGGTTCTTTTGGTAAGTCCAGATCTGTTACCCTTTATTATGGTTTGCTGTTCTAGAATTTAAGCAGTGTGAGTCAGAGACCTGTTACTTTGTCAAGTATAGTGCATTCCCTTGGTGCTGTGAAAATACAAAGGTAATGGGAGATGGTGACATAATTTGTGAAGAATCCTCTGAAAGTGCCAATGCACTGTGCTTAAAACCTTTTGAAAAATAGAAACCTAAACCGACATGTTAATAATTAAAGAACATGATAAAGTTTTCTGCCAAAGCTAAATGTTTAACTTGATTTTTTTAATAGTTTTAGTGAGTCAGTTCTTTCGTTGCTTTTGTGAGTTGACGGGCTTTTCTTATAAAGCCCATTTTTAGTACTCAGTCTCTTCTACTTTATTAGCTGTGTAACTGTGACCTGATTTACTGCTGATCCCTAATAATTGAACGCTTTAGGGAATAGTTAGTTGGTATGATTATGCAAACCATACTTGTCAGTTGTCTAGACTTCGTTATTGTGCTCGGTCCTCAAGCTTTGCTACAGGTTCCTATTGACAGTTCAGCTGCTGTTGACGGTTTCTCAGTCCACAAAGACTGGAAACTGGATCAAGAGAAGAAAGCTCTGTATTTCTGAGCTAGAAGATAGATACCTGTCACTGTTACTCTCAATAAAAGGGAGGCTATCTAATTGGTTTCTTTTAGAAGTTAATTCTTGAGATCAAATAGCTGGTTCAAGATGCAGTCCCATTGATACTGACAGTAGTAATTTAGCAATTTAAATATGTATTACTTTAAAGAGCTAACTGCTCAGAGATCAATTAATCAACTAAACAGAGGTAGTTGGCTTAGATATCTGTTTTCAAAGTTGTGTACCACCTAACATTAGGTGTTTTGTTGTTTTGGGGTTTTTTTAGGGATGTAAGTTTGTTTTCGCCTTTACCAAAATGTATTTTACATTTTCCAGTTACAACGCCATCAAAGCTTACAAGAAGGAAGGGAAGCTGGAAAGTCTCAGTGCAACCGAACACCTAGTGTCAGCTGCAGAGGCTGGTGAGTTTAAATGCGGAGAAGATTAGTGTTTGCTTCTAGCCTTTCCGTATGCTGCTCCCTGCCTTTGTGTGTCAGTGCTGCTTTTTTTACAGGTGGCAAGTGTAAGTGTTCAACTCCAAATGCAATCAACTATTGTCTGGAAATTAATTAATGATGTCTAAGATGAATAGATGGATCACTGTGGTCTTTTCAGTTTTGCTCAGAAGTAGCAGTTGCCAAAATACCTTCTGACCTTGTTTTCATTGTGTAGTTTTCCATATTTAGTACTGTGTTGAGTCCCAAAATATAACTATATAAATCTGCTGCTCTCAGCTCATTAACTTATTAAATGTTTAACGCATAGACCTGGAAAGGAGAAGGCCTGTGGAAATTAATGGAGTAAGTGAATTGGTCATCGGTCTTTGCAAATCTTTATCTATGGTCCAAGTTTTCTTAGAAACTAAAGAGCCAAAATGAAAATACAGCTTCTATCAGCAAGACTTTTAATACGTTGTTTCTAACATATGTTCTTGCACATGCTTCTGAGTCGTGTTTAACCTAGGCAATTGAGAAGACTTTTTATTAGGCTGTTGGAGCATTCATTTAATGTTGAAATACAAGGCATATTGTTTGATGTGAAAAACAGCAATGGCTTATTTTACACCCGTATTTTCAATAACGTCTAAAGCTACAACAGATTGCTTCTATTAACCTGACAAGATGATTAAGCAAATTTCTCATTACTGAGGTGTCCATTAAATTCTGAACAATTGTATACCTGAAGAATAACTTGAATAATCAGAAGTACCTTAGGAAATTACTTACATTTCCTATCTACTACAGATTACACTACTGACTGTGGAAAGGTGAGGCAAAAAATGAGATATACTCAGAATATGCAAAAAGTCGTATGCTCTACAGAAGTAACCTCTGCAGTAGCAGGTTGGACTTGGCTGTGAGCTTTGAAGGCAGAGAGGGGGAACAATGGTGGGCATAAACTTCACCTCTTTTAACTAATATGAGTACTGTTGTAGGATAAGTAGTTTTGTCATGGTAGAAGCCTATGTTACACTGGCCTGAACAAGCTGGGACAAGCTTTGGAGTTGGCATAACAATCAGTCTAACTTCCATCTGTTCTCAGGAGCCATGACTCTCTGTATTACAAACCCAATATGGGTAACGAAGACACGACTTGTGCTACAATATAACGCTGGTGTCGATCCATCAAAGCGGCAGTACAGAGGCATGTCGGATGCTCTTGTAAAGATATACAAGACTGAGGGCATACGTGGCTTATATAAGGTAATAAAATTTAAGAAAAATTCCAGGATTGGCTGGCACCACTCAGTAGCATGGTGAGACTTGTAAATACCCATCTACAAAAAAAAATGCCAGTCATTTTTTGTATTAGCTCACATAGTTTTATTCTGTGAGTCTTCTTTCCCACTGAAGAACTGCAGTAAGGAGGCTTAATCAGAAGAAAAGCTATTATACTGTTGAAATGTATGAAATCACTGAAAAATAGAGTGTAAGCTTTATGGCTAAGCCATCTTCTGTTGCGTGATAATGCTGAAATGAGAGTAAACTACAAACTGCTTTTTAATTTTTTGAGTCTTCCTATAATTAGCATTTGGATAAGGAGGGCGCAATAGCATAACCTAACTTGCTGCTAGTGCTTTCTTCCATGTCATCCCTTATCTCTGTCTTTCTGACATCTTGTGGAACATAACATATGACTAAAGTAGTTGCTAATTTTTTCTTCCACAATAAACGGTCTCACAACTGCTCATTTGCCCTCTAGTTACTGAGGTCTGTAATCTGTCATCTCTAGATCCATGAAATTTGCAGACTTCAAATACAGTCTGTGTATGTGTGGTTTTTTAATTCCCTTTAATTTAGGGAAACAGATGACAACTGGATTTGGACTTTTTGCTGTCTCCTTCCTTCAGGCCATGACGTCAAGATGCATTCATCGGTGCCTGGAAGGTGTGAAGAAACCTTTTATAGTTCAGTTTGGCTCTTGTCCTGCAAGTAATGCTATAGAACAAGAACGCTATCAGGAGTTGTCCTGATTTTTGAACATCAGCTTCTTAAATTTCCAGTGAAAAATGTAATCTCTGAAAAATATAATAAAAGCTATGCTGAAAGACTAGTATGCCACATACTGATGAATGCCAAATTGTGACACCAGAAACAAGACACCTTATTTATTCCTAAATTGAAATTGTCAGGATTTCTGATTTGCCTGCCTAGATGTCTGCTCTGTTCCATGTAGATAAGTTCTAATTTCTTGCATCTGTTAGGGTTTAAGATGTCCTTCCATTGAGTTGCTTTACAGATTATTCGTGCATGTAGCATGCGTTGCTTTTGACACTAGACACTAATTTGTAGTGTTAATCTGCAAGTGGGGAACTAAACCAGGTACTTCCTTTGAAAGAGCAAATTACTCGCTTAAATTCACAAAGAAGGTGACCTAGATAGGTTCTGGGCGACCTACATAACTATAGACACTGAGCAACTTCATTGGACATCAGGATTTTCTCTTCAGGTGGCTCTTTGACTTGTCCATGTTTTAGCTTTCCTCCCTTTTCTGTTTTGGGGGGAGTTTTCATCTTTTCTCTTTCTTGCTTTATCTGAAATTTGACGTTTGAAGTTTAGTTAATTGCCCTGAGTTGCAAGAGTTGTAGTGCACATTTATGTATTCTTTTTCCTCATAATCTTAATTTCAGATAGGGTTCCTTATATCAAATAAGTGGATTTTGAATTTCCACCGCAAGTTGGAAGTAAAATCTGGAAGTGGTTTCTTTCTGATTCATTAGAGATTAGTCTTCTAAAGCATGGTATTTCCATCCAAGCAATTCTGTCTCTTGCTCTTCATTGCATGTGATGCTGTTACCGGTCTGAGCAATTCCTTTCAGTCCTTTGGGGCACAAGACTAATAACACCAGGATTCATCAGTCTTTCTAGCAGGGCTCAAAGCTGTCTTTATCTCTGTTGGGTATTGTTTGTTCATTAAACTATAGTTTATCTGAAGCTGGCTTCCTCAATAACTTACTCTTCCTGAACTTGGCCTGGTTTTGAAAAGACAGGAGCCTTTCTTTCACTGATTATCCCAGTAATCATCTAGTTGGTGATCTTCCCCACCCTCCATCTATTGGGCTTTGTCCTTTGGCCTCCATTTCCCAGATGACTGGGGACAGAGCTGCTCTACTGCACACCAGGCTGAGTTCAAAAAACAGCTTGGTGTTGTGTAATTTGAACATGCCTATAGATCTGTTGGAGATCTGAGCTCTAAAAATTTCTTTGCCATGAAGTTGAATGTCATGCAACCATCTCCATTTTAAGAGTGCTTTGTGGTTCTTCTCAAGCGTAAGGCAGGAGAGAGCAAACATTGTAAAATAGTGGTAAGATTATAAGAGTTGGCACTTTCAGGAAAACATAAAATATCCCTGAGCTCTTGGGAAACGGTTAGATGTCTAGTCTAGAGTGACTGACTGCTAAAATATCAAGCAAGCAAGCAACTAACATTCTTCCTGGCCTCCATGCTTCTGTATTTGTATTTCAGTTTCATTCTCTTCAGTGATGATGTAGAAGCAGCAATTAGAAATAAAGCAATGCTTAATAGACAGCAGTAATATAAACAGAGTACAGAAGATTTAAGGAGATTAAAGGAAGATGCAGAATCATCAAGACTGAGAATAATAATGCAGTATGCTAACAACAACAAAAAAAATCCTAGCAGTAATATGTGCTTTGTTACCAAGTGGAATAGATACACTGGACACTTCTGTATTGTCGTTTTACCTTTGGTAGGCAAGTTTCCATATGCTGAGGATGGAGTATTTTTTCCAGTCCATTAATGTCTAAGGCACTTATCTCTCTTTATTTTGCTATGCTTTTGCTTATGCTAATTTCCTCCTTCTTGCAAACGTGCAGTTTGTAAGCTAAGTGACTTTCTAAGTCTTCGTACTTTTTATAGCAAAATCCACTCAGATCTGGCCATCTTGACTTTAACTTTAGTCCGAGGTTCTACAGAGAGACAGAAGCATAAGTAACTTTCACGTAAAAAATGTTATCATCTTTCACCATGAAGGAGTCAAGGGGAGATGATGGCGTACTTCCAGCATCTTTTTGCACAAGTTGTCAGAGCCAGGCACTCTGATACTACAGGTCTTTGGCGCACTGAGAACCCAAGTGAAGACAACGCTAAACAGATTACAAGGGGAAGCTGCTGCATTCTTTTGAAACATACAGCAGAGGCTGCTCTGGCGTGAGCTCTGTCAGACACTTCAGGCAGTGATACGAGTACTGCATCACTAAATGAATGTTATTCCTTTCTTTACTAAGAAGCATAGGCTTTCAGCTATACGCATTTGGCTACGTTCCTTTTCATTGTAATGGGCAACCTTTGAGACTCCAATCAACAGGACGTTTTTCTCTTGTCCTGGATCGTTGTCACTTGGAGCTGTTTAAGCCAACTTTAAAAGACAATTTTTCCCCATTGTCTACTGTTCAGAATTATATACTTTACCATTTAAATTTCTAATTATATATTTAATTCTAGCTGCTGTTATAATTTTCCAAAAGAGAATTCAAACAAGACTTCTTTAAGCAACCATTGATCCTCTCAAGCCCTCATGGCAAAAATCTTCTAAAGATATATTTGATTATTAAAGTAAAAAAACCAAAAAGTTCATAAAGTGAAATGATCTTAAAGTTTATCTTCACGGTCAGATTGTAGATCAAAAATAAGTATCAAATTCTATCAAATTTTGTGGCAAGAAAGATTTTTGTGTAAAAAATTTTGTAAGAATAAGAAAATAGAGTAGGAATATTTCAAAAAGTTCCTCAGCCAAGATATTTCATTACTGAGAAGAAATCACTTTTGCTTTGAAACATTTTTCCATAAGAACACATTCTTTTGTATGATCAGTAGAAGCCTTGGTCAACTCTTATTTTACTGAGGCACATTGGCTGACAATTGCCTCACTCCCTTCTTGCATTTTTTAATACTGGCTCAACATTAAAAGCCTTCTGGCCTTTGGAAGCTTTCCCCATCAGCACAAGACTTAGAACATGCTGGTACTCATTCAGCAAGTGTCATCAGTAGATGCTTTAGGACTCTTGGGTGCAAGTTATCCAAATCTCCTGGCTTAAATTTAAGAGTTTAGCACTCTTAAATGTTGTATAATATTCTTCTTTTGTTGGTGGGGAAAATATTGCCTCATTCTCCTAAGATATAAATACATCATTCTAATTCTTTCCAAGTAGAGAGCAATTATTTCCTCTGTCTTTTTAACAATTTTTCTGTTTAATCATGAGCAAATGTTTATGAAGATTTTCCGTGCTGTCACTATACTTAACTTTCATACTGTTCCTTGTTCTGCTGACCCAGATAATTTTTTCTTTGATAATTTTGGTTTCCTATATTTCTCCTCTTCTGTTTTTATATTACTGGTTAGTTTTCTTTTCTGATCCAGGATTTCCAAAAACTAAAGTTGTCCTTTTCCCTCTGTTGTGGTCCTTTGGCTTCAAACTTCACAAAATTCTGTGATTATGCTCACAGTTGACAAAATATAGATAATTGGTTTAATTCCAGTTTTTCTCATTTGGGGAAGTGTTTTTTCTGGGACTTTAGATAACCCTTAATGCATTTTGTCAGTTCGTGGTCACTGATGATTGGTTTATGGCCATTATTTTCTCCTGTGAGAAGAAATTCATCCTCATTTATCAAAGAGATCCTAAAAATCACTTCCTGAATGACTATAGTATTGTAAACTTAAGAAATCTATAGCATGCAGAGAGCTAATCTCTGAAGTGGTAGAAGCTCTGTGCAGTTTTTATGCCTGGTTTTTTATGCCCTGTTTTAGGGGTTGGGCGGGGCGGTTTGCAAGTTACGAGTTTATGAAGTAATTTATCTTTTTGTCTTGTTACACTATAGACATTCCAATGGACTCCCCAGGATCCCTCCTCCTTTTTCTTCTCCTTCTCCAGGCTTTTAGTAGTATATTGATAGGCTTTTATTCAACATTCTGGGCTTCCAATTTAGTCTAATCAAGTCTGGAGAAATCTTTTAATTGCTTTGTCTTACCTGAATGGATCATAGGACATAAAACTGTGCAATACCAGTATTTTTTGAGAAATTTTGGTTCTTTGAGTCCTTTTACCCACATTTTGATCACTTACTCCATTATAATTGTCCCTTTGCAACAGTTTTCAGCAAGCTTTTGGCTCGTTTAAGTCACTTCTGGCCAAGATGATTAGTTCCACATTTATTTGTATTTTTCCAGTCTAAGGGACCAACTCTTCAAAAACAGAATTAGTGCTTCTCAAAGCCCACTCAGCTGTCAGCTCATTTTCAACTCAACTAGTCCTGCTCCTGAAGGAGCTCCTGTCTTTTTCTTATAGAGACACTTCAGACAGTACCTGTTTTCCCCCTTTGCTTCAACTTTTTTGAAGGAAAATATTTCTGTATATTTTCATATTACGCTCTTCCTGTCCATTACTGCCTCTTAGAAATGGGGAACATTTCCCAAACTGTGTGGTTACACCTTTGGTCACCTCTGCTGGGCTGCCTTCAGATAGACTCTGAGGAAGGTGAGGAACGCACTCAAACTTACCCAATCTTAGATTTATTTCTTTAATGTAAAACGTCTATAAGTCCTTGTACAGGTTAGCTTTCCATCTGTGCCCTTCAACTTTCCACTGCGCATGTGTGTGTGTGAAAGACATCGAGGTACTGGAGCGTATCCAAAGAAGAGCAGTGAAGCTGGTAAAGGGTCTAGAGCACAAGTCCTGTGAGGAGCGGCTGAGGGAACTGGGGTTGTTTAGCCTGGAGACAAGGAGGCTGAGGGGAGACCTCATCGCTCTCTACAACTACCTGAAAGGAGGTTGTAGCGAGGTGGGGGTCAGTGTCCCCAGCAACAAGCGATAGTACAAGAGGAAACGGCCTCAAGTTGCACCAGGGAAGGTTTACATTGGATATTAGGAAGAATTTCTTCACTGAAAGGGTTATCAAGCACTGGAACAGGCTGCCCGGGAAAGTGGTTCAGTCACCATCCCTGGAGGTATTTAAAAGACCTGGAGGTGGTTTAGTGGTGGAATTGGCATTGTTAGGTTTACAGTTGGACTTGATGATCTTAAGGGTCTTTCCCAACACAAACCATGCTGTGATTATATATATACACAAACATTTTTAATACACAAATGTATATATATCATAGATACACATTTATATATACACACACACACGCACACACCTCTACCTCCAGGACCTGATCACAAGAATTTTTTTGTACCTCTGCTCCTGATGGCCTTCCTCACTGAGACACCAGCTTCTGTCATTGTCTTACCAGTCTCAGGTGGGAATTAAACAGCTTAGTGCCAGTCCCTGGAAAACGGTGGGAACTAAGCAGCACATTTGCAACGCTGCAGCTTGATTTATATTCTTACAATCCTGATTTGTGTTACCAGTTTTTTAAGACCTGTGCTTGTGCTCTGTGAGGTAGAGTCCCTGGACGACTTGTTTTATCTTGCTCACTCATTAGGTGTCTTTAGCCTGCATGTCATTTGGAGAAAAGTAACACTTATTACTCTTCTGTATGATGCCTGTCATTAAGAATACCAATGCAGAATCGTCTCTGAATCGTAATGCACAGTGACAGTTGTGCAGTCACAATTGGTAAAGTAGTGGTGGACATACATACGTGTGCGAGCTGAGCCCTGTCAAGTTACATAGTTTTTGTGCATTGCTGTTTAACCTTGGTTTATTCCTTTTCCTTTTTTTTTTTAGGGATTTGTGCCTGGTCTGTTTGGAACTTCACATGGAGCACTTCAGTTCATGGCATATGAGGATTTGAAACTGAGATACAACAAGTACAGAAACAGAGTATCAGATACAAAATTGGTACGGTGCTTGAGAATAAAAATGTGCTGTGGCATGCAAATAAGCAGAAATTTATTCGGTTTGTCTAGGTCATAGAACAGCCAGTGTACAAAGTATTGATACATTAATTGAAATGTAGAAAATATACAAGGAAATAGTACTTTCTCACTTTTTAGGAACAAACAACTGGTTAGTGCTGTTTTCCTGTAGGGAAACCAACTTCTTATCTTAGCAAATGTTTTGAGAATTTTAGAGGGAGAAATTTTTTTTTGTCTTACTTTATGGAGCCATAGGTGGTCGACTTGAACACTTACATGGAAAACTGGTCAGGTGCAAGTTGGGTGAAAGGTAGTTACTTTTGGAAGAAGTGTTTCACTTGATAGGAATGAGAGCACACAACACACGTTTTACAATTAATTAATTGTAGCACTGTATATAGTAAACATTGCCATTTTTTAAAATGTCTGTATTATAAGTGGGAAAAATCTAGAGTATTGTTTAGTTAAAAATTTAAAAATCAAGTAAGATTTTGGGAAATTATTGGCTAATTTAAACCGTACTCAAGGCAAGCCTGGTAATTTTTGTTGTTTTTAGAACACTGTGGAGTACATAATGATGGCAGCTGTATCCAAGATATTCGCTGTGTCAGCAACATATCCATATCAAGTTGTGCGAGCTCGTCTTCAAGATCAGCATAATACGTATTCTGGTTTGTTTGATGTGATCCACAGGACATGGAGGTAGGCATGCAGAATTAAAAGCTTACGTCTTGGAAAGTGAGTCTTACAGAATCAGAATTATGTTTACTGTCTTCCACGCTGACTTGCAGAACAACGCAGCTGAGAGCAAACAAAACGTTAGCTGTACAAATTCATTTTCTGCAAGATGCCGCTAATAGCAATAATCTAAGGACAATGGAGGAGATAGGAGAGGCTCAGTGCTAGCCTGCGGGCTTCTGTTGTTTATTCTGTCTCCCATCTCTCTTCTTCAGATTTCACTTACAGGTTAAAAAATAACATTGAGTTGGCTGTTTTGACACTCTAAAACAATGAAGTCTCACTTGAACTGCCTTAGATTATCACGTGACAGGAGGGTTGTGCTGCTGGGAGCTGTGGCTAATCCAAATTCCTGGCAGAAGGAAGTGAGCTAAGCCAGAGCTGTTTGTACTGAAGTCTCTGGGTTACCTGGTTGAATGCATAGTCTAATTCCAGCTTCCTGTAGGACTTTTGGAGAACTGTTACCTCACACGTATGCATATCTTTTCACAAAACTCCTCCCTCAGCTCCAGAAAGCACCTCAGAGTTTTCACACAGAACTCTACAGTTACTAAGGTTGGCCACCTGTGCAGTATGCAACCAATAATAATATTGCTTTGGACAGTGTTTCTAGGTTGCAGCATATTGCTAGAGAGACGTGAATCGGGGTCAGCTAACTCCTGGGGTATTAAGAGGTGCCACCTGAATGAGTGAATGAGGCTGTGTTGTTCCAGGACCACCTCTGGCTCAGAGACAGTAAAACCATTTTGACTGAAGCCAATTCAAAGCTAAAATAGCTCCAGTGTCTCAGGGCTGTGCCGTTCAGTGCTGCAGTCTATAGGAAGGCTTGTTAGTTAAGCGTGAATGCCATTCTAATGAAGCGTGAAGCCATTCTGGAGCCACTACTGTACTCATTATGAAACAAGTGCAATGCAGAGCCCTAGGGAGGGTGGTGTAAACCACACCTAAGCACTTTCCAGGATCTGTGTTAACTGTACTCATGGCTCCAGGTGTCGGGGACCTCTGTGAAGCTGGGAGATAGAAAGCGGAGATTAAAAGTCTTGGAGGCTTTTTAACATGATTCAACTTGGGAGAAGTTAGATTCTCATTTATTGGCCAGTGGAATCAAAATTCTGGAGGAGGTGCTTTAATTCTCTGAAAATAAATGCTGTCTTTCCTTAGTTGTGTTGACCCTCGGCTCACATGACCCAAAACCACCAAGCCTTTCAGCCCTGTTGGCTTCAGTGAGATTAAATATGTGAATGCTGTTTGGAACAGGCTGCACAAATTTGAAGTTATTTTAACCAGTTTTTGTGGCATGAAGAAAGATAGTAAATTGCCTCCTACTTAGACAATACCAAAAAAAACCCCCAAAGACTATACCTAAACCTAAAGAAATTATTATGAAATCGTTACTCCTATCCTGAAGTACCTCTTTGCAAGAAGAAAAATGCCAGGCTTTGTTTTATATCTGATTTCTATTAAAATACATTAATTAAAACTACGTATTTTTCTGTGTCTTTAAAGGAAAGAAGGAATTCATGGATTTTACAAAGGAATTATCCCCAATGTGATCAGAGTCACTCCTGCCTGCTGTATTACCTTTGTCGTTTATGAAAATGTGTCTAGTTTTTTACTTGGTTTTAGAAAAGAAAATAATTAAAGGTACAAGCTTGTGTTCGTAAGGAATCTATCCTTTATTTTTTGTATTTATGATCTGGGAGAGATTTAGTTCAGCAGTCTCTTTTGACACTGAATTGATCGAGTACTTTTGAGGAAAGAACCTGGAGATAGTAAAACCCTGCCAACATCTCTTCTGCTGAATGTTCCTGCGTTGCTGCCTTCCTCTCAATTAGCTGTGTCTGCTTGAAACAGATGTCTCTGGAACTGTGAAATAATAGCACTGTGACTGGGTGAAAGCAGCTGTGCAGCAGTTCAGTTCATCCCAGCCTGCCTGGAATAACGGACTAATCTGTTTTGACAAGTCTCGAGACAACAGTTGGTCAGATTCTACCCCTGCAGAAGTGGAAAACTTCATATAAAAGCAACTCTGGAGTCTGTCGAAACTTTCTTACATCTTTATTTGCGTGTCATGAAGAAACTATGTATGCAGTTGTTTACAGCGATGTCTTCTGAATCCACCTCTGTGTTACTTGTCAGATTTTAGGATTGAAAAGCTCCAAATTCCATTGCTCATCCAACACAAAAATGCTGCCTCAGTGGGGTGCAGTTTGGAAACTCAAATTGTTTTGTAAAACAGCTGTCCATTCTTGGGTTTGAATAATTGCCAATCTGATGAAACCCGGTTCTTGTCTCATACCAGGGCAGACTTGCATTGTGGTTTTTGGCTTGCTTTTAGCACCAGACCAAAGTGTATCTTGTGTGCATCACTGGCCGCTTGCTTATTTCATTTTCTCTCTCTTCCCTGCTTGCCTTCCCTGCTCCGCGCTCTCTGGTGCTCACTGTGCAAGAGGTTCTGTCTCCGTTACTGATACATCTGACCAAATACTGCTAAGTAAATGCATATTTGAAAGTAGGCTTACATTTTAAAAATTAGTTTTTTTTCTAGTAATCCCATATGATGAAGTTTTCAAACTGCTTGAATAACAAATATTGCCATGCTTATTTTCAATAATATTCGCAGGGGCGGGCGGGGAAATCTCTAAGTAGTCTAAAAAATATTGTGCACAGGACTTTCTTAAAAAAAAAACAAAACCAATTCATTAATGTTTTCTGATTTGGTCTCAGGAAAAGGCTGTAAGACTATATCCACTGCTGACTTGGTGCTAAACTAAATTACAGTACATCTCAGTAAATCTGAGTAATAATGATGTTCATATGCATGCCAATAATTGCTGCCAAGGATATGTACTTTTTGGAGATCTGGGTTGGGTTTATTTTTTTAATTCTTCTTTAAGGAAATCCATTATTGGCCATAACATCTGCCTTCTGTTGTTAGTAATAAGGTATTAAGAAGTATCTAGAAAGTACTACTTAACTGAGGAGGAAATAAATTCGCAAAGATTACTCAACAGGTGGGGGGAATACTATCCAGCAAAACACCTGAATAATTACTTAGAGAAGTTTCCTGTTTAACAGAAGACGAACATAAAGCAGAAACAAGGCTTTTTAATAAACATTTAACTGATTAGGGAATTG
This sequence comes from Steatornis caripensis, assembly GCA_013398225.1. NCBI lineage: Eukaryota > Metazoa > Chordata > Aves > Caprimulgiformes > Steatornithidae > Steatornis > Steatornis caripensis. The sequence continues at coordinate 58,489 of VZSC01011780.1, forward strand.
GTTTCAATTTTAAGTTAAAATCTGGAAGATTACAGAAACTTCTTGATACTTTGCATCTTAATTCAGCAATCCACTTGTTTCTGTTGATACTATTGCTGCATACCACATTGTGTGTATACTTGACTTAATAATTATTAATAATAATTAATAATTTACACTTTCTCCTCTGCGATCCCATCCCCTCTACTGATAGTCACATCTGAAAAGGGCATGTGGTTGTTATGGCTGGCTTTGGTTTTATTATAGAAGTTTCCATGTGTATTTAGCTGAAGATCAAATTTACTGGAAGTTTACTGTGTAAATTACTATACAGATCCCTGACAGCTACTAAATGTTTTTGCCTTTGGAGGGTGTTTGCTTGGGTTTGTGTGTTTTCTAGTATGCAGAATTAATTTAATGGAACACTGACTTAAGTGTGCCACCCAGGGTCCAAAAAATATTGTGAGGACGTGTGAATACATCATAAGAGTAGAGTAGAAGTTGTGCATTTACTGCCCTGGATCAGTGTGCTCCGGGATAAATGCAAAGACAGGCTACAAGCATGTACACAATCAGTTACTGTATGTTAACTGACATCCTGTAAATTCACACCATAGCTTAGCTCATAGTAACTTGTTTGTGTTCAGATACCTTAAAACCCATCATCCAAGCCAATGAAAACAGTACAGTTCTTCAGAGACAAAATACCAGCTGTATAATTTGCTGGCTTGCAGCAATGTCACACATAAGCTTGCAGCTGGGAAAGGCTGAATGCTCTCCTGGCTGCAGGTGTGTTCCTCTAACGTTCATAACAAAAGCTGTAGCCAAGAGCTACCCGTTTGAGAGATGCCTGGGGAAAATCTTAGAATTTGTTCAGATAAAAAAAAGCTGAGATTTAATCCTGAATAGCTGAAATAAATTCCTTGTCTCGGATTTAACGATTTTTCCTTTTAATTTCTGGGAAGAGTGTATATTTCTGCATTGTTGTACATGCTTTTTCTTGGGTTTTTTATTTCATTAATGTAAAATTGATTTTGTAATATAAACATGACTGTTGTTTCCCATTTTAAAAAATATTTGAGTATATCACTTGTTAGGTTTGAAAGAAAATACTTAAACACTGAAGCTAATGCTGTGCTGGCACAATCAGTGTTGTCACTTGTCCAGTCTGGAGGCTGCAGTCAGATAGCTGTGATGTCATTCTTCAGTTTACCAGTACCCTTTTTGAAAGCCAAGGCATTTTACCCTGTCTTATTTCTTTATCTTCCAAACTATTTAATATATCTAGCTTTTAATTAGCACCAAAGTCATTGTATGTATCTGAAAGGCTAAATCCAAGAGAATTATTTTATTGGACCAATGAAATTTTGTGGCTGTAAAATTATTTTGTATCTGCATGCTAATAGTGAGATCAAGAAGTTTATACTGAAATCCAGTCTATCAAAAAGCGCAAGAGGGAAGGAGAGCTTAGATGATAGTCTGGTTTTACTTAGTTATTCAGAACGACATATTTAACGCTTACCGCATCACCCAGGTCACAGTTAAGGCACTAGGAGTTTGCTGAAAGACTCAAGACCGTAACATTGGAGCATCCTATTGTATAGTCGAGTTCACAGGAGTAGATGTTACATACGTTTTCTGAAGGCTAAAGCCAAGACCTGAGTTTACTATCATCTTGGAACTTTCTATGAAGTCTTCTCAAAAAATGGTGTATCGTAACACCATGTAAAACACCTTAAACAGTATGATGATCAATAAAATAGCTGGGATTTTTTTTTTTTAAAAAGGTCTTATTTATTTGATACAAAAAGTTACAGTTAATTCTCAAATTGATGGTGGTATATTTTCATATGTCAAGGAATTAAAAAAGTTAATGAACTTGGTTTTGATATATTCTAAAATGATTATTATAAAAAGCCTCTGCAATGCGCAAAAAAAGGCTAGAAAAAAACTACAGATGCAAGAGTTTGGTGCCTTTCAGTCAAATACTTGCGTCCAACTCTACAGAAATAAATTCTGAAGAAAATTGTACAAAATTTTTTTAAAAAGAGGGAGAGATTATAAAAAGGGAGGGAAAGTTATTTTGGCAGTTCTTCAATGATGATTCGGGAGACTGAATTCCATCCAGTAGAAGCATCTCCCCGTGGATAATCTGCGCAAGTCCCGACCCAGATGGCAATATCCACCAAGCCGGCATTGATCCCTTCACACAGACCTTCCACTGGTTAAAGACAAAAATCAGGTTACCTCGGCAGACACAATCACTTTGTATTTCACAGCTGAAGGTGGACTCAAGTACTTAACAACAGCAGTTCACTGCAAGCTCATGATATTTAGTTAAACCTGAATAGCTTTTTCAGAAATCAAATCGATTGCTTAGAGATGAGACAACATTAGGTTAGTCACGCACGGCCTTTATCCATGCTGCTTCTTGACGTCTGTTGCAGTACCTGAAGCGGATCACAGTCCACAGGCTGGCTAAATGGGAGCTATACCTGCTTCTGGGATACGACTTCAATCCCATCCAGCCATCTTTTGAGCAGTGGTGGGGAGGCAGATCAGGGACACAGGCATACCCGGCTTCCACAGCTAAGCCTACAAAGGTGACCGCCACCCTGTGATCTTTTCCACTCCTGATTCACTGCTTCTGCATAGTTCCACTTTTACCGCCTCTTTTTTTTTTAGCTGGAGGTGGGTTAGTGAAGACAGCTGGGTCCTACCCCTTGATGAAAGAAACCTACCATAGATCTAGACATTGGATTTCATGCAGTCATGAAACAGCACAGGGAGAAAAGCAGCCTTTTGCAAAGAGCGAGGCTGCTGTCAGCACAGTGCTTCAGCTCTGTTCAAAGCCGAGGACAAAATACAGCTTAAACCACTGATGTAATGTGGGCAGTATTCAGAAGCCTGTTAAATTAATGCAACCTTTTTGGTTTCAGAAATACTTCTGAGAGTGTAAGCATCAACCATCAGAAAGGAGACAGAGTATAGACTTCACATCAGTCCCCTTTTCCTAGCGTCACTTCCTTTGATGCTGAATGACTTCACTGATTTGCCTTTTGCTTAGCAACTGAATAAGTGTTCCTAGATGTTTCACTTCAGAGGTACTTGTGTGCCCCACCTGAAATTACAGTAGAAAAATCCAGGGAGAGTAAGTCTCACTTTATGCGCAGATAACGCGCAAATACCAGTATTTCAAGCCAGGATGACACCGTCTACTTTGCAGTAAGGCAGTTCTCCATATGCTAATACAGCACAGAATGTCTCTGTATTCATGTTGTAGCAGAGATCAGTAGAACTGTCTGGATAGAAATCTCTTCCATTTCTAAACTGCAGGATGTTGAAAGTCCCATGAAAAATACCACAGTGATAAAATGCTGCTTAATGAATAATTCTAATACTGTTACTATTGATAGCTGCAAGAAAGCAGAGTAAGAGTAAGACGCGTTGGTTGGCCACTCTTCTGCCTCTTCCTGCAGTCCTTTGACTGTCTAAAGCAGACGGTGCTCTGCATTTGGTAACTAGATTTCCTGCTGGCTTCTACTCCATCTCCGTTCACGCGGCCTTGGCATACGTACCTGAAGAAGTTCGGTGTATATTAATAGTAGAATTCAGCTCCGGGCTTCCTTGATCTAAATATATTATGGCTTCAATAGGAAGCGGCCCAGCACATTCTGCTCCATTAAAAGTAAAGTACCATCGCTGACAACAGGCATTTTTGCATTTTAGCCGAAGCGATCCACTGAAGAGAACACGGAGAGCACTGTTCGAGCGCATCTTTGTAAATGTACACTCCTAAGAGGAGACAAAAATGTTTTGCAGATGTTTTCAGAATGTCTTGGCTATTCTCTTTAGTCCCTTCCGTCCGGAAAAAAAAAAAAACCCAAACCAAAAATCCCCAAAAGTAGAGCCTGGCAAATACCGTATGATGCAAAGATGCAAATCAGAAACATCACCTCATTGATGGTAATGGAGAAGGGAGATTATGGAAACTTATTTAGTCAATACCTGCTGTCAAGTAGGTAACCTAGTTACCTTCTCGGGTTTATGTAAAGGGGTATGAGCTATCTCAAAGATGCATTTAAATCCTCGCATGAGAGGACAGTACAATTTCTGTCTCTGCTACCAGATATCCTGGATTTAACAATTATCACAAGATTTGTGAGAGTTTTAAACCCTGATAAAAGCTCCACAACTGAAAAAGAAACATTTTCAGGTTTTTTGAGAGGTTGTTATTCTGTCTTCAAATGCTGGATATCATGGGAGAGAAAAAAAAGCTAGGGACAGTTCTGCAAGTACAAGACGGTGAGACATGCCTACTCAAAAAAGCTGATTCTCACTAGCCAGTTAAATTACCCCAACCAATCTGGGCATTGCTTCACAGCTGCGATTGAGCTGGGATTTCTCCCCCTCTTCTAGGCTTGCACCATTGTGTTTTAAAGTTTTGCATCTCCAGGGCTGCAGTGGAAGACAAACTGTTTGGGTTAGTCTGGGTAACACATGTTAACTCCGCTCCTGAATAACGCTGATCCTTTTTGCAGTAGCATCCTACAACTGAGTTGCAGTGAGCAGCCATTCTGAAGCAGGAGTTATAAAGATGGGTACAATTAACAGGTTAACAATGTACGTCTCTCCTATCCTTTATGACTGAAATGGCAAGAACCTTGTCCTGCTTTGGGCAAGCGGGAGGTACTTTTTCGGTAGCGTGACTTTCTGCCTTACCGTTGCAGATCTGGTCCGCTGAATGTACTCTTACACCAGCGACATCATTCTTTTAAAACACTGTTACAGAAATGAAATGGGCACATAGCTGTAAAACACAGCTGAGATGGATGTGAAGTAGATGATAAACCATTGAGAAGTTCACCCTTACACGTGGAAAAAGGCTCCAATAGGAAACCTGTACGATCGGTGCTACCCAGCTCATAGAGGCAGATGGGAGCCTGCTGTGGTTGGTGAAGGGCAGCATCCCAGGCAAAGCTAACTTACTGCTATCTTCCCGAGATCGATGCCGTAATTAAGTGCGCTCCACGAACACTGCTTGAAGTTGGGTGTCCAGGACTCCTCGATGCTCTCGCGCATGCACTCGCCCTTCTCCCCCTTCAGCCCGTCCCGTCCCGGGATTCCAGGTGTCCCAGGGATCCCGTTGGCTCCCGGGTTTCCATCCCGTCCAGGAACGCCACTGGGGCCTTGCAAGCACATGCCGTTGTACTGAAATACAGAACAGACCTTGCTGCTTCTGTCCATTAACTGCAAGGCTAAGCAAGTTAAACACAAACAACAACAACAAAACACAAAACCCCCTGCTGTCACACAAGTTAATAGGTTATTTCTGGATCACCAAGAAAATGGTTCCATCGAGGAAAAAGCAGGAGAAACAAAATTTCAAAAATGATCAGTGCGAGCAGATTTTGCTTTAAATTAAGATGCCAATTATTTTACGAAAAGATGCATAAATCTTAGAATTAAAAATTGTCCTAGTCCGAGGATTAAAATTCAGTAGAAAAACATCAGAAGATTCAAAACATTCCAATACAGGAACAAAAATCAGAGTTAAATGTTACTTTCTCTCAACCCATCACTGCTTGTGTAACTGCCTTGGCTAATAAGCTTTTATCACTTTTTTTCTCTCTTTGTTTTTTTGAAGTACAGAAACTTTTGCACTTCATAGGGAGCGGATGTTAACACCAGTCTCGTCCTGCTGCCATTCCACCAGGACAGCATCACATCACAGTAGTCAAGCCACAAAAGCCAGACTCCCGAGCGCACACAGTGTGTCGGTGTTGATGTGGACGTGGGAAGCTGCACCCTGCAATCAACCTGGACTCTGGATCCCCATCCATAGTGGTGGGAAGGCACACGTGGGAGGACGGCACACTAACGTCCTCTCCAACATCACAATATTAGGAAAGATCAACAGTTGCCCTCCCGGACTGCATGTTAACACACACTGCCTTCACACCTTAAGAGATTTGGTTTTGCCCTCCTTGGAGAGTAGGTTTGTGCAGCGCACAGCTCCATCCCCCAGCAGCACTGAGCCCTGGATGCCGGGGGGCACTTGTGTGCGGAGCTGGCAGAGCAGGCACAGAAATGTTGAGAAGGAATCTGCAGGGGCTGGTGATGGCAGGGCCCTCTCCACAACTCTTACTGTAAACATTCTTCCCACCTGGATAGCTTGCTCCAGTCTTCGTCCCAGATCCTCAAGGTAACTATAGTCTGCTCTTCCCCCTTCTCACACCTATTTCTGTCCATCCCTTTTAAACACTTGTTTCAAAAAGAAAGAGCCATACAACTATTCCCCCTCCTGCAAGCCATGACACTCTATGCATTATGCTATTACTCTTGTTCCGAGGTTGTTCCTTTTTCTGCACTTCTGTGCAAAAACCAGCATGGCCATCACAGGCTTGGCTGGAGCCACTCTACAAATAAAATCAGTAACTACACAGGAGTATAAAGATATAGTAGTGTATAGTTATAGTAGTATGGTAGTTCTAGTAAGAGGTAAGATGAGAATTAGATGAATGGATGATGGGATTCCCTTACTACCTCCACCAAAGAAAACACTGTTGGCAAATGGCTGTGGAAATAGCAGGATGTTATAATCAAGAAGGCCACGTTCAAAAACAGCTGAAAAGAAGGCTGATTGGTGAAGCACATGCCAACCTACCGCAAGAATGATGCAAAGACATTTCTGTTGCACACAGCACGGATTATCTGCTTTTGCCGCTATTTTCCCATTGGACTCTATCTCTAACAGTGACTGGCTCTGGCTTTTGCACGTGGTTGCTCACCACAGAAATCCTGAGGACGTGGAAGTCGATGAGAGCTGGGGCCTGCCTGAGCTCAGACCCACCACCCCCTTGTCCCCAGGGACACCCTGAGGGCACTGCGGCTGCCGCTGCTGCCCCGAGCTGCACAGCTTCCTTCCAGAGAGAGCTGCTGCACACCCAAAAAAACCCCCGACGTGACTGAATTACCTGGGCTTCAGGCGCCGCTCCAACTAAATTCATCTACGCTTGCCAAATCAAGTCTTTTTCATGCTTTCTTAAGCTGGAAGTGCATAAAACATCTTTTAAAATGCCTGCTGCAGGCAGGATCCCCTCTCAGACGTGCCTTCGGTCTGCCCGCGGAGGGCTTCGGCTGAAGCAGTCTGTACAACCGGGCTGTGCCTGACTTGGCCGCCACCGGTTTACCTGCGCTTTGCTGCTTACTCTGCTGCACCCGAAAGCATGGAGCAATGCAAGAGAAACAGGGGACCCGCTCCAACAGAAAATGTAAGCTCCTCCACGTGGCAGACTTCCTTATTCTCGACATAATTCAACTTCCCCAATAAAAGTGAAAGGGTGATGAGGTGGTGTGAAAGGAAAGGAGCTTTGCTACCAAAACGGTGCCTCCAGCACATCACTTTGGGGGATCGCTTCGGAGACCATGGAAGAAACGGCCACGCCACTGGTTTTCTATAGGAGGCGAACCGCAGCCCAGCAGCACGTAGAAACAGCTTCACATCTGCTTTGTGCATTTCAAGGAGCGGCAAAACCTCCCTCCTTTCTCCTATCCCTGAGACGGGATATTCCCAACGCATTCAGGTTTCTTGTTGCAATGGAATCGCAAGCAGCGGCACACAGCCCCAGGTGCCAGAGGGAATAAAGCAGCAACGCGACTCCAGGGAAGAGCGGGTTCAGTGAGCGTGCGGGTACGGTTCTCACGGCACCTAAAGGCTGCCGAAGAGCAGTCCCTTCGTCTCTCGTTTCTGCAGTTTATTATTTACCCACCAGCCTTTGAGGAACCAAGCAGCATTCACTGCTCAGGTCGCAAGGGGCTGCGGGGCTGCGGCGGTGGCCCCGCACAGCGCCGGGATCCGCCTTCCCGCCGCCGCCTTCGTTCCCGCCGCCGCCGCCTTCGTTCCCGCCGCGGTGCCCCCTCCCCGGCGGCTCGGCCCCGCGTCGCCGCGCGGAGGCCTTGCGGGCGGGGAGCGCAAACGCCGCGGGCTCCGACGCGACGTAGGGAACACGAAGACTCCGCCGAAAAACAGCGGTTTCTGTCCAAGCCCGTCCAACCCTTTCTCAGCGTCTTCCTGATTCGGCACAACCAGGGCGTCACTGAGAAAATGGTAAACCGAGGAGGGAACCCAAGGGGCGCAGGGAGCGCGGCGGGGCCCGGCGCTGCCCTGCCCGGAGCGGCAGCGAAGTTTTTCGGAAGCCCCATGGGGTTTTTTGTGGGATTTTTTCCGTTCTCTGTAATCAAAAAGCAGCCGCCCGGATCCTCCGGGCGCCCCCCCAACCCCCC
>VZSC01011780.1:67642-80782 GCA_013398225.1 Steatornis caripensis
GGGCGCGGCAGGGTCGCCCTCCCGGCCCTCTCGGAGCACCGAGCAGCCCTCTTCCCGGTCTTCAGGGGAAGACCTTCTCCGCGGGTGCTGACACCTTTCCGATGGAAGAGCTGCTTTGCCGAGAAACCGCGTAACGCCGCGGCAGCAGCCTGAGGCGCCGTGAGTGGCAGACGCGATGAAACAGCGGCCGGCTGTAGATCACTGATTTCATTTTAGCAGAAGCACAAGGTAAGGACTCAAAATCCTTCTGAACAGCAACGGAGTTTGGACTGTTACCGAAGAACCTCGTGTTACTTCACTGAACGTTGCCAGTTTAGTAACACAAGAAAAGGCGTCGGCAACCCAGCGCAAACCATCTCGTTTTGCTTCCATTTAAAAAAGTATTTCGCTTTTCATCGTACTAGAAACGCATTTAAAATAAAGAATGCTGCCTGCCCTTAAGCGTTAAAAATATAGATAACAAATACTTGAAAAATAACTTCTGTACTTTGCAATCGCTGTGGGATTCATAGAGGTAGAATTTCCAGAAGGGGGAGATAAACTTCAATACATTTTGGGGTTTTTTCTCAAGTATTTAACAAAAAACGCACATTTCTGCTGCAGGAACGCACGTTGCAAGATGTTGAGCCATTCACACTAGACCACGCAGAAGCAGCTTTTTGTTTACACTAAACCTCTTTACGTTGGTCTGACCGCAGTTAGCCCTGCACTCGAAGCCCTTTCTGTCTTTCTTCCCATTCCCCATCCCTAGTGGCTGAGCGAGAGTGGTGAAGTGAGGTCTGGACCAGAAGTCACACTGCTGTCACCGACTGTGTCACACACTGTCCTGAGACCTGCGACTGATGTCAGCCTCCTTGCTGAGGTGTGGGCTCCTGCCTTATGGAGAAGTGCAGCGAAACACCCGGCCCGCTTCATAAAACAATTAGTAAATCATAATGGTTCCCTAAACCCGTGGGGAAAATGTATGGAATGATGTAAATCCTTAATTACAACAGTTGTTTCTGTGACTGCCTCGGTGAACATCCACAAACACGCCCGTGCAGAGCCTTCGTTGTGCTACTGTGCGCTGCTGCCAGCGAACCCTTCTGCCTCTGGTCCGGGTTGGTGGTAATCCTGTGAAGATGACCACGTTTGATTTCTCTGTGATGTGGAAGCATCAAGCATCGTTACCAAGCAGCTGGGGATCCCCGGCATCAATACGGGCAGTTACTAAGTACTTCCCTTCGTGGACAGCCAAACTTCTGTGCCACAGAATTAATTTCTTCAGGAGATGTGCAATAGCTGGAGCACACAGCACAGCAGCACTGCACACCTTCCCAACACAATTGCTCAGTATTTTAGATAACAACATTTGTACATACATCCACATGCATTTCCCCACCTGGGTTTGCTCGCCATTACAGTTTGGGTCTGGGCTAGAAGCTTTTGAATCCCAAATGGCTGGCTTTGCAGGAGAAGCAAACCGGGGAGCGCTGTAAAAGGTCTTAGCAAATAATGGTGGGACATCTGCTTTGAGCTCTGGTAAGTGTGCTGTGCAGTTCCTAGTGCTCATTTGACTTGCAATGTGCATTACCATCTGGAAAACAGAAATATCAACATCCTCCTTAGCCTGCTTCAGTCCGAGCAAGCCCTCACCATCTGCTAGGCTTATGTTCTGTGGGCTTTGGATGTGTTTAAATGCTTCTGAGGGCGGTAACCGTTGTGGAATGTTGGTGAGACACTCAAATTGAATCATAACTACTGGGGTTTTTTGCCTCAAATATTTCCAGGACGAAAGGGGCTGTTGTAATAAACTTGCCTGAGCATCTTGAAAACAGGATCCACGTTACATCAACTAGTTGATTCCTTCATCTTACCCATACTGCCATATGATACAGAATTTATCTTTTATATGTGGCTTTACAAACACATCAGCAAAAATGACTACGTATGTACATCTACCACTGAAATGTCACTAAAATCTTCCACACGATCGGTCTGCTGCTGCATCACCCAGGCAGGCTCATGCAAGGTCACCGTGGTGCCATCGGCGGTGGCACCGTGCGTAGCAGGTGCTCACACTTCCAGACCAGTGCCATGAGTGCAATCTCTCCGCTGCAACTTGAGCTGTTTTCCTCCCCTCGCATACCCTCTCAGCATCCCAAAAAACAGCCACACAAACTTGGAGAGGAGGATGTGCTCGTACGCACACGTGTTTCCATTCACCTCAGCTATAAAATGTTTAAATCCAAGGATCTGCCCGCTGGGTTGCTGGGTCTCTCCGCCTTTCTTGTGCAAACACTTCCAGTTTATGAATACTATTTATTACAGCACTGGTTTGAATTCAACTGGTAAATAATTGCTATTCATTCCTTGGTCTTCACAAAGTGAAACAACTGCAGTAGGAAAGACAGGAGCATTTTATCACGGGAAACCCATTGCCCATGGTTAATGCAGAGCCTGGAAATGAAAGACCAGGTCCATATTCGTAATCTGATAGAACAGACCTAGATCTGGTAGAAGAGTCTCCTTATACAATGAGGAGAAGATTTAACCGCTCAGAAGTAGATTCTTCACAGATGGGAACTGTATTACTTGTGGCTTTTCACAACCAGGAAAACCAGGCTTAGGTGTCTAAATATTACAGAAGGTTTAAGGCTGAGGATCCTGAGCCAAAAGAGGCCCAGTAAGGTTACGTGCCAAGACCTGGGCCTTTCATCTGCTTTTAACTCTTACTGCTTTATACATTTCCCTGTTCTGGTGATGTCTGGGGATTTTGACGGTGACTCTCATGCCTTGCTCTGGGCAACACGTGCAAAACCCAGGACAAGCAGCAGAGAGCTCAGGCTCAGCAGTGCTGCGCTCGGCGCCACAACACTCAGGATCTTTGCTGATCCACACTTGGTGCTTTTAACTATGGAATTTGTCATTTAGCTCTTGTTTGCTTTATTACTGATATTTTAGGGTGAGTTGTAAGTTGGTCTAAAAGAGTTGTAAGTCGGAGATCGGAGAAGACTGTTGAATTTCTCGAATGGCTCTTTGCAGCCTGCCTGTCTGATCGAGGAGACAAAGAGCCATCTGTACTGCTGTGGAAGAAAACCAAAGTAAGAGCTCTCAGGGAAATTTATTACAGGTTTAAGAAATAGATTTCATTTTCTTCTACAAAAAAACTTTGAAACTGCATAAAAAACAATGGGATCGTGGCCTTGATGTGTGACGACCCCTCCTCCCCTGGGGAGGAAGGAGCAGCAGAGAACGTGTGATGAACTGACCACAACCCCCATTCCCCGTTCCCCTGCGCTGCTCAGAGGGAGGAGGGAGAGACATCAGGAGTGCAGTTGAGCCCAGGAAGAAGAGAGGAGTCGGGGGAAGGTGTTTTAAGATTTAGTTTTGTTTCTTATTACCCTACTCTGATTTGGTTGTCAATAAATTAAACAAATTTCCCCAAATGGAGTCTGTTTTGCCCGTGACGGTAATTGGTGAGCGATCTCTCCCTGTCTTTGTCTCGACCCACGAGCCTTTTGTTGCATTTTCTCTCCCCTGCCCAGCTGAGGAGGGGAGTGACGGAGCGGCTTAGGTGGGCACCTGGCGTCCAGCCAGGGTCAGCACACCACAGGAGGCTGGTCTGTGGAAGAAGATTCCTGTGTACAGGAGGATGGCATTTTCTGAGTGTGAGAGAAAAATCCTGCAGTTAAATGTTGGTTCAGTGCTTCTGAGTAAGCACATGGCAGTTCTTAAGGTTACTATAGGAAACATTGTAATTCTGCACAATAGAGAACACCAGAGAAAGGATTAACGCTTTTTATTACTCAGATTAATTATATTTTCTATCGAGATAAATTTTTAACATCATTACCAACAAGCCAAGGCCAGGACACAGGTTGGGTACCAAGGAGCTCATCTTGTGCTAACAGCTCCTTTCACAGCCTGCTGGGGCTTCTAGGCAGATGGTTTTTTCTGAGTCGTCAGTTGATTTATAGTTGCATTTCTTTTTAGCTGTGGCTTTTATAATAATAATGGCAGCCTTGAATACCTTAAACTAAACACCACTCACAAATTGTCAGACGGAGTTAGATAAACTTTAATAAAACTGTTTGGGAGAACTGTCTGCCTCACTGATAAAGGATAACTCAGGATATCCAGACATTTCCATAGTGTAGACTTTATGAGGAAAAGCTCATACTCAGCCCTGTTTTCATTGATTACTGGTTGCAGATGTCTGACTCTGAAGGAGTCTGGTCTGCAGCTCTGCAAGCCCATCTCCCACGTGCAGCAGGTGCAATCCTGGCTGCAGTCATGGAAACGTTCGGGTTGGAAGCGGGGTCTGGAGCAGATCTAGCCGAAGCAGGTCCGGTTAGATCAGGTTGCTCAAGGACTTGTGCACATGATGGAATGGGAAAATGAATTCAGTCTAGTTTTAAGTTAAATTCACTGGGCCTCCAGTGAATCATCCTGTGCAAGGAGAGAGCTGAGGCTCAGAAGAAACATTTGCTCATTAGAGTGGCTGTGAATTAGTGAATGGTAGAAAATTACTTGGCTGCCTCATGAATCCTCAATGAATAGGAGGGCCTTTTGCAGAACTGAAAAGCTAACTTTCTCTGAATCCTGCACTAGTAAATAGTTATTAGGATGTGAAATACAATGCTCCATTCAGACAGATAAGCTTCTTCAATGAACGGAACAGTCTTGGTTTTTCTACACTGTCCATCAAGTGCGCTGCTACAGGTCTGTCCTTCCAGTTTTGGAAAGTAGTACCTTGAATTAAGGAATGGACTTGAACTTTGAAATGTTTACTTTTATTTCTATCCAGAAAGCCCTTTGAAAAGGACTTCCTCAGTATAAGCAAGGCAACAATGAGGAGTAGGTTGCAGGCTGAGAAAGGGCTGCGTAGCGCTTCGAGGTGGCGTACAGAAACCAGAGGTCTATAGCCACCATAGCTGGCACACACAAAATACAGAGAAGCCTGCTGATGCAAGAGGATTTGATCACAGAAACAAATTAATTGGCCCAGAACACTCAACAGTTGCACAAAACTTCCTGTCTCAGAGGAGAGAAAGAGAGAGGGGGGCAGAGCCACAACAGCAATGACAGATCTGAACACGCACGGTCGCTGCGGCTCTGCCTGTTGAATGCAGTGGCGGAGCCTGGAGCCTGCAGCATTCCTGAGACCCAGCTTCTCCCATCCCCACTGTACCCCCAGGTGGCCTGACCCCAGCAAAGAAGCACTATGGCTCGCTACAAGCAGGGCTGTGGAACTTCTGGGCAGCACCTACCTCATCTGTTCACTGATGACTCACTGTCACCAAAAAGGCAATGGATTTACAGGGGCTGCTGGATCAGGCACAGTGGGAGAGGTTCACCACGAGCGGTTCAGTAGGGTTACCCCATAGCTAGCCCCGAGGATACTTCAACAAATAAACTCTTGCTTTAAAAATATAATATATGCTAAAATAGAAATGTTGTTTGACTTGCATCAACAACTGACCAGTGCAATGGCACTGGAAAGAATCAAGCACAACACTGAATCCCTGGCTCACGTGGAGATGAAATTGTGTTTGGCCAGAACAGCGAAAGACTTACCAGGTTCCTGTGAAGAAAAAGGTCTTTTGGGGCCCTTCTTTGAGTTATATCTTTTACAGCGGGTGCTCATCTAACTATGCTTTTGTGAGGCATGACTTTGTTTCTAGTGTGGTTTTCTTAATTCTGTCCTTGTAAGTTTGCTGTAATTACAGCACCTCTTGGTTGATTAAAAATCTTGTTTATGAGTTCACAGTTTTCCATTGCCAAGTAGAGAAAGTTTCAGTATGTGTTCCCTGAAAACATCTAATGCTGTTGAACTTGTATTAATTTAAAAGGCAAATTTCTCCCTTGTTTTTTTTGGGTGTGCTTTCTTGGATTTTCCCACTGGCTTGGTGACTTTCCATTTCTCTCCATATGGAACCTCATCCTGACCATCAGCTTCTCTCACAGTGCCCATTCACAGGAGGATCTTCCCTACTAAAATCACATTTTTTTAGTTGGAAGTCTGGATCGCAGTCCTGCCTGTAGGACTCTGGAAGGAGAGCAAGTCCCAGAGAGGACTGTGTCCAGTGGGCGACATCGGTGACTCAAACCTAGTGCCAGGAAACCTGTTCAGCTGCTTCAGCATCCTCAAATCCTCTGTCTTTGGCTGGGTCATTCAAGACTTGCATGCACTCTCACACAGTAGGTATGATACTACTAGAGTTGGGTCTGGAGAGAACGCAACTTCAACTAATTAACTTACTAATAAATTCCTCCAGGACCTTATCTGGCAGTGTCTTATTTTGCATCCATGTCATTTCTTGTGATCCAGATTCACGCGGTCAGGCAGAACATCAGGAAGACGCACTGGGATGCATGCTGTCTTCATAAAAATATAGATACTTTGGTCATCCTTCATACATGATCGACATAGAACACACTTTTTCCTGTCAAGATCCCTTTGGTGGCTGTGTTGAATGGCCCCACCACCACCTCCGTAACTTACAAAACTTCTTAATGGAAGTAAAATTTCTCTTCACCTTGTACGTCAAGACAAAGTCCTAAAATACTGGTACTCCTCTCCACTTAAAACATCTGATGTTCTCCCATGACTATCCTGGCGTACCTGAGAGTGTGCTCTCTAGGCTGGAGATCAGTGTCCGTCCAGTTCACCTATGCCCAGTACTGAGCGCCCCTTCAGCGCTTCCCTTCCAAAAAAACTGCTTTTTTCCACCCAGCTCTTCTTGCAGAAACTATTCTCCTCTCCAGCTCCTGTTTGTGCTGAGAAACCAGCTGTGAGCCATTTAATGAAGGTTGACCTTTCTATGTTTAAAGATGTCTCATGTTTGTCATTTTAACTAGTAAGATCTCAAATGAAGCAAACTTTTATTTTAGATTTAGTTTTCATGAACAAAGTTGAAACACAGGGAATAAGCATTAATGAAGAGCTCAGATATAAATGTGCTGGCATGTTTTTAATCTTTTAATTACACTTTGCATCTCAAGTGCTTTTTAATAGCAAGTGAAATACGGTTAATATACTGAAGCGGATTTTATAAAAGTACATCAGGAAGATAATCTGAGCTCCGCTTCCAGAGATATGAAGTAGACAGCTCATGAAGGTGCAGTATAGGTTGCCCAACTTCTTTATTTTTAATTACAGTTGAACCCTAGCCTATTTTAAAAAAAGCTAAGTATGATAAGGTACAAAAATAAGAGTAAGTGCAAAAAAGGTAACGCACAGGAAGTAACATTTCTTCTTGCAAGACTCTAAAATACCTTTTGTGCCAGGCATCTAAATTACTGCAAAGACCAGTGGTTAATACTGGCAGGGATCTTTACCAGTGAACGCAGCCAAGCAGAGAGCGGTCAGACACCTTCAAAGACCGATTCAACAAGCGGCCACCGTCAAGGGAGGGATGGAGCATTTCTCCTTTGATGTGCAGCTTTCTGAAATCGCACATTGAGAGTGGGTGGTCAGACTTCAAAGAGAAACGAGATCCCTCACCCTATTCAGCTACTGCATTTTTCAGTGCTCCACGGAATGCTAAACTTATTTTTATTAAAGTTCAAGTTCTTATATTTAAATATTTTTTTGCTTCTGAAATTCAACTAGATTTGACTGTCTTTAAAGCAAGTATATTCTGCATCCCGTAAAGACAAAAGTACCAGCAGTTCTCCGTAAATCAGTTGAACAATTGGCAAAGAAAAATGTATTACGCTTCAGCTTGTTAGTACTCCATACCCTAATTGTTTTGTTTCAAAAGTTAAAAAATCAAAAGTATTTAGAGATGTTTTAAATACTGCAGATATTTTTATTATCTGCTAGTAGCACCTTTCAAATGTTATGAATAGGAACAAAATACCATTTTTTCATATCCTCGGTTAGTTTTGCAAACTTGAGAGTATTTTTTCCAAATATGTGCATAGCTTTATTTTGTACTCTAGGCAAAGTTTATCCCAATCACACACAACAGTAAAATAGGAAAGTAACATAGAGTATATACAAAATATACCATAAAACTACTGTGGTGCTAATCTCAGGTGCCATTTATATCACAAATTGAATATGATTTAGTGTGTTAAAATTTACCTTGTCCTTTGAAAGATGTTCTGTGCAACCTCGAAACTCAGCATAGTGCATATTTTGGAGTGATTTATGACAGAGATCCATTAAGAAAAAGAGAACTAAAGACCATTTGGCACACATTTTAAGGCTTGGAGTTGTTGTCAGTATCCTTTATTCTAGCTTTCTGCAAACAAAGACAGGAAGCAAGACTAAAATGGCTGTATCAATCTTTTAAATTGTTGGATTTATAGTGCATCTTCCAGAAGATCGCCAGTCTCGATTAAGCGACTTCAGTTGACAGAGGTGTCCCAATAAGAAGTTATTGCTGCAGTTTAAGAAAAGCCCTTTTAATATGAATTGTCTCATTTCAGTTTTAACTGTGGTCAGATAACAGATGAAAGCAAGTAACCCAAACACTTTTGGTTAGAGAAACTGTTTATGAGCTTCTCTATCGTCCATCACAGTAAGGCAGTCTTCTGTACCCTGACTTATCTCTACACCTCTTTTCTTTCAG
Organism: Steatornis caripensis; assembly: GCA_013398225.1. Lineage (NCBI taxonomy): Eukaryota > Metazoa > Chordata > Aves > Caprimulgiformes > Steatornithidae > Steatornis > Steatornis caripensis. Next base: position 76,207 of record VZSC01011780.1, read on the forward strand.
TTTCTTTTCCCCCAGCATTTTTATGGGCATTCAAACAGCCGTTTAACTTTCCAGTTAATGCTTGGGTATTTCAAGGTTAAAGCATCCAGGGATCACAATCGCTTTAGCTATAAAGGTCGCCTCGGGAATTCACACTCCGTGCGTTGGTTCTGGCACAGCAGCACTGGAACATGCAAGTGCTACTGTCTCATTCTACCACCAAGGCATTTCACTTCCAATGAATGTCATGATTACTGCTTAGTTAGTATTTCACAGTTCTTTGAAAATGAATCTATTTCTAAGCTGTAACAGCTGTTGCTGTAACTTCAAACCTACTTTGTATTTGTATTTTTTAGGGAAGTTACCACAAAAGCACAACTTTTTCTGAACTACCTAAAAAGGGAAATAATATTAAATAAATTTAAAATGTGTATCAATATTTTAAGAAGCAGCAAGAGCATAGTGTGGAAATACACATTCTATGCAATCTAAAAGGAGGTCTTTAACTAGAGGTCATGAAAGAAAGAATGCTCTAAATGTCAGGATGAAAGTACTAGTTCTGTTTCGCACTTCGTAACTCTCCATGTTAATGTGAACAATTCCCAGCATTTTTCTGTCTTAATTTCTCACTTTCACAGGAGGGATAAACACATTGCAATACTTACTACCTCACACAGCTCTAAGAAAAGACACATTAAAGTATCTCAGGTGCAAAAATACCACAGTAAGAGAGCAAACATGCTACATCTAGTAGGTAAGAAATAAAACTCAGAAGCTCTTACTATACAACAGTGTATTTTATTACTAACAAAGACAGTAATAACAAAACCACCTAACGTGTATAAAGTTACCCGTTTACAAACATGACTACGAGAACGAAGGATACTTAGTGTGCATTTTCACAGGAGACTTTTCAGATCTTTCTCACTGTCCTTCTCAGCAGCAAGAATTCTGTATATTTATAATGGGGAAATTCTAAGAGAAATAGCATGTCCTGTTGAAGGCAATAAATTACAAATGCTAAAATGCAGATGTCATATAAAGGTAAAAATATTCCATTTTTAATACACAATGGATAAAACAAATAATTTTGGTTTATCAGAACTGTAGTTCCTGTTGATTCAGCACTTACATGACCTTTGTACCATGCAATTTTGGCTGACTGTTCAAAGCTTCGCCATGAATGCTGCCTAAAGTGGGACACAATTTTTCTGCATAACGTCAAAATATTGAGAAACATTCTTATTAGTAATCAAATGCAAGATGCTGAACAGCCTTACAAAATGCACTGACATTTAGGTTTAAAAACCAGCAAAATCCTGCTCCAGTTACCTCAGGTAATAAATCACATTGACTTCACTGGAGCCAGGATTTCGTAAGAGCCAAATGATGAAATTCTTACCCACATCAGTAGTACGTGCTCTTGAGAACCACCCTATCGTAAGAAAGGCTACATGTATTAAGGCCTTTTTGATTTAAAGAAAATATATTGCTGTAGCATATAGAAAACTAAGCTTTGTAGAAAAAGTATTACGGTCTTAAGTAAATATATTGTTAAACAAGACTGTATATTAATACCTCAACAGTTTATTGTCTGCAAGGTATTTCTCTCCAGAATTTAAAAAAATTAAGTTACTTGCATAGAAACAACATGAAACATACACTTTCACTGCAGCTCAGTAAAAAAACCCCAAAGCATATACTTGAGATTCTGTCCCCCATGCCACGGGGGATCTGAAGTGTTTTCTTCCTTGGCACGACACACTGCAACACCACACCAGGAGGGCTCCAAGAAGCATTCCTCTGAAGTGGTGCTGCACCTAACGCATTACCCCTGTAACAGGACACACAGACATCTGACCAGTCTTGCCCCAAACGCAGAGTGTATGGTGCGCGTCACATATAAAGGTACAGTCTGCTTTACCCAGAACTAAGTAACATTGCCTGATCAGCACAGGACTGCTGACTTCAGTAACAACCTAACGGAAGCACGTTAACTTTACCAAGTTTGTACAATACATACAAAAGAGTAGTTCTAAATATTGACCTTACGCAGTCAGTTATTTACAAAATTCATTTTTATGTACAAAATAAATCACTATAATTCCAGATTCCCTTTCATATTCAGTGTACAAGCTACCATAAAACAGTGCTATAATTGATACATCATGACCCATAATTTAGAAAGTACTTATAAATTTGTGTATCCCTTATTTAAGTGATACTGCTGTTTAAGACATCGCAAAAAAGAGACAAAATTAACAAGTTTCGAAAAATATCAGATGGAGACGGAACTTTTATGCCTTGAAAACTAATAGTGCTTTCTAAGCATTATTTTAATGCAATTCATTAAAAAGTGTTCTCTGTAATAGGAATAATATTTGTTCCTCTCATCTTTTTCTGAAATTACTGCTAGTCAGTTCAGTCATGTCCTACAGATCTTCAATTTCCTTTATTCCTGGATAGGATCAAATATAGTACATTATTGCCAGCTGTCCCCACAACAAAACTTACATTTTTTTTAAGTGCAAAGCAAGATATGTGTGTTTTTGAATAAGGCACAGAATATCCATTATTTCCAGTGTAACACAGAATTCGTATCAGTTTTATACATTGAAAACGTTCACAGAAAATTTCAGTCTTTCAAGGGTTTGAAGTGTTTCCTCAATCCAACTCTGTTCTGGTGTCTGAAGCTGAGTAGACAAGTAGTGATACGGAAGGTGACTGTGAGACATCGGGTATTTGCAAACAGCTGCTTTGTAATGGAGAAGATTCAATAAAATCATTTTTAGGAGTTATTCTGTAAGTAATGAAAAATAAAACACAGGGAGTCAATTTTAAGCACAGCGCATTATAGTGGAAAAAATTTATTTTTAGCAATGAAATCATAATATATCTTAAGCTGTATTCTTTTCAAGAGAATGTAATACAGTTCTGTATACTTGTCCAAGCTTAGTGTCACCATTGTTCTTTTTCAGACTTGTCACCTCTCAAAACAATTGCATTGTAGCCACAGATTTCTTGAGGGTCACTGTTCAACAGTACACAAATATCCTACAAGCTGAAGCTCCACACTCAACCCTTAAAAAGGAAAAGGAGAATCCTAAAAAAAGATAAAATAGGCCATAGGCTAAAGATACATGGCTGTGTGTAACAGTTTGTAAGAATTACACTACTCTCTACAGCTACTCAGGGTTCATTGTATACTGTGAGTATACAGATTCTTCAGAGAGAAGAACAGAAGACTTAGAAAAACAATGGCAATACACATAAACAAGAAAAAGATTGAGTTAAGGAGCCTTACCTTCCTTCACCTACTCTCCTGATACTCTCAGCCAGGCTACTCATATCACATGTGCTATCTGCTTTGTTTCTTTTTTCCATCTGATCCACCGTCAGTTTAGAACTAGATAACATTTGATCTCCACTGTCTTCACCTTCCTCGACTCTTCGGGCTGATGTTCCGTCTGCCTCTATCTCTTTCTCAGATGTCTCTGGAGAGGTCTTAATTTCTGCAACAGTTTCTTGGCTTAAGTAATCATGATTAGTGATTGCTACTGCAGAAGTTCCATGATTTGTTGTGCCACCCGTACTAGTCCCCATTGACTTTGAAATGACTTTCAGTCGGTGTGAAGTTGATTTGTAGTGCTTCTTTTTATGTTTAACTTTGGAATTGTGCCTCAAGAAAAATTCACATGATTCCTGCAGCACTCTTCGACTCTCACTGATTGGACTGGAAGAAAATACAAGCGTGTAACTGAATGAAGATTACAACCTTAGATATAACATAATATAGCTTCCTACACAAAAATGTGAAAAAATAGCAGTCAATGATGCAATCTGAGCTGGCTGTTAATGAACACGAGATAAAAAATTATATGTGAAAAGAGAAGGAAAAAGTCTGATCATAATGCCTCCAAAGTAATTATTTCTGCGGAACAATTAAATAAAGCAGATCTCTACATTTCTTTCTTCTGCAAGTAGGTTCAATGACTTCAGCAGATTAATCAGCTAAGAGAGGAAAGCAGGATTAGCTCATAGGCAGCTGCACTACCAAATTACCTTTACGTAAAGTAAACCTTGTTTAAGTGGAAAAAAAGCTAAGCATTATAAAATTGACTTCATTATTTTTAAATTCTTATAGCTGAAAGCAGTTAACATCTGAAACACAAGAAAAATTATACAGGAAACAGAAAAGAGGGGAAAGGGAAAGGAAGCTATAAGCTCACCAGCAAGGAATGTAGATGTAAAATAAAAGGAGCTTAAGAACTGCTGCCTTGGGAAATCCAAAGAAATAGAGAGATCTAAAACCACAGTATAATCTATGAGTAACACACATGAACTAAAAAGAAATAATCAAGAAACAAAGAGGAATGGAAAAAACCACAACTATAAGAAATGGAGAGAACATTTATAATCTGTTTAAATCCATAGATATAAATTTACAAAAAAATTAAGTAATGAAAGTGAATTGTTCTGTTTCAGAAAAAAAAAATCTGTAGATTAATAGAATAAAAGTGATACTCAGGAAGGCTCAATGAAAATTAATTTTAAAGTAAGACAAACTGACCGAGGAGAAAAGCAGAGGATGTTATCG
>VZSC01011780.1:81717-109158 GCA_013398225.1 Steatornis caripensis
TCACCTTTCCAGGGATGGAGGTGAGACTGACTGGCCTATAGTTTCCCGGGTCCTCCTTCTTGCCCTTTTTGAAGATTGGCGTTATTATTGCATGACAGTAAACACAGCTAAGTACTGTGCCAATGAAGTAGCCAGAACACGTGAAAGAATCTAAGTTGATGCCTGAAATTATCTTCCCTCATTCAACTGGAAACCAGAGATGTATTAACCAATGCTAAACACAACAATGTGTCTTCTGCTCTATGAAGAGAGCAAATCAATAGAGGAAAATATTTTCTTTCTTCTCAGAATGTTGTCAAAAATTCATGACATGAAAACTTCCACCGACTCCAACAGAATTTTGCTGATGCCCGTATGCAGCACTTAAGACTCTGAAAAAGAAAGGTTCTAAGGACAACATTTTGATTACCTGAGCTATATTTAAAGAAACATGTCTGAAATCCAACTTTAAGTATACTCTTTAAAAACCAAGAATACAAAAAAATTGTTCTTACTCTCTCTTGCGGTTTCTGTTGAAGAAATTGGCCCATTCAGAACAGGTCTTTTTACTTCCCACCCAGAAGACTGGAGATATGCCAACAATTAATGTCAGCAAATATTTCATTAGAAACAAAAATATTTCTGGTCTTGCTAGTGCCTTTGCCTAGAAGATAACAAAGTTTAATAAATGTAAAGAAGAAAATATGCTTATTGCTTTATTTTTTAAATGCAGAAAAACAAATTACGTGAAAGAGACTTTCTCCTTATGGGCGGTGTTCTTTGTTGAGGCTTGTACTGCGGACAAATGTTAGACATGTACAGTCAAGTCAGACCTGGTTAATGTCTACAGCTGAATACACAGACAGGAGATTAGTCAGAAGGAAATATTTTTCTTCTAAATGGAAAAGAAAGATAATTTTGGAGGATAACAGTATTATAGTAACCACGCTCTTCAGAGATAGTTTGTATGCATAAGGTTTATCCCTTTCAACTTAAAAGAATCAGTAAGTGGATGAGTTGGGAGTTAATCAGATTAGACAGCATCTTCAAGGAGCCGCAGGGCTACATAGTAGTTTTTGGCTTCTTGCAAAATTAATCCACCTATTTGCAGAACAGGATCATAGGAACTGAGATGTTTAACTCAGTAAGAGATTATTATCTTCTGCTCCCATGCTGGAAATTTAATTATCTGACAGTCCCATCTATGAAAGTCACTATTTTTGTTAGCCAGGTAACATTAGCTACTTAAACTGAAGTTTGTTTTTATTTGGTTTTATCTGGCCAATGTAATCAAAGTCTACAGGCCAGCTCAGGTAACCCAAGGCCGAGCACACCACTAAGTTACTCCACAGTTAGCACACGCTGTTTATTATAGGGACAGATCCCATTAAGTATGTCTTTGTGTAACATTCCCTGTTAGTATTTACTCCTTCCAACAGGTTAAAGGCTGAGAATACACGCTCTTTCTGTGTTATTATGCCAAGCTGTTACATTTAAGCAGTACAAAACAAAGTTTTCTTTAAAAAGCATAAAAGCCTTGTTTTCAACCTTGTATATTTTAGACCACTTAGGTTGACACAGAGCTCAGTGTAAAATCTACTGGAGGCAAAATGCACTTGTTAAGAATGGTAATGGAAGCAAAAATATCCAAGTCTGTGAGCTGTGCTACTCTCAGCTTACACTGACTTCAACACACAGGATATAGAGGATGTTTAAGAATGTAGAGGGATTAAGCCTTATCATTCCATAATGCCTGTGTTTATATTCCTCTTTTTAATGATAGTTTATTGCAGTAAAAACCTAGATGGTAAGTGCAAAGCAACAAAAGATGACACAAGACACCTGCATTTCTCTTAGTGATGGTGTCATCTTTTATATTTCTTCTTAAGTGGAAACAAACAAACCACAAATAACTTGCAATTGCAGGGAGTTTTATGTACTTGGAAGAGATTTAATCCATAGAGAGTACGGAACGTGGGTAGATTTACTTAAAAGCCTTTCCAAGAAAGTTGTTTTTTTAAAAGTCAAATATTAAATATGAACAATTTGAAGTGCTGTTGGGTTGTTTGTGTTTTAGTTTTTTATTTGTTTTTTTGTTTGGTTGGTTGGGTTTTTTTGAAGATTTCTTCACATTACTGAAAATCAGCCTGCGAACAGCTATCGTGGAAAAAATATACTGGAAATTTGTTTTGTAATTTCAAGTGTTTTACACTTGTACAATTTGAAGAAAAAAGATGAAAGTGATTTTAAATCTATGGTTATAAGCAACATTTTAAATCCAGTTTAGACTCAATTTTCAAGAATCATTATTTCAATTTCAACTGAAATAGACACAAATTCACCTTAGGTACTTTGATACTGAGCTAGGCACCCAAATACCGAGCACAACTACTTCTAGGAATAGATACTGCGAAGAATGATCCTCCTCCCCAATGTGATTTGTAATATTAAGTTCAAATATTGTAAAGATGATATAGCCCCTTTAGAGCTGTGAGTTGGAATTTAATTGCTGAGTGCGATCAATTTGATTAGTGAACATTTTCAAAGCAAAAGTACAATACCACCGATTTTGACTTAAAAAGTAACTAATCACTGCATTTCTTGAACTGATTGCTTAATGTAAAAATAATTTACTAACTGCACAGTAGATACGGTGATGCATAAGGGTTTTTGTTTTCCAGTATTAGTTATAAAGGAAACTGCTACTTGCCTGGTAAGGACAAGGAATATGGTACTGGTCACAGTGGTCAAATACCCAAGTCGTTTCCCAGATTTTCCGGTTCACCAGTTCATAGACATAACATCCAAGAAGTGCTACAAGTGGCACCAAGTATAACCCACTAAAAACTCCAATTCGGATCATAAATTTCTTCAGCTTCTCCTGATTTCTACCATCATGCTGTATGACTTGCCGCACATGATTTAAAGAAATAATACCAGCTAAAAGAAGAGAGAGACCAAAAAACACACAAAGGCACAACGGCAAAAGCACAAAGTACAGAGAGGCATCCAGATCATAGAGACCCACAAAACAAACTCCACTGATATTGTCCCCTTCAACTTTGTTCATCGCAAGGAGCATAATGGTTAGAAAACCAGGTATTCCCCATGCGACTGCGTGGAACCACATGGCCTTTTGTGCAATAGCTTCACAGCTCCATTTTCTTCCCGCTGCGAGGAACCAAGTGATTGTAAGAATCACCCACCATATAGTTCCTGCCATAGTGAAAAAATATAAAACCATGAAAAGGACAGTACAGGCTTTGTTTTGGGAGCCAAGAACAACTGTTTCGCCAATCTCTAACTTATCATCTGCCTCATTACAGGCAGTTCTGTTCCCAAGTAAAAATCCGATAAAGTACATCAGAGAGACTATGCTGTAACAGACAGAGTAATATATGATTGGCCTCTCTGGGTACCTAAACCTTTTAACATCAATCAGAAAAGTCAGGAATGTGAAAAGCGTAGCGCAAAGACAAAAGATTGAAACTATTCCAATGAAGCTTTTCGCAACATCCAGTTCGTAATTTTTGAAGTACATATTTGGACATGGAGGCGCACACTGATCGATTCCTAGAAACTTGTAGCCTTGTCCATTGGTGGTGTGTAGGTGTCGTGGACACCAGAATCCATAATCCCTTCGAGTCTGGCCTGGGGTCTTCTGAGTTCCGTGTACGTTTGTGGTTACAGCAGCAGTGGCAGGAACAGTTTCATCACAATTGACTAGTCTACATAAATAAACAGAAGAAGTATCTTAATACCCCTCATTCTCAACTATAATCATTTCTTAGAAATATGAAAAAATCTGATTCTAAGCACTGTTAAATTCTGTAGATAATGCAAATCATGCATTGTATGAAAAAGTTCAGGTGGCATTTTCAAAAACACACTTCAAATATACTCAGTTTAGAAGACTATTCAAGCACAGCTATTTAACTGTTTTTCTCTGTTTTATTGCTTATGAAACACTACTCAAATTGCAACTGTTCTTTTAGAGCCTTAAATTCTACTAAACTTAGATATGTACATAAAAACATTTACAGTATTTGGTTTTTATAAATCTGGGTAACAGTAGACTGCTGGAGACGGCAAACAATCTTGTCAAAATGCGAGCTCCAGTCAAGGACCAAAGAAAGAAGTCTAACAGTATCTAGAATTAGCTGACGACAAGTATATCATTATTATCATTATAATTTTTTGTGTTAGTGATATTTCATTGTCGATAACAACAAAACAACCTAACTGAAAAAGACAAAAGCAGAAAAGATAAGAACTTTTAAAAATGATCACTATTTTTGCGTTTGTTTTTTTTTTCCTAGCTTCACAATGCTCATTTAAAAATTGCTCAAGACTCAATCGCTCAAGGGTTTAACTAGACACAACGTGTGAGCTTTTTATACTGTTAATACAGTATTAGCAGCGTTTGACATACCTCCAAACTAGATTATGTAAGTATAACTCGAACAGGTAAGCATTTACTCAAAATNAATTGCTCAAGATTCAATCGCTCAAGGGTTTAACTAGACACAACGTGTGAGCTTTTTATACTGTTAATACAGTATTAGCAGCGTTTGACATACCTCCAAACTAGATTATGTAAGTATAACTCGAACAGGTAAGCATTTACTCAAAATGGGATTTATATTCATATGCATTCCAAGTTTATGCATATATTTAAAAACAAGTTTTGCATTCTGTCTTTTAAAGGAAGATTGTTACCTCAAAACAAAGTTACCCTTTGTCAAACTCTATAATAATGAGTCCCTCAATGTCAGTTTGCTAGCTCAGCTTGAACTAAAACCCCTTCAGTTCTTTCTCTGCATTATCATGCTGTCCAAATAAATCCAAACTAATCATTAAGAAAACCAATTCCGTAGCAGATTCTTTCATTAATCATGGGCCACGCCAGTATGCACGGGAACAGTGCGAACTTTATTCACCCATGTCTTAGTAGGCTTTGTGTATGTCTGTAAGAATACGAGAGTGTGAATCTCAGGGTTCCAGTTAGCGCCCATCCTCACACAAGTTCCTCTTCCACAGGCTCTGGCAGTGTCTGCTGTTTTAAGCACATCCTGCATTGCATGGACTTCTCTGTATTGGCTGCTGGGCAGATATTTCACATATGAACAGAGCAGGTTCATTTTCATGAAATGCTAGCAGTAATAGAATAATTTAAAGCTGCAGTGATTCCTGCAAGAAATATAATTTGATTTAAAATGCCATTTGGAAGACATATCGAATAACTGGATTTGCTTGCAATTTTTTTAATTTTTCAAAACAATTCTTGAGGACATTTGCTGCACTGAGTGGCACTACTGTTACATACATAGAAGCTCACACTAGATGAGAAAAGTTGATGCCTTCTCATTTTAAAGCCCCCCCAACCCCCAATTTTTCTGCAGAACTAAGGGAAATGGCATTAATGCCATCTGTCATATCCACTCCAATATGGATTTCTACCAACGATCATCATGCAGGACTACCGTCCTAGCTCTCCATCAGCCCTATTGCAGATTAGCAACTGCATGGGAGTTAGAAAAATTATTTGAGTTTTCAGTCTCTGCTCCTTTCCTGCACTTCTTGCCCTGACGTGTTTAAAAAAATAATCTGGCCTTAATTTATAAATATCTGCAGCTGAAGGTCAGAATCTCAAGAAGATTACATTGGAGTGTTTTCAGTAGTTTCCATTTAATATATATATATAGACTCATCTTTTCCAGAAATGTAGTATTAACTTCTCTCTGGAATAGACAGCCACACAACTTTGAGAAAAAGGTGAAATTTTATAGAAAAGAAACTTTTGGCAGGCAGTAAGGAAAAGCAACACAAGACTGAATTTGCACATTTAAGCGGTTAGGAGTAAGATAAAGCTTCTACTATTTAACGCTCTGTGTCCATTCAAATACAGAGTATTTCATATTTCATTATTTTAAGAGCAATTACTTATAAAACCCCTGTGAAGTAAGTATGATCGTTCCTAGTTTGGAGATCAGAAACCAAATTAAAATCTATGCTGTAACATTTAATATTTTAAGAGACTTCTAAATTTTAACTTAAATTTTAAAAAGCTTTAAAAAGCTTCTTTTTGCAGAAATGTGAACACTGAAAAGAACTGCTCCAGAACTTTGTTGCAAAAAAGTCACGAGCAAAAACTCCAGGTAATCATCTGAATAATGAAAAAGCTTTATTAAAAAATAGTCCTATGTATAAGCACTGTAGGGTCATTTAACGTTCTGCCTCCAATTTTCAACTCAGTCTAGAGCATATATGAAAATATCGCCCTTCACCACCTGTCAGCATGAAAAATATCCCACCTGGTACATTCCAGCTCTTCAGGCCACGTGATTCCAAAAGTGTCCATCAACTGCTTACAGTCAGAATACACTTTCTCACAGAGGCTTCGACAAGGGTGGATCACATGAATTTGCTCCAGGCAGGCAGGGACAAAGGCTTTGCACAGAAATGTGTGGATGTCTGGTGAACAGTGAAGATTCATAAGTGTAAGAAAAGGCTATGGGGAAGAAACAGGCTTGAGTTAGTAATTTTAAAAAGATAATTCAAGGCATCAAAACTAACTTTCATCACTATGACTCGCATTTCCTCCTCTGTACGTTTGAAAAGACACTAGAAAACAGTGTTTGTTCAGCAGTCGAGAAAGAGTAAAACCTGGCGGCCTGAGCAGCGAGAAGCTCCGTTAGCACTTCTAGCCCAGCCTCTGCCCCAGGATCTCGGCCAACCTGTAACTATTCAAACTTGGTATTTCTTATTTGACAATACTAGAAATCTACAAGGTATTATGAAAGCCCAAGATTTTTAAGAAATAAGGTAAAACATCCTATGTTCCTATGTTTACCAGACAGCTTCTAAATAAGTGCCCTGAGATTTTTAAAGGTGGCCTGTCCCTGTAGTTCCTGTTAAATTAAATTTTCAGTCCCAAGTAGTGTGTTGCACTCATCATCATCTTCCCTCATGCCAGAGGGGTTTGAGTTGTTTGATTAATGAGGTCCAAATATCGATATTCCTTATTTTTTTAAACATTGCATTTCAAGATCTTAACACTACTGAGAATTTCTCTACCTGTATTACTGAGTACTAGGCAGTGAATAACTGATGACTGTTCTTACTAGAGAATTCATAGAATTAAATGTAACACATCTACCCCCCGCCCCACAAAATTCATTCTATCCGTTATTTACGGATAAGCCTTTAAGGGGAAATCCCCCCCGAACTCCACCCTTCCTTCTCCACATTCTATCAACTTTATTATTAGGAAAAATTATTTTAGCTGAAGTACTACCGTGTGTGCAAACTTCAGACAAACCAGGAGTTATCAGTCACTTTTGCAATTGCTGTGTGGTTATAAGGGCAGCTTATTGAAGGAAGCAAGCAAGGACACACTAAGCATCGCCAAGCCCGCTCCTGCACTTGTAAGTGGGCTGTACGTATAAAGCAGCGGGGCCAACAGGAGGGACGGGAGGTGCTGGGGCCGTGTAGGCGCTGGGGGGCTGTGTAAGCAGGCCCTTGCATTTGCAACACAGGCAGAAATAAAACTGAAGAAGCCAACCACGTGCCGGTGGCCTGTCATGACTCTGGACATGTGGAGACTAGATCACAGATCAGATACGGCCAAGAGTAGCCCGGCACTGCCGGTTCTTTTTACACAGGGTTTTTGATTAAACGCTTATTGTTATTTCAGGAAAAAGGAATCGCCGTATCACATAAACAGTCAAATTCATGCATCAGGAAAGCTGAAACAATATTTAACATAGTTTGAAATGTGCTGATAAATAGGGACACTGTACAAAATTTCTGAAGAAGGCAGAACTTTCACTAAGATTTTTATTTAGTAATAATTTTATTTATTTATTTGTCATTAACAGCTATGTATCTCAAATATTCAAAGGAAGAATTAAATTCTGAGCCCTGAATAGTACCTTTGTATTTGTCAGCTTAAGTATCTCAAATATATTTACACCCATACCCCAAGAGCAAGTCTCACTACAGAGCATGCAGTTTAAAAGGAAAGACATTGATAAATAAATTCTCCCCTTCAAAATGGAGTATCTACAAACCCTCAAGGGACCTCAATAATAAATATAAGAATGTGTGGGGAGCAGGGGGAAGGGAGAAGATAAGGCAGCATAGCAAAAAAAAAAAAAGTTGGCACCATCCTCCAGAGCACTCAGTCCTCGTGCTGTGTCTGCAAATGCCATTACAGCAGGCGCAGAGAAGTCTGACCCGCGGCTCTGGAGCTGCCTTCGCAGGAACCCAAGACTTGAGGACTTCATGACAAAGAGAGCAGCACAGCTGTGGTATGATGCGCTCCAGTAACATGAGCTGGATTATTTCCTAAATGCTACGTGGCTTCAGATGAAAAAAAAAAAATAGCAGTTAACCCTAAATGAATTAAATTTCCTTTGCACAATTACAACGCTTGCTTTCTTTTCAATTAAATCTTACTTGCTCCAATGTTTAATTTATGTTAGCTCTGTTCTTCCTGGCATGTAGGATAAAATAAAGTTATTAGCCTGGGTAGTCATATAAAGCTCTTATAGAAATTGAGTTTACTTTGGAAATAAAGTCTTGTAGAAATCGTCTTGATTATTACGTATCCTTCCTTTTTATCACCCACAGTTCATCTCAGTTGATAAAAAATAAAACTAACTTTCTACAGCAAGTTTTGGGGTGTCAGTCAAGAACTTTTGCAGACTGAGGTAAAACATCAATATTTTATCTAGAAATTAAGAATTTTAAAAAAAATATTCATATCTACAAAATCAACTGTATCTAAAGAGATAATTTACTAGCTATTTTGTTTAGCAGTCAGCAATTTTTAAACAGCATTTTTCAACATAGCTAATAAGGCTACATGTCGTCAGTCCGCTCCCTCGATACAGAAAATGAGTATAAAGAGATGTCTGGTGAAGAAAGTCAGGACATAAACCCAACCCTTACCATTCTAACAGGGCTTCTGTTACATAAAAATACTTAAAAGCTAAAATATCACAAGAATCACTACACAATAATACTGTGTATTAGAGGTAGATAATGACAAGCGAAAATTAAATGCTTGCAAGATTTTTACTACAGCACATTGTCATTGGCTAAATACTGTTGTTTAAAAAACGTATTTTATTTATAAGCAAAACTACTTCAACAGATAAATACAAAAACGCAACATTTTAGAAGAAAGCTATGCTCAGCCTGTAATGTAATCAGAGTAAAAATCCAAGGACTTGGCTGCCAAGAGTAATTGTTCTTACAATATTTCTTCCAGCTTGCTAAAAATATTTACCTTTTGACACCTGAAAGTATGAACACAAGTTAAGAGCAGAAAGTCTGATGTTCTGAAAACACAGGCAGGTGTTCTGAGTCAGACCAAACGCGCGTTTAGCTGTCCACCCCATTCTCACCACAGCTGCTCGCAGACAAGCTGACATCCCTCCCAGTTTCCTACAACCACTGGTTTAGGAACCAGCTGCAGGTTATAACGCCACCACTGTGTTGAAAAGACAGCAGACCTCCTTTCTTCCTAGGACACATCTAATGTCTTTTTCAACCATTTATGCTTATATTGTCTGTAAAATACTACAGCAGTAAGTTATACTGCGTAATTTAATCAGGCACTGCCAGGAAAATACTGTATTTTATTTGTTTATTGTAACTCCTGGTTTTGCAACCTAGTTTGTGTTTTGACAGGTAACAGATTACTCTCTACCCATGCCATTTTGCCATCCTGCTATCTTTTACATATTATATTTATACATTGCTAATGTTTTACATTTTGATTTCTACACCTTTCATAATATACTTTGCCTTCTATTTGCCTTGGCTACAGTTGAATGCTGACCTTGCATTTCCACAGTGACGACAAAGACTCTTTTCTGAGCGACAGTAACTAATATAACACTGTGCACATCTACGTGTATGAATAGCGGGGGTTATTTGTCCCTATATTCATTACTCTGCATTTACCATCCCCAAATCTCTACCATTTTATTGCCCAATTGCATCTATCACAAGACCTTTCTGCAACTCTTTAGTATTTTTTTTTTCCTTAGCAAATTCACTACTCATCCCTCTTCCAGGTCATTTATGAGTTAGTTGTGTGTCAGAGGTTTCAGTACAGATGACTAGGGGGGGAAGCACCCTAGCCATTTGTTTGCTATAGGACCAAACTATCAGCTAATAATTTCATACCCTACTTTGTGGCGAAACATTTATTTATTCCTACTTTTCTTGTTCTCTAGGTAGATATTGGAAAAGCAAGTTCCCATTGGGTTACCAGCATAGTTTCTTTGGAAAACATAGGTTATGACCATGTCAAAGCCTGTTTGAAAATCAAAGTATAATACGCAGGCTCAATCACCCCTTTCAACAAAGCTATTGAGTCCATTAAAAAAAAACCCCAAACAATAGATTTTACAGGCAATGATTCCCCTCAACCAAAAACCTCTCTAAAACGTAAAACTTTGTCTCAAGCACACAAAAATAGGATTTGTAAAATACAGACTTATTTTCTGAAACTGCCTTTTACCATTTAAGAACAGCAAAAAAGGTTGTGAATTGCACCTGGAACTCTGCTAACAATTATGTATCTTTAAATGTGGTCTTCACTTCCAGCTAGCCAATTTGGAAATGTTTCATCATAGTAAACAAGAGGCCTGCATTTCCTGATGGCCCATAAAAGCAAAATGTCACCAAAACCAAAGTCTTCGCTCCTGCTGCTGACAGAGTGTAAGCAAAAAGTGTAAAAGCAAGATCACAAGCTCACCCAGAGTATGAATTGGCTGCTTCAAGGCTGCACTATCCGGATCACAGGCGTCTCAACCATCAACTGTTTTTTACCCAAGAGGTTACCTGGGTAACCTGCACACATGAATGTGATGACGTCTTGAGCATCCAAGTCCAAGATTAAACCTGCAGATTCACCAAGCCGGTGTATCTAGAATCTAGCGCCACGGTCCTCTCCTCTTCAGGAAGGTCAGGATGCGCAGCTGGCACAACCACATGAAGAGGCACTGGGCATAGCTAGCATTTGCAACCATTGCCCTGTCACACGAAGGACAGAGATGAAAACCTGCAGACTTGGTGATGGCAGTGCTAAACCCAGAGTGAAATCAGTTTCTTTTAAAAACAAAAACGGAGCCTCACAAAGCCAATACAAGTACTAAAATAGAAATTCTCATCTTCCTGCCAACGGGAAACAAAACCCAGAAAATACGAGGCAAACCGGAACACACTAACAATCTACCAAAAAACCCTCCAACAAACTAATCACAACTGTAAAGCCAGAGACAATGTAGTCTGTAACAACAGGAGAAGCACTACCTCAAGCAATAGTAGTGAAGAAACTGAGGGCTGGGAAATGCAAACTTTCCACTGCTTGGTCAGTGCAGAGTACGAAGGGCATGTACCCTGTACAGAAACCTCCCAGTGCAAAACGGCCTGAACTGAGCCCCGTGAAGCACACACATACCCACTGCGGACTGTGAATACGGTCAAACAATCAAAGGGAGTACATCATCACTCGCCAGTGAGAGGAATATTCTCTGCACTGAACAAAACACCAACAGCTTACTTAGTAAATCCTAGATTCTTTACAAAGTATGTCTACGCTATATTTTATCCAGAGGCAAAAAGCCAGACTATCGTAGGAATCCAGTTATGGTATGGTCCTACAAACAATAACACAACTGAGACAAGCGAAAACAAATGGTGCACAGTACAGACTAAATGGCTAGGTGCAAACATGATCTTAAACATGCTTTGCCAACAAGTAAAGAAAATCCAAGGCACAACAGAAACAGGTTCACTATTCCAGGCAGACAGTACAGAAGCTCTGTCCTATCCCATCTCAGTTTTATGCTAGAGAAAAGTATTATCAGAAATGATCAGATGTCTCTAGGGTTGGGATGCATGATAACTACTAACGTATGACAAAACTAGTAAGTAAAAATGTTCTCCTGTACTCTGCTGATTACCATACAATCGAAGAACGGTTTGGGTTGGAAGGGACTTTAAAGGCCATCTAGTTCCAACTCTCCTGCCAGGGCAGGGACACCTATTTAAATAATATAGAAAGTGGTGGATCAAAATATCAAGGTCTTTATTACAATCAGCTATGGTAAACCTTGATTGTAAGAGACAGGAAATATCTTGAATTGCTGAGATATGCAGAGGATCAGAGCCTTTGTTCAGCCATTGGAGCCAGTTATTTAAGATACTAACAACCTACTCAGCCACTGAGGTTTAGCTACCATGTTAAAACTTTTGGCTTAGTTAACCTAGTTAAGACTGAGGTTAAAGTTAAACAGTGAGAGGCACCAGCTGTCTCACTGTTAAGCAATGGTACCCATTTCATGATTTGATATGTATCTTGTGACCTAAAGCAACAACATTACAATCTTGTCACTTACATAACCGTATATTTCAATCGTGGAAGAAAACATGGGCTTAAATCTCAATTTCTATAGTCATACTACACTGTGTACTCCAGATTCCTGTCTATATTAAAGAGGCACATTGCTATTCATGAAACTATTTGTCTGCTTTACAGGAAACAACACCTCACCTTACTGACTAATAAATCACGATTAATAATTTACAGCATCAGACTCAAATACAACTACCGTCCAGTAAGTGTGATGATAGAATGAAAGTACAACCTCAAAATCTAGACATAATATATTTCATATATAAACTTTCGTATGTGATATGTAGGAAACATGGCCACTGTCAACCATGGTGTATATAAACGCTCTCAAAGAATAGGCAGTAATTATTCTTCATACTCAGAGAGCTATAGTAACAATTAATCTTCACAGTATCCTTAGTTACTTTGATAATGATAATCTGTTTCAATTAAAAACAGAGAAACAAGCACAGCACGGCTGATTTAATCCTACACTATTGTTTCAATAGAGCTATTCGCGACTGGATGTGAATGATATTTTGCATCATACCCAGAGAGATTAATGCCTTCATACAATTCCCAGATGGGCTGGCAAGGGTGGTAATTTGCTCATGGCCACAGTAAATCAGCTGCCAAGAAACTCTGACTCCTAATTCATGCACAATTAATTAAGTCATGATAAATAAATTTCCTAACACATGAAACTAAATGAAGGATGAAATTTTCAGGTTTTTTTAGATTCAAAGCAATGTTGAGAAAAGACCAAGTTCTTCCAAATGGATGCTGTATTGATGGACCTAGATCAAAGGCAAGTTAAAGACACTTTTAAGTCGGTAAGGATTTAGAAACCTCTTTGCAGGAGGCTAAGGCAGTTTAAGTGTCAGTGTCTTGTTGCTACACGTCTGCTAGAAGTTGGTTGCTACTTAACAGCAGAGCTGCAAAATAGAAATGTGGGTGCAGCTTATGAACATTAGTGTGATGTCAACCATCCTTTAAACTACCAATGAAGATGGTATGAACTAATCTGCCATTGATTTAGAGGGGACCTAAAAACTCCACGTCACTACCTGAGCCGTGGATAATAATTGACTATTGCTGCCAGCAGCAAGCATCACTCATAATCTGTATTTTTCCAACCTCGGTCAAAATTGTATGGGTAACTCCCTGAAGACAAAACTCTTTCAGGACTAAAAATCACTGATAGGAATAAAATATTTTTGATATGAACATATAGAAATTTAACACACATCATTAATGCATGCTAATTTGACAAAGGTAAAAGAAAACCACTGAAAGCACATGAATTTGACTTACTAAAATAAGCTACTTTTTAAAAAAGCAGCATTACTTTCTACAGCTTTCAAAATAGAACTAAGGCAAATACAATCATGTTTAATTTAAAAGCTTGTCAAACGTTTTTTAAATGTAATCAGTCTAACGTTTACAGAGATAAGAACAAAATGTTTTGTCAGAGTAGAAATCAGGTTATCCCAGTAGTTTAAAAAACACAAATAGTTTGTTTCCTACTCAAGGATAATCTGGAGTTCAAGGAGCTGATGGGGGGGTGGGTGGGTGGGGAAAACAGAAAGAAAAATGTAGTAAACAAGCAAGTAGACCAAACAATGCAATGAAAGATGTTTGCAAAGATAACAGCTTTCATCTTTGTCCTTCAGCTGAACAGCAAAGACAATGCATGCACTTGGACTTTCAAAGGCAACAAGTTATTTTAGGGCTCTGAACAAAGCATGGGGACAGCTGAACTTGCAAGATTTGACAAGCTGAACTGTTCCCAGCAGCCTGCTCCTTCCACAGCTATACAGGTGTGGGAGCTGCAGAACCATCAGCACCAGAAGCATCGTAATTTAGAAGGCAAAGTCAGATGGCAGCTGATCTTAAAAATGCTGTGCTGTAAAACCCAGTGGCTCAGGGACTGACTGGCCAGCAGTCAGGTGCCCATGCAGTGCAGACCCTAGGGGGCCAGACCCTCATCACCCACTTCAAACTAAACTACCCAGGCATCAGCTCAGATCGCAGGCTGTGCAACTGCTCAATGAGCTGAATCATTCATCTAAACATTCAATATATTTGCAAGAAAATCGCGAGCATTTGCAAACTCTTCACCATCGTTCACCCCTACACCTATATATACAATATACTTCAAAATATACTCAGTTGTGAACCTTCATAGCAGCTGTTCTAAGTTGATGGGACCATTAATGAGAAATCCAGCCAGGGTAAGGCCAAGGCACATGGGGGAAGGTTTTCAGAGGTCAGTAAGACACTAATTCACTTAAAAAACCCCAAACCAAACCAACCCCCAAAGCCCCACTCTACCACCACAACTGGGCACTAAACTTGCCATTGCAATTGACAGTATATATACACAGATACATAGACAGAAAGATAATGCAGGCTATTCTGCTTTTTACTGCTATGGGCTCTGGACTGTTTTGCATTAACCAGCAACTAAAGAATTTTTTGCTGTAGTAAATCAACTGAGTTCCATGTTTTCCCTTTAAGTATTTCCTAAGTACAAATTAAATATATATATCCCTGTATTTCTTAACTATAACAAAGGTTAGAAACAATACAAACCCGAGTATTACATATCACTAAGAAGTTATTCTGAAACAAACTAAAATACAAGTATTCCAATACTTTTCAAAATAGCTTATTAGCAAAATTCACTGCATTTTGTGGTTCTAACCTAAATTACAGCTTGACCTAAATTATGGATATTCCAGCCTCTGCAATTTACAGTCCAAAACAAACATGGGACAGTTTTCCCAAGCATTACAGAACTGAACTATTTATACACAGCTTTCAATTATATAGGGTTTTATTTCCATGTATACTATACAGAGAATAAGAGACAGACAAATACAAGTTAACTGAAGGAAAGCGTACTGTGGGCCCTCAAACATCTGAAGTCTAGACAGAGCTTCATTACATCTGGACTGTGGTAGCAGAAGAACCTCAAAATAATCTTAAATTCTTCATGTATTTGCCATGGATTACAGCAGTAAAAGGATTTACTACTGAACTTCTTGTGTAGAATACAACTTAGAAGATCACCAGCAACACCACTGATAGACTGCTTGTTATCTATAAAAAAGCTCCTCATTTGAAGGGAATTCCAGCAGAAGTCGTTATTGATCTGGTTCCAAAAAAGTCAGACCAGATTCCTGGTTTCCTCCTGTCTTTCTGAGTGTGGACAGGCACTTTAGCAGAATAGTACCACCCAAGTTACAAGAGAAGTAACTCTGCACCATGCCTTCCCCCTTGCCTGCTTCACTCATAAACCGAATCACACCAATCTCAGTCATGGCAGGATTGATCTTCTCAAGCAATCTTCTGTCATTCTTCTGCAACACAAAGTAAAGCAATCGAGAGCCAGATCCAGAAAGGGGACTGGTTATTGCAACAGAAACTTGTGATGCCTGTCAGGTACTTCACAAAGTCCTCAAAAGCAGTTTCCCTATCCAATGTCCACACAGAGAGGCACCCAAGAATGATGTTCACAGAATCCAGGAAGCAGAGATAAACTCATAGCCAGAAGAAAACACTCAAGGAGAGCAGGAATCAAATTGTACATATCTCAAAAATTTAGTGGCTGTGTTTATGCAACAGACTACTACTCAGAATGCTCAGCAATCCATACTCACACACCTCATTTGCCAGTCTACAAAATAAAAATTTAAACAGCCTTAAAAAAAAAGTGCTTAAGTGAATAGCTCAGTGACTGGTATGCTCATGGGAGAGAAACCAGGGATCCTGTTCCACTGAATATTTAAGTATTTTAAATAAGGTGATGCAGGATCAACAAAGAAAAGCAAGAGACATTTCTGTGCCAGAAAGCCACACAATCTGCAGTTAGAGATTTACCTGTCACTGTCAGACAACCAGTCCTCCTCCCCACAAGATACTCAGTTCCCCTTTTCTAAACCCAAGCCATGCTAATCCTAGGAAAACACCAGAGCATTCTACTCCCTTTACCATCTCAGAATTACTGGCATGGCAAGAAAGGCAGTTCTGTGGATGCAAAGGCATCAGAACCAGCTCTGCACAGACCAGCATCAGCCCAGCCAGGTGCCATTTCTACATGGCTGGCTGCTCATCCTGCTTAGAGTCCAGCCAGGAACACGGTTGTATAGCACAAGACCTTTAGCTCAAAGCTGACCCCATGAGACATGAGGAAGCTCTGCAAGGAGCCACAGTGTTGCCTGCATCAACCTCCCCATTCCTTGCAGACCTGGGCTAGCCACGCTATCGGTTAGGTGGAGGCAGAAATATTGTATGTAAATTGGAAAGTCACCTGGCTTTATGAAGTTAATTCCCATGCTAATGGAGAATAACAACCTGCCACCCTCGCCCTCCCAAATGCAACAAAATGAAAAGTAACTGCATCTGTAGATTTCTTGCTCATATCTCACAAAAATGAGACATAGCTTGTCTCACAGCCAGCCAAGCAGTGTGTCAGTGTCTCAAGGTATGACCAACTGGAAATACTAAAATCAGAAGATGCAGGTAAGAATTACAGGTGGCGAGGTAGACAAATGCAGCTTCATGGGCTTCAACTCAGTCATCCGACTTGTGCGTGCCTGCCTGATGTCTCCTACATAACAATAAAGTAAATGGATTAGTGAAAGTTTACAGAAATTAGTAATTTTAACAATTTTCATGCAGCACAGTATCAAAAGCTTTCCTGAACTTCAAATAGACTGGCTTAGTCTCTAGAAAATCTGCAAAAGATGCTTCTGTCATCCACATGGGTTGAGAAGGAGGACGGGATCTTCTGAATGAATTGTCAGTAACACAGGAGCACACACCAGCACAAGTCACACAGCATCAGAAACAAATGACCCGAGAGTCTGAGCCACAAACCAGAGACAGTTCAAGAGAACAACAGAAAACTGGGTGGCAGCCTCAGTTAGTTTGTGTTTGGGAAGCTTTCACTATGTAGCCAACTCTCTATATACTTATCATCTACCATCTGCCACAAAATTTGAACCAGTCATTTTCCGTAAAATCACTGCTTCTGGCAAGATCAGTGTGCACGCAAAATGGAAAACCAGGCCTTCCACTTTAAATTCACTTCTATAGCTATTATCTTCACTACAGCTTGAAAACATAAAATTATAATTATTAATAATAATTATTATTCAGAGTAGCTCATTATTGCAACAGGAAAAGCGGTACTTAAGATTTTTAAAAAGATATACATAAAATCCCTTTAAAAAAAGTATTTGTGGGAAATAGTTCTTAACTTCCACAGAGGTATATTTCTTTTGTGGCATTTTTGATAAGTTATGTATTTTTATGAAGCTAAAACATTCAAACAATTACAACCTGAGTAGTTGTAGATTTTTGCTCTGTAGACATGTGTATACATCTTAATTAAATTACTTTTATTAACTGCTATTTACTCTTAATTTTTATTTACTCTGAGACACAGGCCAACCTAAGCGGCAAGAAAGCAAGACAACTTGCTTTTCAATATTTTAAAAAATAACCAAATTCTAAAGTATCGATAAGGCATGGTAAGGAAAGAAGCCAATTCCTTCATGCCATTACTTTATGATCACCTCTTCCTTCCTCCAAACGCAACATGTTCAAATATAAGAAAGGGCTCTTAACAAAGCTAATGATGTTACTACAGGAGCCTCCTTCTGCATGCACTGACTCACAGTCTCTGGTCCATCCCTCCAAAATCTCCACCCAAACTGTTGACACTTTAAATACCCCGTCTGTTCCCACCAGTGAGACCAAAGAGTCAAAAGGAGATCCAGTTTCCTAAAAGCCCTTGCTTGCTGAAGCACAGAAGTAACTTATCACTACTCCATGGGACAACCTGGTGTGAGCTTTCATCCACCCCTCACAGGAGCCAGTCTAAACAGAAACAGGTACATGACCAGCATCTCCATCACACTGCAGAAATCTTCATCCATGAGAAACAGGGGGCCGTAGGGAGCTCACTAGCCATGTCACTGTGTTGTAACCTCACAACTCACATTTGCTTTTCTTCTCCTTCACAGATACCTCTGGTGAAGAGGAGGATGCATCCCCCTCCTTATTAGAGCCATATGCAATGGCACCTCTTCCTTCTCCCTCTTCCCCAGCATCTCATTCCTAGACCACTGCAGGTGAAAGGCAGCGCACACCCTGGAGGGGGTCACCCCTGAGGTGATGCTGCAGCACCTTGCAGCTGAGGTGGCAGTGGTGAAGGCAGACAGAGAAATAACACTGTGCAAGTAGTCACCAGCAGGCCCACCAAGGACATGGAGAAGGACCAGAGCAGCTCTTGGCCCACCCTGCTGCCCAACCTGTAAAGGTTCAGGAGACTTTAGACACATGACAGGGGTAGCAATTTCTGCAGGAGACCTTCTATTTCCCTCCAGAACTACCAAACCACTGACTACAGCAGCAACCAGTGATGCATGAAGGCCTATAAGAAGTCAGCTGAATCCTGGAGAAAGGCCTCCACCTTTATTAATAACTGCTATGCAACCCCATCCACAGGCACCTAAGCACCCAAGGGAGGGTGGCAGGCAGCATGCTCAACACCACAAGGTAGCTGCGGGGACCCCTCCTGTTCTCCCCAGTTCTGAATGCCTGCGTTAGCCAGTGTTTCCTTATTGTTAGCCCACAGTGCTAACTTTGTTGGCCATGGTGACTTTCTCCCTCATTATCTTCCGTATTTCTCCTGTTACAGAAACCCAAGGCCCCTTCTTCTCTTCGACCCTTTCATCTTGCGATCTGCAGGCCACGCTAACCTTTAACGTCTAATATTTTATTCGTAGCTCCAGGCATACGCCCCAGAGAAATCCCCCACCCAGCTGGACTCTTAAGCTTTGCTTAAAACATACCTTTGTACCTTCCTAGCAAGGGTGTTCGCTCATGTGAAACGGTACGGAACTGGGATACAGAGTCTGGGTCACTGGGTAGTGCCAGGCCACCATGAGGCTGGATAGTTACAGACCCTCTCTGAAAAGCTGCTTCTAATTTTTGTAGGCAGGATGAGCGTGTGAGGAGTTTGGCCACTAAGTGCTTTGTGAACAGGAGAGGGGCAGTTTCTGGGACTGAAGAAATCTAGTTGTGCATGCCCTCCAGGGAATACAGCATGTGCCAAACCGGGAAGGATGTGGTTATTCTCTGAAAGAACTTGATCTACCAGAAGTTTAAGCACAGGAAAGATGGATGACTTTTTTTTTTGGTCCAGGAAGCTCTGGTTTGTCTCACTACAGGGATGGAAAGTAACAGATATCTTTGGTAAGATGACATCCTTTCTGTCCTGCAAAGACTGATTATACAGGCCTGTCTCCTGTGCCTCTGTATCATAGCAAGTTTCTCGCCCACCACTTACAGTAGCTGCTTATGCAGCTCTTACGCAACCGTGCACACCTCTCCTTCTTACAATAGCTAAGCAGAAAGCAAGCAACTCTTCACTCATCTCCACTACATAGTCCAGGAGAAGAGGGCAGACATACGCATCTTTTCCTCTGGCAAGTACATTGCTACTGTGGTTGCAGCAATCACAGCTGCATACAATACAAAGAAAAGGTCCAAAAAGGCAAGGGGAGACAAAGCAACCATGTTTGCCTCAGAGTTGGTGACTCGACAGCAAACAGCGAGAGAGAGAAAAAGGCAATAAGCTTTGTGGTGCAGACGCTCCTATCCCTTCCTTTGGAATGGAGTAGAGAACTAAAGACACGACACAACAGCAGTTTTAGAAATTGTCACATTTAAGCATTGCAGTGTCACGCTGGAAAAGAAAGCCTTGACATTTGACCACATCTCCTATCCCATGTGCTCCTCTTTGGGCCATTTGCTTTTTGTGGCCTTTACCCACAAAGGCATAGATAATATCCTGCAGCCAAGCTGTCATTCTGAACATCACATCCACCTTGCAAATGGAAAACTAAACTCACATTACACCTCCACCTGCATGCAATAAGGGCCTGGGCTCCGTACAGCCTTATGACCCATGCAGCATCGTGGACAAACAACGACTCTCTCAGTTGCAGAAAGGAACCTAAACACCACAAAGCCCTCTTCAGAAAGAGGTCATCAGAATCCTCTTCCATTCTTAGGCTAGATTTGTAGAAGACATGAGCCTTGCAAAGATGTCCAGAAACATACCTTGCTGATTCACCAAGGTCTGCCAGACAATCAAGTTGGTGGTGCCAGAGCTGCCATGGACCAATGCACAGCATGCGAGCTGTTAATGAGATGCTTGATCCCACACGGTTTGACAACTCATGGACAGCAGAAGGAAAACAGTGTGGGCCACCTGTACACAAGGGTATACAACGGTGTCCGCTTGTCTACTATTCAAAGGAAGATAATGTGATGAATGACCTTTGAAATCACAGACCCTCGGCGGACTTGCCCTCCTTAATTTGATTTGCTACTGACCAGGTGAAGTTCACGAGTTTCCACAGGGCAACAGCCACTTCCTTAAAAACATGGAGACAATCTTGGAATTGCATGTAATGATGGTGACGTGTAAGGACAAATACCAGCTTCAAATGTACCTTTCTACATCCGAAAGCTTTGTGCCCACTGTTGGCTTTCACCAACTCCAAGGACAATGTGTTCCCACTAGGCTGGGCTCAGCTCCCAAGCTGTAACCACTTCCTATCTTTATATAAACAGCTTTAGGGAAGCTTGCATGACTCCATTCATTCACAGGTGTCCTCCTGGAGTAGGCTACAGCCACAGGACTAAGTCCATCACTCCTTGGTTTAGCCAGTGACCACACTTAGCATGCAAGTGTGGAGAAGAGGGGGTCTGAGACACAGGCTACGCCATGAGACTCAGAAACCACCACGGCTTGCAGTGACACATGAACACTAGACAGGGTACTGTAGAAGGCATAGCAATCCGCAGGGGACCAACAACAGGATACCACAGTACTTCCCAGAAAGGTCTGCTGTGAAGAAAGAGCTGGAAGACGGCCTTCCAATTGCACACGTCATGCACAGTAGGACTGGCCTAAATCTAGTCCAGGGCAAAACCCTTTAGTCTCATGCAGTGGGCAGTTAAGAAGTGTGCTAACAGCTTCAACTGTAACTCCAAAGTACTTCCTAGGGTAAACAGGGCCTCTGAACATGGATAAAGATGTGGCTCTGGGAATCACACTGTCAGCACCATCTCAACAAACCCCTGTTAACATAAGGTAAATACCCTCCCCTCTGTGCAGCATGCATTACTTTGGACCCTCATGCATTCTAAGTGGTGCCCTTTCAGAACAAGGAGCAAGGCAGTACTATTCACATTATCAAGTAGATATTGATGCTGTTCAGACAAAGCAGCATTAGATTTTGCGGATGACCGATAGGCTTAAAATCAGCGTAATAGGATTACACACATCCACCTGTCTGGTTTTCAGACAATTTGAACATGCTAATCACACTTGAAGAAGGGCTTCAGTACTACAGGTAACAAACACTTTTTTAGTGTCTGTAATTTAGTGTACCTGCAGGAATCAGCAAAGATGGTTTATGAATGTGCTGCTGTAAGAACACATCAGTAAGAACTAATGATGACTTACGTTTCTTTGGAACACCTGAGAGCAAGAGAGCGCAAAAATGAAAACACATTTCCAAAATCTGTAAGGTGTTGTATAAAATGACACAGATGTGTCTATTCCTACATTTTTGACCGCGTAGCCAAAGCTTTTCTACAAGCAACAGACACGGTGCTGGTCAGAACAGAATTCTTCATGCCCAACTACTCTGTATTTCTAGAGACTTACCCAGCACAGAAGTCAGTCATACTGCTTTGTACTTCCCTTGATCCATGAAGTGCCTATAAAAAAATACTTTGGCACTTGCCAACTTCCATTTAACAAGCAGTAATTTAGCTGTTTCACCACCAAAACCTTTTGTGACCACCACTTTGTTCTGATAAGCTAGAAAAGCTAGCCAAGTTTGTCCTAACTAATGTATCATGTACAGCATGCCACATTTACCTTACACTTTTTACATAGGTCTTCCCTGCCCGTTAGTACCAGTGATATATGGTAAAGAAACAGCAAAAATGTTACAAGCAAAATATGAATTAGGGAGCCCCTTGTGCTTGTTCCGCTGGGCCAATGTTCACACCTCTGCACCTTTTCTCCAACTTAGGCTCCAAAGCCACATCAGGGACAAAATGTAACCCCAAGCAGATGGAGAATATTAATTGCTTTCCTAATTGAAGCTGAGCTGCCAAAAATTTAAGAGTAGAGAGACTTAAGCTTCAAGTTTTAACTACTTAAGTACTAGTGGTTCATGTATTACACCAAGCACTGCTCATATGGAGTAAGAGGGAGAGGCACGATGCCGGTCTGTATAGGTTTCAGTAAATTCACGCCTGTGCTATTTTGCAGAATATCCCAGAAACAACCGTCTACACCAAACACCACTTATTTCCACAAAACTCTCAACCTACAGAAGGTGGACAGCTTCCTCCTCCCTGTGTGTGTATACACACATACATATATGTACTGGTTTACACTTGCCAGACACCAGGTTTCCAGTTTTTTGAAGTATCCTCGTATTTAATAAATTGTAAATTTGTATTTAGTGGAAGCAAATTAAGTGACTAGATTAAAAATTTTAACTCTCAGAACTTCAGTATTAAGCTTTTGACAATCCTTCTTAATCCACTTCAAAATGGTTTTGTCAGTTTAAACTGACCCTACTTTTCGTACAATTTCTCCCACTGCTGCAGCCACTTCCACTGAACTCTCTACACACACACGCGCACGCATATATTCTGGCACATGGTCACGAATTCAAGTGAACGGAAAACTCACTACTGAATCATTTTTCCAGTCTCTCCGAGGTACTTTATTGTTCTCCGTGGGACATTTTCCAGTGTTTTGTACAGTCTGCTTTAAAAACTCACTGGCAAGCCTTTTGCCTTCATACTTCTACAGACCCATAGATCTTACCCAGGTCAGGAAGTCTTAAGGGCTTGTCTACAGTGGATGCATTCCAGAACTGCAGCAGAACAGATTAAGAGGTATCAACAAAAAGTTACACCACAGTAATATTCTCTGCGTGGCTAGAAATAACGCATTATGTTGACAGCCTATTCCAGGATAGTTAAAAGAGGAATCACTTTGGAATTAGAAGTGACTTGGTTTTGAGGATGACCACGAGAGGGAGTTACACCTATTTGAGTACAGCTCTAATGAACCAGCTGTTCTGCTGTGTCCATCCATTTTTCTCACTAGACAAACCCTAGATCTTCAGCCTCCCAATCTGAGCTAGTAGTAACACAAGCAGTGTTACTGTTAAACTGCTTTTAGATACAGATACTGTAAGCATCTGCAAATAATTAGATTCCACTGTCTGCAGCTGTTCAGCTAACATACACAAAACTTCACACCACAGTATAATGTGGTTTTACTGTCCTAAAATCACCGTTTGTTGTACAAACAAAACTAATCCAAATACAAAACAAAACTCAGGTAGCCTAAACTCAGTCTTCCAAGTTGAAAGCTCAGAATAAACAAATAAGTAAAAATGGGGGGAAGGAGAGAGCAACTGGAAACGATGAATTTTCTAGCACAGAAAATACGATCCCAGAGGGACTATCACCCCTAGCCAGAACACACGTAACAGAGGCTGTAAGACTGAGGGTTTTTTCCTGCTCCAGTCAGTTTGGTGTTCTAGTCCACAGCAAATCATTATGAAGAGTTGATTCATGAGGCAGAAACGTAAGGCCACTGACCAGTTGGTGATCCAGCTGATTTCCTGGAGGACAACCACTACCTGGGACAGTGGCTCCACATGATCCTCTCCTGAAGAATTACTACTATGAAGACACCATTCCAGAAATGTTAATTTAACACCTTTCTGGAACGTAGAGAAACTTTAGAGAAGCCTTTGTGCTCCAGCAGATGGAAAGCACAGCTCTTCTGGCTATACAAGACGCTCCCCCCTCAAGAACACGACTGTAGAGCCTTGAGAGCGTGATACAGGAGAAAGTTACCTCGAAGAGTGAACTTCACCTTCAGGTAAGACTCATCCCCTTGACAATTCTTTGTTCTTTCTGGGACTAAACACTCCAGATAAATAATGGAAAGATGTTTTCAGAGGGGATAGGAGTAGAATAAAGGACTAACATCAAGGCCCTTTCTGCACAGAATACTTTGATTTCTTGAAGAAGCCTCTGCCATATGCCCTGAGATTGCATGATTAAACAGCTTGCTCAAAGTGAGGAAAACATTACAAACCTCAATCTTAAACCCCAGTGTTTGCATCTTAAGACCAGGCCTAGGCCTTGAGAACAGGCTGTGTGGAGTGGGAAGAGAAGGATGGAATTAAAAACAAAGCCTTTAAGCATTCCTATGGAGGATCAAAAGAAAGTTTTAACAAACATAATATTAAAATTCTTTCTCTGGTATGAACGAAGTTTGAACTACCAATTACAGAAAAATTCAAGCTCTTAAAACAACAGAAGCCTCCACCTCCCAACCCACTGCCTCTTCATGGCAGCAAAATGAAATTAAACAATATTCCAGAAGTCAATAGCTCCTCCTCCTCTGCAATGCCAAGTCCCCTGAAAAGCAGAACCCTTTGACAATCCTGAGAATGTTCCCTGTTGCAGTCAACCACAGACAAACTATACAGCACATATATGCATGAAGTAGTTTAGAAATGTCTGCACAACACTAGAGTAGTGAGGTATACCAAATTAGAGGTGAGACAGTGGCAATGACAGGACACTAGGAAGCAAATGAAACAGGGCAGGGAAATCAAATACTAATAGATACTGTTGTTCCACATAGCCACCCAGTCAGCTGGCTGAGTATTGATCAACCGTTGCAGTAGTCAGAGGTGGTTATAAAGCAGAAAAGATGGAAAAACACAGAAAAACAAAACTTCTCACTACCACGCAGTTTTCATGAAGTAGCTATATGAGAACATGCAAGCCACAAACCCTTTCCATGAACCCTGCATGGAAGGAACTCCCTCCACGCAGAAGGCATGCACTAGGCACAAGTTAGCGACAATTCAGAAAAGTCAATCATGGCAAACTAATAAAAATGGCTTTGTGGTCTCTCTGCTGTAATAGCAGCATGACTGGAAGGCACGAATACTGACATAAGCTGGCTCAACAGCTGTAGTTAACACACACCAAGTAAGAACCAGCAGCATATCTGACAAGATAAAGCGGCAGGCACTGCAGAAAGCATTCCTGACAAGCAATGACTGGAGAAGGCACTGCACAGAGTTTGCAACTGAAGCCTACAGCCTGCCTTCCAATTTAAAAGCCCACGATTCTATCTGAGACCTGCAGGTGAATTCAGTTACTTGCATACAGCTGTCGTAACATTTGATACCAGAATTTCCTGTACATCTACACTGGGCTGGCAAACACGGCGCGAGACCAAAGCCTGTGTCCTTCCAGGCTGGCAGCTAGAGGCCAAACAGGGAATCCTGACTATCCCAAGCAACACTAAAAAAATGTTTTGGCAACTGAACCAAGCTCCTCCTTCAAGCTCGGTAAGGGATATGCAAATAAGATTTTAGTAATAGCAGCCACCTCCAATACCAACTATAATTTCTTTATTTTTTTTAACCAGAAACGTCTTCATTTTCAACTCACCTTTGTTTCATTCTGTACAGCACAAGATGGTAAGCTTTTCAAGACCTGTGTTAAGATGTTCCCCCTCCTCTTACCACTGAAAAGCCATTATTAAAACAGGTTTAAAACTTGTTTTACAAGCCTCTCACCCAGAGAGGCTCTAGCTCTTTATAGCTATTGCTATCGGCAAAGCCTTTCCACAAGGTGGCATATTCTCAAGGGAGCCTTAAGTTACAGTCGATTCAGGCAGGAAAGTGTTTGTTGCCAGACAAAAAAAAAAAAAAGAAGAGAGGAAAGTTGCTCTTTCAGTGAGAAGTTTCAGCATCCAGTCAGAAAACAACACAATGCAAAAGCCACAATGGAGAACAGGGCTAAGAATAAGTTTAGGTCTCTCTCCTGAGTAGACACAAGCTAAGAGAGGAACAAAGAGTAACTTCTAAACATTATTTTTGCACTACCCGAGTCCGGGTGCACTAGGATATCCCAAGCTACTTCCGCAAAGAATTTCAAGAATGCTCTGTACATCAGTGAGGTGCCTAGGCTGTATGTAACCAGCTCTGCCGAAGAGCTCTGAAGAGCCACACTGTTGCGATACACCCATTCCTGTTCCACTCTTAACACCGGATCCAAGGCAGGAGGGGGAGGGTGTCTATAGCTCCCTTATGCAGTGCTTATACAACCAAGCAGCTCTAGTGCGCTCCAAAAAGATTTAAAGAAACGTTCAGTCTCTAAAACATCATCTGCCTTGTCATTCAGTGCAACAGATATCGCAAACAGTGTCTCAATGACAAAAAAGGTTGTTTCACAGGGTTTATGTTTACATACCACAGCAGGGGTGGGAGAACTCACCTCCATTTGGAGAGCAGCCGTGTCCTGATCATAGTGTCCCATGATGTTTGGAAAAAAAGTCATATTGTAAGGCATTCCTGAACATCTGGAAATAGTAATTGGCTCACACGTGAATAAACTGTGCCCTCGCACCAGAGTTAAAAGTAAACTGCAAGCTGCCGAGAACACGAGTGCTCCCATTTTGTCGGGATCTCCAACTTCAGCACATAGCTCCGTTCAGCAGTTAGACAGCCGCCTTTGCACGACGATAAAAACATGCATCTTCCCCCGCTGGTTCCAGTGCAAGGCAAGGACACGGGCAGTAAGGCAGACCTTCAGCCTCCTCACCGCTGCTTTAGGTGCTTCCCCATGGCTGACCGTGACTTCACTAAACTCCTGCTCCTTCGAGCCTCTGCGCTGCAGAAGCAGGAAAAGACAGGACACAGGGATTAACTGCAGAAACAACCCGACCGCGACCGCCCGTCCGAAGGCCGGACTCGGCCTCAGCACAAGCCTGCAGGGCACGGGGCAGCGGCCGCTGGGACCGCACCGCAGCCCCCTGCCCCCGCGGCCGCCCCCGGCCCCCACGTACCCCGCAGGGGCCGCGCTCCCGCTGCGCCCCGTCCCGCGGAGCG
>VZSC01011780.1:109332-148779 GCA_013398225.1 Steatornis caripensis
ACCGCTCCCGCCCGGGCCCCGGAGCCACCGCGGCTCCCAACGCCCCGTTGTCGGCGCTCAGTTCCCAGCCCCGCCCTGAGAAGCGGCGCCCGCGGGGTCGGCAGAGGGACTATCACCCCTAGCCAGAACACACGTAACAGAGGCTGTAAGACTGAGGGTTTTTTCCTGCTCCAGTCAGTTTGGTGTTCTAGTCCACAGCAAATCATTATGAAGAGTTGATTCATGAGGCAGAAACGTAAGGCCACTGACCAGTTGGTGATCCAGCTGATTTCCTGGAGGACAACCANCCTCGGCGCGGGAAGCCCCCGGGGCCGGACGCACGGTTGCGAACGGCGTGAAAAATCCTCCCCAGCAATACCCGGCCCTTAGGTTTGCATAAAAAACCTCGGTGTTAACCCTGCAATACGCTGTGTGGGCACTGAGACGATTTACAGACTTGCCGAGTGTCGGGAGGCGAACCCGTCCCGCCTGTGGAAGCGGCTCTGAGGCTGGTTTCCAGAGCTGCCACGGTCCTGCAAAATGCCCGAATCCTCATGAGATGAGGGGTGGGGACGCTCGTTAGATGAGCCTAAGGCTGAGGAGGCGGGTGATACTAGAAGTCACAGAGTCACAGAACGGTTTGGGTTGGAAGGCACCTTAAAGACCATCTCATCAAACCCCCCGCCATGGGCAGGGACACCTTCCAGCAGACCAGGTTGCTCAAAGCCCCATCCAACCTGGCCTTGAACACCACCACGGAGGGAGCATCCACAGCTTCTCTGGGCAACCTGCTCCAGTGTCTCACCACCCTCATCCTGAAGAATTTCTTCCTAATATCTAATCTAAACCTACCCTATTTCGCTTTAAAAACGTTATCCCTCATCCTATCACTACATGTCCTTCTAAAAAGTCCCTCTCCAGCTCTCTTGTAGGCCCCTTCAGGTACTAGAAGGCTGCTGTAAGGTCTCCCTGGAGCCTTCTCCAGGCTGAACAACCCCAACTCTCTCAGCCTGTCTTCATAGGCGAGAGCCTCCAGTCCTCTGATCATCTTCATGGCCCTCCTCTGGACTCGCTCCAACAGATCCGTGTCCTTCTTATCACCCCCCTGAACCAGCTGGTCATGCTTCTTTTGATGCAGCCCAGGATACAGCTGGCCACCTGGGCTGTGAGTGCGTGTTGCCATCTCATGTTGACCTTCTCATTAGCTGCCACCCCCAAGTCCTTCTCGGGGCTGCTCTCAATCCATTCTCTGCCCAGCCTGTATCGGTGCTTGAAGTTGATGTGGAGCGATTTGATTTAGTGAAGGAAAGGGAAGTGATTTCAGGTATGTGTAAAGAAAAGGGATGCTGAGGTCAGAACAAAGGGAAATGAGTGTTCAGAGGTAAGGAGGAGCACCGCAGTGACTCCGGTGCTCAGGCTACTGCTGTCTCCAGAGACCAGGCTCAAGGGTGTCTGAACTGTCCTCCCGCTGCACCCACGTCTGCTGCTGACTGCGACCGCACACACCAGACAAGTACATGTCTGGTAGCACATATCTGTGTTCACAAGCACAGGCCTGAGCTAATGAGACCTAACTATAGAAATGCTGAAGGTTACTAGGCAGAGGTGACCAAATTTCTCTGCGCGGAGCCACCCAAGGTCTCGTCAGGCTGCTATTCAGCCACGCAACTTGCTCTGCACTCCAGGACTGGAACAGGAAACACCAGATGCCGAGACATGCAAACCAGCTTTAGAAATGGTTTGACGATGTTCAGGCAGCACTGCCTTTCTGCTAGCGTGCCCCAAGGTAGTCTGTGCAGAGTCAGGCACATTTACCCAGAGAATCTGTCCATAGATGGCGGAGGGTGTGAAGCTGCACATGGTTATTCAGACCACAGTCTCTTCATGCAAATCTTTTGGGCATCATTTCTTCTGTCACCCCACAGAAACATGANACCTGGGCTGTGAGTGCGTGTTGCCATCTCATGTTGACCTTCTCATTAGCTGCCACCCCCAAGTCCTTCTCGGGGCTGCTCTCAATCCATTCTCTGCCCAGCCTGTATCGGTGCTTGAAGTTGATGTGGAGCGATTTGATTTAGTGAAGGAAAGGGAAGTGATTTCAGGTATGTGTAAAGAAAAGGGATGCTGAGGTCAGAACAAAGGGAAATGAGTGTTCAGAGGTAAGGAGGAGCACCGCAGTGACGCCAGTGCTCAGGCTACTGCTGTCTCCAGAGACCAGGCTCAAGGGTGTCTGAACTGTCCTCCCGCTGCACCCACGTCTGCTGCTGACTGCGACCGCACACACCAGACAAGTACATGTCTGGTAGCACATATCTGTGTTCACAAGCACAGGCCTGAGCTAATGAGACCTAACTATAGAAATGCTGAAGGTTACTAGGCAGAGGTGACCAAATTTCTCTGCGCGGAGCCACCCAAGGTCTCGTCAGGCTGCTATTCAGCCACGCAACTTGCTCTGCGCTCCAGGACTGGAACAGGAAACACCAGATGCCGAGACATGCAAACCAGCTTTAGAAATGGTTTGACGATGTTCAGGCAGCACTGCCTTTCTGCTAGCGTGCCCCAAGGTAGTCTGTGCAGAGTCAGGCACATTTACCCAGAGAATCTGTCCATAGATGGCGGAGGGTGTGAAGCTGCACATGGTTATTCAGACCACAGTCTCTTCATGCAAATCTTTTGGGCATCATTTCTTCTGTCACCCCACAGAAACATGAAACACCTCCAGATTCCCTTGCGTGAAACCATTTTAGCACCTGTATGAATCATGAGGAAGATTATACCTACCTGCTGCAGACCCACGTAGCTCTCCCATTTGAGCAAACGGAGTGACTTGATAGCTGGAATTAAATTTGCTGTATGAACAAGCAACTGAATTGGGAGGAGACTAACATTTTCCCAGCAGGTTTCACAGGTGATGCTAAATGAAATGTCGTTTGCAGGTTGTGGACGTTATTGTGTTCTAGTGTATGAAAACTCACCTATGTTATCCTTTGTCATCGCTACAGTTCTTATCCCCCAGCTGGCTTCTGTGCTAGTCTCTCTCAGTAGCTCCTTCCCATCCTAGAAGTAGTACATTTTTCTTTTCATGAGCTCTGAGAGGCCACCGACTGTGCAGGTCTGGCAGTGGGAGTACCAGGAGCATGCGAGAGGGAGTCTCCCCACTCCGTGTCTGCAGAAGCCATTCTAGGGAAGTTCTTGCTCAGCCCTTGATGACGTTGCTCTCCACTCCGGGAACATCATCAATCCCTTGGATACACTGAAACCTTGCAGGGACAGGTCATGTTCAGTGCAGATTCACACTCCAGTAGATCTGAATTCTCTTTCCTTTCTCGTTTCATTCACTAAGCCTATAGGCATTTTCATGGAAATGGCAGCAGAACTGTCTAGGACCACCTACACCAAGTGAAAAGTCTCTGCTTCCCAGTATACAGGGTTGACAAATTCTCANGGTGCTTGAAGTTGATGTGGAGCGATTTGATTTAGTGAAGGAAAGGGAAGTGATTTCAGGTATGTGTAAAGAAAAGGGATGCTGAGGTCAGAACAAAGGGAAATGAGTGTTCAGAGGTAAGGAGGAGCACCGCAGTGACGCCGGTGCTCAGGCTACTGCTGTCTCCAGAGACCAGGCTCAAGGGTGTCTGAACTGTCCTCCCGCTGCACCCACGTCTGCTGCTGACTGCGACCGCACACACCAGACAAGTACATGTCTGGTAGCACATATCTGTGTTCACAAGCACAGGCCTGAGCTAATGAGACCTAACTATAGAAATGCTGAAGGTTACTAGGCAGAGGTGACCAAATTTCTCTGCGCGGAGCCACCCAAGGTCTCGTCAGGCTGCTATTCAGCCACGCAACTTGCTCTGCGCTCCAGGACTGGAACAGGAAACACCAGATGCCGAGACATGCAAACCAGCTTTAGAAATGGTTTGACGATGTTCAGGCAGCACTGCCTTTCTGCTAGCGTGCCCCAAGGTAGTCTGTGCAGAGTCAGGCACATTTACCCAGAGAATCTGTCCATAGATGGCGGAGGGTGTGAAGCTGCACATGGTTATTCAGACCACAGTCTCTTCATGCAAATCTTTTGGGCATCATTTCTTCTGTCACCCCACAGAAACATGAAACACCTCCAGATTCCCTTGCGTGAAACCATTTTAGCACCTGTATGAATCATGAGGAAGATTATACCTACCTGCTGCAGACCCACGTAGCTCTCCCATTTGAGCAAACGGAGTGACTTGATAGCTGGAATTAAATTTGCTGTATGAACAAGCAACTGAATTGGGAGGAGACTAACATTTTCCCAGCAGGTTTCACAGGTGATGCTAAATGAAATGTCGTTTGCAGGTTGTGGACGTTATTGTGTTCTAGTGTATGAAAACTCACCTATGTTATCCTTTGTCATCGCTACAGTTCTCATCCCCCAGCTGGCTTCTGTGCTAGTCTCTCTCAGTAGCTCCTTCCCATCCTAGAAGTAGTACATTTTTCTTTTCATGAGCTCTGAGAGGCCACCGACTGTGCAGGTCTGGCAGTGGGAGTACCAGGAGCATGCGAGAGGGAGTCTCCCCACTCCGTGTCTGCAGAAGCCATTCTAGGGAAGTTCTTGCTCAGCCCTTGATGACGTTGCTCTCCACTCCGGGAACATCATCAATCCCTTGGATACACTGAAACCTTGCAGGGACAGGTCATGTTCAGTGCAGATTCACACTCCAGTAGATCTGAATTCTCTTTCCTTTCTCGTTTCATTCACTAAGCCTATAGGCATTTTCATGGAAATGGCAGCAGAACTGTCTAGGACCACCTACACCAAGTGAAAAGTCTCTGCTTCCCAGTATACAGGGTTGACAAATTCACAATCTTCTGTTATAAC
Source organism: Steatornis caripensis (assembly GCA_013398225.1). Taxonomy (NCBI): domain Eukaryota; kingdom Metazoa; phylum Chordata; class Aves; order Caprimulgiformes; family Steatornithidae; genus Steatornis; species Steatornis caripensis. Next base: position 114,173 of record VZSC01011780.1, read on the forward strand.
CTTAATATGGGAAAACCAGGATGTCTCACATGATTTTCATGAAATCTTAATAAAACATTTTGCTGAAACAACCAGACAAAAATCTGAGGTGTGGAAATTTCAGCCAAACCACAGAAATTTGTCAAAGTAACAAGCACTTGAAGATAGGGTATTGTGAGTAGCTTAGCAGCCTTAGCTGTAAGCTCTGCTAGTATCACACTGTATAAATATGGCATTATATAAGGTGATGGCTTAGTTCCTTCTGTCAGAATGCATTTGCATACATAAATTTAATCTCTAAAAAACAGACATGGCTAAGTAACATAGTTTTCCTTCCTTAAAGACTCTCATGTTTTTGTTAGATGATGGGAAAAGACAAAGAAAAGGAAGGATGAGCCCTTTCTTCTATCACATTATTAATATACTTTCTTTGCTCACAACCTAGTTGCAAAGCAAGTTATTCCAGAGGTTGGTTCTCAGAGCCACGATCTAAATATATTTGTTTCTGGCTCTATAAAGGTCTTGACTAACCAGAGTGATGAATGTGAGCACTCTCACCGGTATCTAGGAAGCATCTTTAAGTATGATTAACTATTTTAAGCGTGTGCTCAAATGTATTGCTGGTTAGGGGTGCAACTACTCGGATGTGTAAGTACTTCACTCAGCTGGCACTGGGATGATGTTAACATTTCAGTTAATGTAATATTAATTTGCTGGCCTTTCTCTGGTACCACTTCAAACGACTGTAGTTTAGCAATTTTTACTACAAAGAGTTTAAGCCTTGCTCAAATCCGAGGACATCTTCAGACACCTTTCAACAAATGAAGCAGAAGGGGTTTCAGCAGTGGCCGATGGCAGCTCCCTTCCAAGCTCCGCTGGCTCCTACCACCCTTGTGATGGATGTTGTGGAAACAGATTGTGAGCCATCCCCTCTGTGCCCACACTCCACCCCTCTAGCTTAAACTTATGCTTGGCAGAAACGTTGACGGCTTGCCTGGGTTATGAACTGAAGCACCTCTTTCTCCTTCAAATTTTTGTGAGGACATCCCTCTAGGAAAGGCAGACAGCAACGTGACCACGTTTGCCTGCTGCGTGAACACGGCAGTGCCCCACGTGCTTGTGCACTAGGGAGGAAGGATCTAAAACGGTCAGCAGCTGTCAGGAAGAAGCCTACCTATGCGTGTGTGTGTGGCTTAGTGCTTGGGCTCTGCACACAAGCAGCTGTATGCTGGCTCGAGCTCTCTCCTGTTGGCACATTTAAAAGCTTCATAACTGAATTACACTGTTGGAACATTGTACCAAAGTTTGACTTAATGTAATTGAAATATTACAGATTTGCCAGTTACACAGTTTGATGTTGGCTGATTCAGTTACAAGGTTCATAATGTTCCTATTATTCTGCATTTAAAACACATTATTCATAATTTGGTGAAATTTGAAAGGACTAAACAGCCGGTAGATGGCACCAATAAATTCTGTTGTGAGACTTAAAATTGAAAAGTGTAATTCTTGTCTTTTTCTCAAAAGCATTTTGGAAATGAAAAAAACTAGACAAACCAGCACTATTGATATATTTTATTCTTATTAGGTTGCAATAATAGTCAGGGAAAACATTTCAGTTTATAAATAGGATGTGTTTCCTGAGTCAGAAATCTACCATTTAATTGAACACATAAACTGGTGAGAAAGGCTTAGTAAGAATACATAGATGTGTTACAGTAATTTCCTAGTTATTTAGAAAATCCAGTCTTTGATGAGTTAGTGCCTTCTGAGCACTTCTCCAATCTCATGCAGCTCTGTCAGCTTAAACCTTTCTTTATAATACATATTTTTCCATAAAGCCTTTAAACTGTAATCCCCCCAAACCCCAACAGCAACGAAAACTGGAGAAGGAAGCATATTGAGAAAGCCAGAAGGTTTTTGCATTGCCATGTGCTAACCGCATTACCGGGTACTTGGAACCCATATCATCTTCTTCCCCGAACAAAGTATGACCTATTTAGGCTTTAGTTCTTCAAAATATGGCTGTGTGGGTTGTGGCACCCACACAGAAGATCTTGATTTCCTTTATGCTAGAAGAATCTCATCTTTCATTTGTCTGTAAATGACAACACTGTGCCTTCATAGCGTTGCTTTAATAAAACAGTGATTATGCTAATAGTATTCCTTTCCCAACAGGTTACCTCACCTAGCCTCGGATATTAAGCAAATGTAAACTAAACAGGAAATACACTTGTAGAGAGCAAACTTTCCTAAGAATGATCAAGGATATTTCGTTCCTGGTGGACTTTTAGCAACCACTTTCACTCCTGGTAAATCTGCAGCTTCTCTTCTTGGGTGACAGTAACAGTAGCAGTGATGGTGAGTGCTTTTCCCGACGGAGGCCCTCTTATCTCATTGTTTCTGTGGCTGGGGCAGTACCTACTTGTCACGAAGGCGGGGGGAAAGGAAATCTGTGCTACAGGGCATGAGTCATTTCTGATGGAAAAGACTGATACAAACCAAGCACTCTGTTAGAGTGGACCTGCAAGGTACAGGTGATGCTGACAGCAAAACGAAGTCCTGACTTAATGGCTTATGTTGTAGCTTTGTTCTTCGATCCTTCCAAAACACTGATACATTAACTTGAGTTGAACTGTGCCTGTCAATACGATGTGCAATTAGCAAAGCAGGATTGACTCTACATGCATTTCAAATACTCATTTTTAAGTTGGTAGTTCAAGATATTTATTGAAACGTGAGAATGGCAGAGTTACAACAAAAGAATGGTTTTGGAAGCTCAGGTGCTAAGTACTACAAGGTGATTCCAAAGCACTACCCAAGTGTTAAAGGCAGACTAACGAGCATCCACAGCACTGTTCCAGGGCATTGGTAACTACACCCATCCCATACCCAGCTAATGCATACTGTCTTTGCATCATAGCAACTCAGTGCTGCAGGGACTTCCCAGGTTCTGTGGGACCACGTAAGACAGTACCTTGTACAAAAAACCCAGATCTGTCTGTAAGCACATCCTCGCACCATCTCCTCCCAGTGGCATTTCTGGAGTGGGAAATTCACTATCTGCTAAACTGTGAAGGAAGAAGTTCAGATAGGAAGTAAAAATTTTTTGTTTTCATTGTTTCACAATCTCGTGTTTGTCTTTAATAGCATTTATTTGAAATTCTGTGGAGTAAAGTTATTCTTAATGTATGAGAATTAAGCAGAAAGTATCGTGATCACTGTATCCATAGTCTTTATGAATAGAACTGCAAGTTGTTCTCTGTCAATTTTTTGTCACTGTTTTCATCTGCTTATGATAACAGTAAAATTATGTGAATTTTATAGTTTTAATACTCAGAAATAATGAATGGACCTGCTTTTCCTAAGCTTCTTCACAGGTGCTCTCAAGCTATTACAGAATGGAAACAGCATGTAGAATACTAAATATGTTTTCAGCTGAGATGTACAGTTCTGCCCGAGATCAATGCAGAATACAAAAATGAGTCACACTTTAGATCTTAGGGTAACTGTAACCACAGAACAACTCATTTCTCAAGTTAATAAAATCTCTGCACTCCGGGACTTGTGTCAGCATTACTGTTTTAAACTAGGATTTGCAATATATGCTTACGAAACCAGTTATACCACATCCTGGGAGATAGTGCTGACCACTGTTCACACTTACAAATTATATAAACCTTATTTTCTCAGTCTCCTTCCATGTCTTTTCATCCTTGCTGTTTAGGATCAACCATTAAATCAGCAGCCAATGTCTGGAAATCAAGACTTTCCATCCAAGAACTTGTAGTCAGAAAGACTACAGAGCCAACTGCGTGTGTGTGAAAGCATCCCAAACACAAATCATGGCAGAAAAAGGAAACGTGAAATATTGTTAGACAAAAAATAATAATAGACAAAGGAAAGTCTCTAGGATGTGTCAGCAACAAACTCAGTAGGTCGTAAACAGAAAAAAATTGCTTTGTTAGCAAGGAATTGATTCTAAGCACCAAAGTACATTTCTTGATGATATCTCGTTAACATTCAAATTTGTCTTCCCATCTGGCATAGCAGAGTTTCGATAATTCACAGATATCATCAGCTATGACTGGCAGATGATTTGAGAGAAAGGGAGTCAGAGAAGAGGATAAGCACTACTCTGTTATGTATTTTTACATTATTTTTGTAACAAAGTCTACTGGTTCGATGCTTGTGCCTTCATTTTCTTTCTTGGACTCTCTGCCATGTAACTGGATGTGTTCAAATTAAAGAGTAAAGAGGAAAGATAAAGCTTCAAATAGAGAAGGAATGCGAGGAGGCAAAGGGGAAGGGACAGAGGGCCAGGCTTACCTGAGGCAATGGATGGGAAGCAGAGGAGAAAGACCAGGAGGCTTTTTGCTTCTCTGAGCAGGACAGACAGGAGGCTAGGCGAGAGTTTACTTGCTGGGTGGGGATGGAACGTACAAAGCTCAGCTCTGGGCAATTGCTAAGGATCTTATGAAGCAACCAGAATGACAAAGCAAAGCAAAAATGTGGCATAGAAGCCATAAGAAAAGAGAACCCTGAGATATGAGGTGGGATTTAAGCGTGTCTGACACAGGAATTCTAACCTGCCCTTCTCTGGTTCAGGAAGACCTACGGTCTTGGTTTCCAAACTGGGAATATGGCTGAGAAGCATCCATAAAGCATTCCTTCTTACAAAGGGAAAGTGGAAGGCACTCATACCATCATCTCTTGGATCTTAGAGAGCTTCTGTGAGGCAAAGAGACGCTTAGGGCTCATGGGAGACATCTCCGGCCTTCCTTGCCAACAGCAGCCTAATCGTCATGGTTGTATTTGTCCTCAGAGGACCGAAACTGCCCTTGAATCATAGGGATGCCCATGTCTCCTTCCATGGAGGCACTCACGTATGTTGGTGTGATGTCCCTGTCCCACAACAGTTTGGATCCTCACAGTAGCAGAGGGCAATGACTTAGCAATGGCTAAGTGTTCATTACCTGTTTTAACCGTCTTGCAAGTTTGCCTCAGGGCCTTAATTTGGTCCTGCACTGCTATAAGTTGCATTTATACCTGTGCTGGATCATCTGGGCACAAATGACCATGCTGAGTCACCCTGTGCCACCAGTGGTCACCCCCTGCACTGCTGATCCTCCACTCAGATTTTCAGGCCGTTTAAGGACTGTCTGAAGTTCAATTGGGATCATGATATGCTAGAAGAACACATTCTCCTGGAACATTGTTTTTAATGGTTGCATTAGGGATAGGTTTGTGATGAGGTCTCATGCCTGGTCCAACTTCGCAGTGGTACCATGCTGTAGGGCCAATGACTTTCGTGGTGAAAGTGAAGATAAACAAAACGATCCCAGCATAGTAATAGAGGCCATAGGTCTACAGAGCATCTAGAGGAAGAGGCTGATCACGGCTGGTAGCTGATACAGACCTAAAGATACTGACAGCACGTAAGGGACTAGGCCAACTGAGCAGTCCAAGTCTCTAAAAAGGGGAGTGGGTATGTCCAGGCATAGCAGAGCTGTTTACAGAGGTCAGAAAGAGAAGGGAAATGCCATACCAAAAGTACTGTAACACAGCTTCTGAGACCTTTTCAAAATGTCAGTAGAGCAAAATGGATAGCCAAGACCAAAATCAGTTTAACTTACCCAACTCAATTTCTGTTGGAAGTGCAATTGGAGTAATGTAGCTAGGATTTTTCAGTCTGGCCCTTGGATTCATAAATCCAATTTTACTGTCTCTGTGCATCAAATGTCCTAACAGCTAGCACAGAATAACTGAAAATAAGTATCTAGAAACTTCACTCTTCACTACTCAAGAGCAGTTGTTTGCTCCTGCGCAAAGGGATTGAAAATAAATTCAAATCAGTAATAACAGACAAAGATACTGGTTTGTTTCTATTCTCCTCTTTGCACTTGCATTATGCTAACACATGCCTCATTATATTTTGTACCAAATTAATTCAACTTCCTTTGCAAAACTCAGGTGAAGGTGTCTAAGCAAGCGTTGTGAAGTAATTAACATTCTTAATAGAAGACCAAGACCAAATTCTGTTATATACAAAATTTAAAATTTTTTATTCATTTATTTACACTGATACAACTAGCATCAGAATTTAATCCAATGGACTGACATTTCTGTAATTCCTATGTTCCCCTCGTTCCATTCTCCTCTCTGTGCCTGTTTTGGCAAAAATACATGTTTCTGCATCTCTGCCAATTGCATTGTGTCTTTTCATCAGCCACTAGCAGATCTGAGATTTCTGCACTCCTGGGAGTAAACAGAATAATTGAGCTAAGCTTTTGTTAGAGCTCTATGTGAATTGTGTCAGTGGAACCGTTGGATGCAAGGAAAGAATTCTCAAATTTGTACCAATATGGAAGATCCTAAAGCTGCTTTATGCTCAGGAACTCCAGCTGTGTCAGTTCAAGTGCTGGTTTTAACCTGGTTTTGAATTTGAAAGCAATAAAAAGGGAAGAAAATCAAACCTGCATTACTGGAGCTTTCGACTTTCATACTAATTTCATACTAATACAGTAAAGCAACATGGTTTCTTCTGGATTATAGACCTTTGTATGAGAACAGCAGCAGCAAAACACATGTTGAATGAAGAGAGAGCGAGCCTGTTTTCACTTCTGAACACACACAAAAAAATTTATTTTTATGTTGTATAAAATTGTATAAACAAAAACCTTGGAAAAAATACAAACCCACTGATTTTTGCCCACAGTTAAGTCACCTTATACCACATTGGCAATATAAAGGGATTCATGAGCATGTGCAACACACACTGATTTTAAAGCTTTTACGCTAGTAAAGAAGACAGTGTGTTATGCAATAGTCTTAATGTAAATGAAAATCAGTGTCACTTGAATTAAAACTTACCTTTGGTAGATGCAACTGAAGTAGTTGGTCAATGAGGAAGAAAGACATCATGGAGGCCTATCCCCACTGAGTTTTGAACTGCTATTTTAGATATATGGAATAAAACCATAGAGTAGAAATAATTTATACTACGTTGCACTGGTGTGGCTAAGCAAAGTTTGATCTTGTTTGTCCTGTGAAGAAGGAAATTGTTATGTCTTTTGACCTCAGAGACATCCCAAACACCCAGCAGAAGTGGAAGGTGCTGCTACCTTTCTGGGGGTCCGACCGGCAGTCTGAGAGCAGTGCCAAGATCTATTTATTTATTGTACTGCTCATGTCAAAAAAGCGTTCATCTGGGCTTGCTCAAGCAAATCTCCAGCAGGTTTTTGAGAGGATAGAAATAAATCTAAGAATTCAGTAGCACCAACTGTTCAAGTAGATAAACACCATTTGAATTTGAGGAGAAGCAGTTCAAAGAACTGAGCAGACGTAAATCAGTATATCATGAACCAATAAGAAAAGATCATTAATTTATCACTGGAGCAGTCTATAAGATGATGGTAAATGTGATGAATAAGAAATAGCAGTGTCTCCTCTTGAAGAGCAGCCTTCCACCTGCCTCAAAACCATCAAAAATAAAAGCCTTCAGTTATTAATACCTATGACAGTGGACCTCTAGAACACGTGCTTGAGACAGTAGGAAAGACTTCTCCATTAATCTAAGTGGATAAACACAAGTAATGAAATGCATTTGAGAAGTTGCCAGTCCTTGGTTCTGAATGACCGACCTCTGATGTGTGAAAAAGGCAAACTTTGAATGCAGGATATTCCAGGGAGGACATAGAGACATAGTGAATGTGGATCACTTGCTTCTGTCACGAGTCGTGCTTAACTTGAAGTGTGTTCAGTCAGAGAAGCAGTGCTGACGTGACCAGGAGAAAGAGCTGAGACAAAACTTTTCAGCAAATGTTGGTCACAGAAGTGCTTGGAGACATTAAAGAAATTATCTCCCACTGCGTGCATCCTGCTGTGGCCAGGGCAACCTGACTTTTTATACCCTGTATAAATAAACAGGACTACATCAGAGATATCTGGATCTGTCATCAAAATGTCCTCCTAAATGAAATGATGTGAATTGTGCTAGTCACTTTGATCAACAAGGGGTAACACACGATCATTTCTTGAAGGATTAATTTATTTCTTTTCCCAGGTATATATTTAAAAGTAATCCAGACATCACACATTTGTAAGAGCGGGGGGATAAATGAAAAACTTTGCCTTTCACGTGAGGAGTATGATGTGAACTCAGTCCAAATTCTGCCCAGATCTAAATTTGCCTATGGGCAGCTGGCAACTATACTTCTGAAGGCATCAGACCTATCGTAGTTTATCTGTCAAGGTTAGTCCCTTCTAGAGCAGGCTAGTTGCATCCACGCTGCATAGCTGTGGAGCTTGGCTTGGTCTGCATCCAGCAGACTTTCCACCAGCTCATCCCTTGGCCTTTTCTGGTGTGTCTTGTACAGCATCTTCATGTACGGCAAGTTATTGCTCCAGCAGATACCTCAAAAATTGTGTGTGCACTCCCCACACTGACATCCCCTCACTGCAAGAATATGCTGCCCACCACTGCTGCTGTTGCACTCACCATTGCCACTGCTTTTTGGTGCTTCTGCTACTGCTGTATTTACTGCTCACGTTCATGTCAAAGAAACTTTGATGTTATCCATGGTCTATCCAAAACATGACTCCTGCTCTTCAACAAAGTCTCCCCAAAATTGCTGGAGACATCAATCCTGACAAGTAGAGCAGCCATCCATCCTAGGGAAGCCAGCTTATGGGCAGGCTGTTGCTGGAGACATGAACTGCCAGGAGTCACCGGGGCTATATTGTTGCTGGTTTCTCTATAGTTCAGAAAAGAATTATGACCCAGGATAGCAGTGTCCCTGGTGGGACCAGGATGTGCTAGGACCACCTGGGATGACCAGGGCTGGATACCAAATCCTTGTAAGGGGGAGGGGGAAGCATCTCCACAGTTAATGGAAGCAGCTGGCAGAAGCCCATGGCAGAGGACAGTGCTCTGAAACCTCACCACCCTTAAGATCACTGATTTATGTCTATGGAAGTATGATCATGGTGGAAGCTTTTGAAGCCATCCTCCAGATTATCCTTAAATGCACTGGGTGTGTTTATAAATTAACAGTTTACCAGTGATACTGCCAGAACTAGTAGATACGGAGTGTTGTGTCTGTGTCTGTATGTATCTGAATGTGTGTCTTCTGGTTCTTTTTGTAAAGTGACAAAGTTGGCTCTAAAACAAGGATGCATGTGCGACTAGGTTGTGCTAATAAAATATTCATTAGGTTATCAGAAAGCTACAGCTTTACGGTGACTGAAGGAAAACAGGGGGTTGTAACAGGAGTCCCTGAAAGCACAAACACAGGGTGACAGTAGAAGCCTTCGTGGTGCGGGTGCAGACTCACACTAAAGGTGCCAGGACTGTAAGCACAATTCGCTCATGGTCGGTTATTAGTCACTAGAGGAGAATAACCCTGTGGATTGGGTTAGACCTGTTTTAGGGATAACAAAGAGAACAAGCAATGAGCCTCCAACATAAGTAAAATATGCTGTATGTAGCAAATTCAGGCTAAACATGGAATTGCAAACCGATGAGGAACGAGCTAGTAAGCAGACTGTGTTATAAAACATATAAAAATCACTCCAGTCAGACCCAGAGTGAGGAGGAAGCAGCCTTCCAGCATCAATGTCATACTCCTCTTGGAGAGGATGAAGTGGAAAACCATGAACTATGAACATCATACACCTTCCAGGCTCCCCGTTTCCTTCTTGGAGCAGACCAGTGCTGTTGACTCTAGGATGTAGAGGGGGCGGACAGGATGAGAACAGCCCCAGACACAGGGCGGGTGCTGAGCAGCAGATATCCTTCCTGGGAATGGTCTGTAATAACTGGACAATTGGGACTATCAGTGTATCGTTGTATAACTGGACTGATAGTAATCCTTTTATTGGAATGTGGACATTTTTATTAGACTAATAATAAATTCTTGGCCGTGCATTTAAGGTGTGTTTCTTTAGCCCCTGGAAATTGTACTGACCGTTTAGTCTGGTACCCTGGCCTGGAGGACTGGCAGTGAAAATTCAGTGCAGCCACCGACGGAGGACACAGAGAGCCCTTCCGAGAGCCCTGCGGCGTTTTTGTGAACAGCCCCTTGTAGGCACCAGCCTGCAGTAGTGACACAAGATAACAGCTGGTGTTACCCAGACTGTAATTACTGATGCCATTGGGTAACCTGAGCGCGGTGCCTGCGTAGCTGAGCGGAGAGCATCTGTGTCCTGACCATGTGTACAAGGTGGACAGGAATGTGTGATGAGCGAAAGAGGGGTGTATTGTGGTGAAATATGTACGTGCTCAAATGCAAGATCCCAGGAGGGCTGAGCTAGGGAAGAAAGAAAGAACGTGTGCAGGATTGTTCTGCATGGAGAAGGAGGATGGAGACTTCAAGGGCTGAGACTATTGTTGGTCTGCCCAGATGGTGTTCCTCAGGAAGCTGGAAAGGAGCAGCTGATAGGAACTGGTTTTCACCATGTGTGAAAACACTTTCCCAGAGTAATTAAAGGATTGCTCTGCAACTCACTGGAGCTGTTTATAACACACTGCTGATGCTCTCTGAGACTTCCCTTGGGGCATAACACAAGGGTGTCCATGAGTGTGCCAAGCTGGGAGGTCTGTGGGGTGGTAGAGGTCTCTGTGGGGCAGAGGGAAGGACACACAGCTCGTACTGCCTGCAAGGAGCAGCTCCTGGTCCAGCCCTTCTCCTGGGCCAAAGCCCAGTTTTATCACAGAGGGAACTGGTTGTTTTGTTCCTGTGTTCACTGGGAGTGAACATGCATATGCGCATATGTACAGTGCAGATGGTCTGGGACTAGGATCTAGGAGCAAGTATTGGAGCTAAGTGACTTGGCAGCGTAGATTCACCTCGTGATAAAAATGCATTTGTAATATGAGATGCCAGGGAGAGTTTCTCAGAGGGAATTGAAAAATACCTATATAATGCAGCCTTAAGAAGCTGCTTTCTCACCATAGATGCAATTAATTATTGCATTGCAAGAAAACAAAGCATGCAGACAAGCAGCGATGACAGCAATTTCATCTTCATGCCTGCTGGGAAACGTGGCCTGGTCTATATTCTGGAAGNCAGGGAGAGTTTCTCGGAGGGAATTGAAAAATACCTATATAATGCAGCCTTAAGAAGCTGCTTTCTCACCATAGATGCAATTAATTATTGCATTGCAAGAAAACAAAGCATGCAGACAAGCAGCGATGACAGCAATTTCATCTTCATGCCTGCTGGGAAACGTGGCCTGGTCTATATTCTGGAAGTTAATCTGTTGTATTTAATCAATTGTTCTTCCAAATTGTCCAAAGATTGACATGATATCAGCCACAGTCAAGGGACAGAAAATCCTTATCTGCTAGGTGTGAAAACCCAGCCGGAGCAGTAACGTATTGCATTCCAGGAGCGGGCGTAAAATACTTGCCTCAGCAGTGATTTTAAATATGTTAGTTCATCTGAAAGATGGTTTTGAATTGGAACTATGAATAATATTATTTGCATAGATTGCTATACCTGTCCATTAATATTGAACACCCTACATCCCAGCGGTTCTCAGAGGTGATTGTACTACTTATGTGGGGTTGTAGCTGAACAGTGAATCAATGAGAAAGAACTTTGCTCCTGTGCTTGGCAGTTTTGATCACGAGCTTTAGCTTCCCCAGGTCCACATCTGAATTGGTAAAATTATGTTCTCTGTAACATAATAATATGCTGCAAAAATTATGTCATATTAATACTCTGAATGAAGTGGAAGAAAGTGTTGGGGGGGGGGACTAATTTGAGGGTAAGGTAGGTGCCACAGCACTGCAGAAGGGCTGCTTTAGGAATATGGGTACCACTCAGCACATGATGTTTTAGGATCAAATCAGCCCTTCAGCCCTTGAGTCAGGCAAACAGAACATTAAGCTGCTTACTAAGCGTGACCTGGACAGTTCTATCTGCCTTACATGAACAAGCCCACTAATTTTATTTCCCGGCACGAGCAGATACAAATGTCGGTAAATATTTTTATGCCTTTTGCATTTGACAGCTCCTCACAGCTGATAAAGAATAGACTGCTGGTTAGCTATGGTGCCTTTTCTTAAGCTGCTTTTTGACTGGGAGCAAATTGTTCTTGCAGTAATGCCCCAGACATATTTCCTTGTATCCAACATGTGGGCGTTTTGCAGAAGTGAATGGAAATTAAATTAAAGCTGATTAATACTGATTACAATGCAAGAGTGTGCAAGCAGGGCTAATTAATACAACTGGCTCAGTCCTGACCTGTGACACCACTCTCTTTGTTTCTGCCTCAACCCTGTTTTTTCCCTAAGCAGCCACCCACAGCAATCTAAAACTGCTTGTTTCAAACAGTCTAGCAAGGACAGATGCACAGAGGCATCCCACTTCTCTCACTCTGGACTTACATGATGTTCAATCCTCCAGAAAGAAAACTATTCTATTTTCCCTGCTCCCTTCTTGCTTATGAACATCCTAATTCTACCATTAAGATCAGGGTATTTCCTATGTTTTAGTGTTTGCTGAGTTTCCCTGTGCCAGGAGGTATTGCAAATAAACTTGGATTTTATCTCGTTAAAGTGGCATATGTTAACAAGTGTCTTTTCTGGTGAATCAGCTCACTTGCTATCCTACATTAATGATCCAACTTTGCAATCAGTTTACTCCTGGGCGGGAAAACGGCTTCTGACTCCAGATAATATGCATAGGCTATCTGACATCAGACAGCAGGACTTGAAAACCCCAGGACAATAATGGGACAGAACAAGAGGTCTTGAACCTCTGCATCTTAGACCAGCACACCTAATTTCTGTCTGTTACCTCTTTCATATCCTTCACTAAGAAAATTTAGAAAGGAGGCACCTGGGAAGGCACTGGTGCAACGGGGGATGCTTGGCGTGAGGACACTGAAGGTTTAATTTGTAAACATCGCAGTTTACAGAGTTCTTCAAAATATAAGGCCAAATTTACCTCACTGTGGAATGAAAAGGTACTGTGGATGCAGTGCGTGCACAGCGTTGTAGATCACGTAGCACATCTTAAGTTTTAATTTTAGAAATGCTGCCTCGGCACATATTCCCCAGAGGCATGACAGGAACAGAGTCCATTAAACCCCAGCTGCTCTGGGGGCTTCACGTGCAACGAGCTCTCCCCCTCCATCGCTCCCTGCAGCAACAAGGGCTCTGCTTGCACGGCACAGTCTGACCCCCGGATTCGAAGTGTCCTGTGCACAGGGTCCCCATGGGCTCTTCACACCTGGCTGCTGGACTACGGCTTTCTCGTGCCCCCAAATCCTTTTGCTTTTTGGCACATCTGAAAGCCGTTCCTTTGTACTACTCTTCCTTTTCCACAGGAAACAAACCAGTTGCTGTGTCAGCATCTTGGCCAGGAATCAAAGAGAGCAAGCTACTTGTCAGACAACACCCGAGGCATAGGCAATTGGGATGGGGATGATATTTCAGCAAGAGTAACCCTTTCTGGCTCTAAGGAAAAATATCTTTAAAATGTAGCATAACTTTGGGAAAAAAAAGCGCTATCTGTAAAAGTTATGAGTTTATTTCTACGGCACAGGTTAAATACTGCAGCAGCTACTTTCTCCACCCTGTGCTTTCCACAGGAGCAAGAGTATTTTAGTAGCTATGTATTCTAGTTTTCTCATACATTTACAACACCTGCACCAAATAAACAGGGAGAATAAACCATGTCCCCTTTACTCCCCCATCCCCCCCCGATTCTGCTGGACATGAACCAGGCTGCCGGCTGCTAATCCTTTGCTGCTGGAGCCCTGGAGCCCACGGATCTTTTCAACAGGCAGTTAACAGCTTTGCTGCTAGCATGGGCCATGCAATTTCTCCAGCAGGGGCTTTGTGCTCCTTCTGTTTTCTTCTGCACTGTACTTGGCTGCTGTTCTTTCCACACTACTGGATATTTTGTTAAATGTTTGCACAGGTACTGACTAGAATTTGTCATTATTTAATGGATGATTAATTTTTTTTAGTGTCACAGAAAACTCTAAACACCATAGATATATTGCCTTTAATGGGGCCATAAATGCAGAGTCCTCTACTAAGGTCATGTCTATATTGGTATTTCACTGGGTCGTGTATAAAAAAGAGCTTTTTGTACCTGCTGTGTGTAGCGGCGAGGCCCCCAAGCAGGATTCGCTTCTTGCTGTCTCTTGGGGTACTTTTAAATCCTCCTCTCACGTTTGTCTACCTTTGTAGCAGTCGCTCATTGCACACTCATTTTACCACATTCCAGGAGAGTCTCAAACACACCAGAAATTGTTAATATTTTACACAAGAAGAAGAGGATATGGCTGTATCAAACATATCTGAAATGCTTAATACCTTCTGCCTGAAGAAGAGGATATAGCTATACCCTGAAGCCTAACTGGCACTGACTCTATACATTGCCCCACTTGGTTTTTGACAGTAGCATTTTTGGTAATGCCTTTCTGATAAATGTAGCGTGTCCTGTAGCCATTCCTACCCAAGCACTGAAGTGTTTCCCATGATTCAGAAGTAAATGTTGGGTTTTTTGCATGTTTGAGTATATAACTTCTTCATCCATTGCTGAACCATACAGATTTTCTCTAAGATTTCAAAACATTCCTCACCAGCAGAACAGTCCTACACGGCTAAGCTCTTAGCCATTTCTTCTTACCTTCTTTGCAGCCAACGTAAGGGAAGACCACAAGCATGCTGCCCGTCAGTGCTCTCTTGCACTGAGCAGCCAGGCTTCCTTGGGCTCTTCTGGCAGACTCTGCTCCTGAGGCTGCCGATTGCTTTTCCTGGTCTCTTCGCAACTTTCTTAAAGTGAGGTGCCAGAAATGGCTGAGTGCTTTAGCAGGGACATCCCGAGGCTGCGTACAGGGAAGGATTACCTCAGCGTGTACCAAATTTGCTATGTATAGGGCCAGCTCTCAGTGACAACTCTTGGTCTCCCCTCTCCCCCCCAATAACGTGACATCTTACTGGGGAAAATGTCTCGCATTCCCAGTCTCTTCCACTTTTGCCACGACAGCAACCACAAACTCTCCCATTCATAATTACAGAGCTACAATTCCTCTAATTTTTGACCTCGTAAGCCTGCTTTGGCAAATACAGCAATTTCTTATGGGTAATATATGTATTTTAGCTTCACTGATGTGACCGCATGGTCCAAGAGCCACAGCCTGAGGACTTCAGATACTGAAATACTCTGATTCCATGAAGAGAGGAAGTAGGAACCATTCATTACACCTTCGCAGTCTTTGGTCTTGGCTCTTAATCAACAACAAACACAGGAATGTAAAATGCACAGAGTAATAAAGACACACTTTAAAAATTTTCTGCGCATTCATTTTCAAGTTCGATCTTCAATAATTTGCAGATAAAATGAGAGTACAAAAATGCTCCCTTTAGTCTAGCTTGAATTCAGACAGATTATTCATTATTTACAAATATAACTAAGCCTGCTGTTTCAAACACCATTTCTATGCACAAATTATATAGCTCATTCTTTCCATAAGGCATGTAAAACAGATTTCAGTTCAAACATTAAAACATTTTATACTTGGGTGTCAGAATTAAAAACAGAACTAAAAGGTTCACAAAAACCCATGCCTGAACTGCAGAACAGAAGTACACGCTAAAGACGTTACAATGTACACGCACAGAGACATGCGCATATGAATATCTGTGTATGAACGTACTAGCAAGATCAAAAATATCTGTTTTCTGTTCTGTATGCGATCTTAGTCTTTTAGCTAACAAGAATGCATGTTTAACCCAGTACACACATATTGCTTACACAACAATTATACTTTCTATTTTTTCAGTAAAGGATCGTTTCTGTCACACAGTAAAATTGTGTGTCTTCAGTCAATGTCATACAGTAATGGTGAAATGATGAGACACATTAAGGAAGCATAAGGGACAAGATGAAGGAATACTGAAAGATAAAATTGCACTGAGTCATTGAGAAAATGACTCTGCCTAATGATTTCTATTGGTAACCGTAAATTCTTTCTCTTCTTTATCCAATGTCCACTTTATGTTGAGTGATTCCATTTCTCACATATTAGACGAAAATGTATTTTACATGTATACACACATCAGAGGAAAAATCCTGTCTATGTGTTGTGTTGGAACTGTGGAAACGTGACACAGTAAGTTTGTTTCTGTTTAAAACTTGAACTCAGGTAAATCATAAAAACTCACTTGATGTTGGCAAGTCATTTCAGCAGAAAGTGTGTTGTTTCAGAGTAGCTTTACAAACGCTCCATGGCCGAGGGACAGGGAACAAATTAAGTGGCGCAATATCTTTTGGTGGAAAATTACATTTCAAAAATCCTGTCACAGAAGAAGAGAGGGATGTCCGCAGGTCCTTTATCGAAGAGTTTATATTTTATTTCCTGTATTTGAAAGATGCTACTCGAACAACTGACCCTGTAAATAAGACTCTTCACTCCTAGGAAGGACACCTGGAGTGAAGATGTCCAGATGATTCTTTGAGCTTTCTTCTTCCGCTAAAAGCAGCAGAGAAATCTATTTTTAGGACTTTAAATTGTCTTAAGCAGTATAGACTAGATTCTGTCACCCTTATTATATGGCGTAGTATATTATTTCATAAACAAATTGGTTGTTTCTGCTGGTGGTTGTCTCTAATAGAAGGAAAGTAAAGAAAACATAAATATAACCCTATCTATGTACATAGGCGGGATCCACATCTCCACAACATGCTCTTAGTTTTATTAAAGTCATTGGAAGCTTACACATCAAGAACTAAGAGCCCACCTAAGAAATAATGTAATTTCTTTTCAGTTACCACCTAATGAATAAGAAATATAATGTGTTACATGAGAAAAGTTTATAAAGTCACTTGTAACTAGACATGGTTTCTACCACAGAAGTTGGATTCAGTTTCTGAATGCCGTTAAGTTTCAGGAGATAAACAGGTTTATGGGATCTTGAAGAAGCTCAGGAAACTTTTCATGAGCAGACAGAGGAGTCACCCAGGTCCATCAGCCTTCACGGCTTCACAGCTGCCACCCTGATGGGGGATGCGGTCAACATAAGCAAGTTCTGTACTCTTGCCCATATTGTTACCTACCAAAGCCACCTCCTGCTAACCATCCTGTCGCATCTCACGCTCTGAATACGAGACTCAAAAACTGCCTCCCTGCTGACTGCTTACATGCAGCTAGGGCTGTTTCTCATACCAATGCGCTATGCAGCTTCGCAGGCTTTCTTCTGTTTGTGTGACCCAAGCCATGAAATCATTCTGGCCAGCACATCGTTACAAAATAATTTCTCAGCTAGTAAATAATCTCACTTCAGGACTCCTTTGTTCTTGAATCTACCCACCCTAACGTGGTATCCACCTGAGGCAACGATCTGTGGAACAGTTTCTTACACAATGAACTTTTGTCTTCCTTTAAAATCTCCTCTACCCTTTCATACACCAGCATCATCAATCCCTTTCTGTAGCTTTCTTGTATCACATGGGTTTATACTGCACTCTCTCTGCCAGTAAATCCTTTGAAAAAGAAGCGGGTTGCAAGTCTGGCACGGGTCTGAAATGGTTCGTCTTCTGCTCTACACAAGTAACGCAGAATCCTGAACGCATGCTTTCAATTAGGTCAGTACATGGCCACCAACAATGGCTATCCATTTCTAAATTAATGTTGCTGAGCTGCTACAGCCACTGTTTATTGTTAGAGTGAGTCTAGTCCTTTCCTGTCCTATAACGTTGCCAGCAAGTTGGCAGACAGCCATAGGTTTGGAAGACTGCCGTTGTCTTACCCATACAACGCTGTTTTGTTCAATATTTTTCAGTTCTTCTACGTAAATGTGCAGCACAAGATCACTTACCAGATAACACACTGACCTGCAGAAAGCTTAGCACAAGTTCTTTGCCCCTTTTTAGGACATCTGAAAGTAAATATTTCTTATACATATGCTATTCTATGCAAAAATCTCACACTGACTCTGGATTTTGGTTTGCCTTTGTGTTGGAATAATTAACAAACAATTCCCTATTGCGTAGAGTTGTACTCCAAGGGAAGTATTAAGTACTCACACACCTAGCAGCAAGTTATTAAAATGATCCTAATAGGGAATAAGTTAGGATTCAGTCCCACAATTCTATTTATACTTAATCGCCTATGTGTAAAAAAGACTTCTTGCAGTTCATACATGGATTTTCTTCCCAAAGCCATCTGTTTGTTATGAACAACTTTTAAACAGTTATTTTAAATGGCCCTCTAAGGATACTCATATATGTCTGATGAGGGAGGCAAATAAATTTATCTCTTTTATCTTCATAAAACTTCAAACTCACATTCTATACTAAGAAGTAATATGTTGAATTAATTCCTGGTCTTTACTGCACTGAACATTTATATTCCTTTTAGCTGTATATTTATGATAAACATGGAGTACTATGATGCAGGATGCTTACAATGCAATTAAATAAGTTCTGCACAGTAAATCAACTATAACTGATCAAATAATTTTGGAGCTGTCACTGGAATATGGTTTTAAGAGTTACGATTATTTTCATGTAATGTTAATGATCACTTTTTTCCAAGTCAGTTTGGGCCTCAACATAATTAAAGGGACATGTATAAAATAACCGAGTAGCCAGAACCCCACCTGCCAGCGAAGACTAGGAACTTCAATAAGGCTGATCAATATGAAAGCTACTGTTTTTAAGACCTAAATTCTGCCAATACAGAAAATAAATTAAAACTAAGTAATTACAAGATTAATATATAAAAAGATAACTATATAACTATTTATAACCAATATATATAGTTTAAAAGATTTAGTGGAAGCCACCCATGTGCCTCTTTCTGAGATCTCTGGGTCTGAGTTTCATGAAAGTGAACACTTTAAATTAACCCCATGGGTTTGAATGTACACACTTGAAATCCCTTATGACTAAAAACGCAGATTCATTTGTTCATTTCCTGTTTTAAATTGCAACGAAATGAACTGTACCTCTCGTCACTCAGCCTCAACTTAATAGCAATGCAGAACACGACGTACGCAAGAAGATAACATAGGACTTAGTAAAAATCAAATGGCACAAATTTTGGCATATGTCTGCACAGTGCCACTGCTTCAGACAAAGGACAGCTGAACATCCTGCAGTGTCCGCAGCTGGTTTCTACAAGACATGTTTCTGAAGGCACTCAGCAGCAGCTGCCTGCTGTATTCAACATGGAACATCTGGAGATCTTCGTATTTTCCACGACTGATGACATTTAAAGTACAGCGAAGCATTGTTAGGTCCATCCTCACTTGTGCTTTGCTTCATTAATTGACACAATTCTTTGTTTTCCTTCTGTCACTTTGTCTGATGCTTTTTGTAACATTAATGGCGACTTCTTTTGTGGACTTTTTCTGTGTGTCCCATTTACTCTGTGAAAGTTTTAAACAGTACAGTGAGTTCCACACTGAAGCACAAGGAGTCATGGATGAATCCCTCCTAATTTATAAAAACAGTTCTGCTTAATGAACAAAACAGAATGCCTCCAGCATTCTTCACACAGCACTATGATGTGGAGGAACTTTCTCATTCAGCATGGACACAAGCTGTTAAAACCGCTATAAAAGCTGAGGCCACCAGTAGACTTTTCATCTCTTGGCTATCATTATCTTCTCTGCACATGTGTATTCTAAAAGTGGAGCAAATAAATCTGGTTTCGGTCCAGAGGCGGAAATTAGAGGCTCTTTTTGGTGTCACTGGGAGTTGAGCCTAGCCTGAGATGGAATTTTCTCTACTTTACTTTATGTTTCTTAAGTGAAAATACAGTTTCAAAATAACGCTTAGTTCTGCCTGCATGTAAGACTCAACTACAGTATATAGCAGGCAGAGTTTTATCAGATTATTTCCAAATACGAGAAACAGTCAGTCTGTCTGAGGCATGCAAGTGCATCCCTAATTTAAATTTATCCTTCTCCATCTCCTAGTCTATCTGCTTGTTCTCATAAGCAAGGCACTATACTGCACAGTAAACTGGATAGGTCTAGCAAAGGACACACAGAACTGGGCTGATGGAGACATGGAGCTGAGTTAGGTGGGTTTGATTATTGCATTTCCAGTGTTTCATGAGACAATTTGTAAGTGTAAAGAATGCCAGGTAAATTAGGCATCATTTATGTGGTAATAATGCCAGGTGGAATAATGTCTGGTAAACTTCCACTGACATGAGTGGAAGGTATATATTTATCTGAGGACAAAAACTAGGAATCACGTTTGCCGGTGTGTATTATTTTGCATTTCCGCAGCCTGAATACACCTGTTCCTTTGCTATCTACTCGATGGTAGATGCTCCTGTTCACACAAAGACTCTCCAAAGACTCCACATATCACGAAAATCAAACCAGGTTATTGTCAGTCAGTGACACCATCTGGATACCACCTCTGCTTTTGGGGTGCTTGACCATTATATTGCCTTCACCGGTATTAAGACTTCTTTCACCATCAGCATATTTTAATTCCAAGTTGTTTTGACACGACCCTCACGAGAGGATACTAAAATTTTCCAAACGCAACCTGTGTCAAACCTTTTCCCTTTTGACACCACAAATAGTACCCTGTCACATAACCAATGGTAGGGGTAAGGCAGTAGGATGGTATAGAGCTTGATGCCTGAGAGAATGAGAAGCAGGAGAAACTGCTACTCCACAAGCTGATGGCAGAACCTGTTTCCCAAGAGCATCAGGTGTTGCATCGCTTTGTATTCTACAGCATGTAGAGGTAGAAGAAAAACTGTAGTCANTATAGAGCTTGACGCCTGAGAGAATGAGAAGCAGGAGAAACTGCTACTCCACAAGCTGATGGCAGAACCTGTTTCCCAAGAGCATCAGGTGTTGCATCGCTTTGTATTCTACAGCATGTAGAGGTAGAAGAAAAACTGTAGTCAAAGTGAATATTCAGATTAATAAAATGGGCATGTTTTGAGTTGAGGGGGATAGTTACATTCTCTGCTCTAGGCATCTAAACTTTAGGTGTCCAAATTGGAAACCTGCTCATCTTACGCTTCCCTAAACAAATAGTGAGACACAGATTCAGAATGGCAAACCAGAGCTGGAGCGTAACTTAGACACTACACTTTCACTGTGGGAAAATACATTTCTTTTTCGACTCTAAGAAGTTTAGACAAACTACCTTCCTTTCTCAGACACCTGCATTAGATGCATAGAATAATGTAAACGCCCTACTCCTCATCAGGAATTTTCTTTGCACTGGGTTGCAACAGTACAGATATGTATTTCTGAATGTGTCTTAGCTAGAAAAAGGCAGGAGGATACATTCAAAGCCACAGGGCCCCAAGCCAGGAACCCACACTTCACCGAGTAGTCCCTTTGCAGTCAACGCTCACATTATTAATATGATGCGGGAATTTGCCCATACTTTCTAGTAAATCTAAACACAGAAGCAATTTTTCAATCACAAAATTAGACAAACAATTTTCTCCACCAATACGTGAAGTATACACTATAATTCTCAAGTGTGACCAAGTCTCTTTCAAATTGGATTAATAATTATGGTAGTTCTGTTCAACCACATCCAACCTGACAAATTCTTTTTTCTCTGTGGGCTAATGCTATGACAGGCATTTATGTTTTTCATTTACATCAAACCCATGGCTCTAGATGTCATGCTGATGTAGAATGTGTCCCTGTATGTCTGGAGCTGCAATATCTTTTGGGAAGATACAGCAGGATCCATGCCACCAGGGAATATTTCTGTACTACAGAAGTGCAGAAGGTAATACAGTGAAGGTACAAAATAAACACACGTGTACCAATGTGGTGTTTGTTAGGAAATGCAAGGTGAAGTTCAATTCAAATTCCCCTTTTTATTTGCTGTGGGGTTTTCATAAACCCCTGGGTTTAAATTTGCCTCTCAAGGACGTGATTCCTAAGAGGGGACAGCTTCTTATGGGGTGGGTGTAGTGGTTGCGCCACACACCGCGCTGAGAGGTCTTCCCCTCTGAGAAACCGAGGAAGCAGTAAACCAACCGTTGGGTTTGGATTACTTTAATCTGCAGCATCTCAGCAGCTGCTCACAGACAGGGCAGCAGGTGGAAACCTGTGAGGGACAGGCAGGTAGGCAGCTGGCACAGGAGAAGTCTGGGCTTTGGTCCAGCCATAAAGCCTTGCGTTTTCATACATTGTTGTTACACTGGATGATCCTTCTACAATGTAAGTGAAGGGGAGGAGCGGGGTAGGGTCTGATCCAAAGCCTAATGAAGTTATTGAAAAGGCTCCCCTCGACTTTTTCAGGCTTTGCATCCAGGCTTGAGTGAACTAGAGTTCATGCAGTGCACATAATTTAAGCAAAGCAGCAATTAAGGAAAAGTACATTCCCTTTCAGATAATTAATCTAAACAGTTCGCACAATACATGCTGTAGCTGGACTGAACTGGCAAAAAATAAAAGTAGGGGTTTTTTTCCTGTAACAAGTGTGTGTGTTACTCCAGTTGCCGAATAAAACATCAATTTTGTGGCCATTCAGGCATGAGACGTTGTCAGAGGTGCTGGTCTCAGTCATGCTGTGGCTGTGATTTTCGCTTCTCCCAAGGCATTAAATACAGTTTGACTACAGCGAGGAAGATTGTCACAAAAATAAGTTTGACCTGGTTGAAGCTAGTGCTGAGCATCAGGGAATATAATTATACTCTCACCTCTGCTGCTTTGAAGCCATTCTGTCTTTGCATCGTAGCTGCCGCGCCATGGACCGTGGGGTTCACGCACTGAGGACCACCGTTGTTCCTCTTCTCGGTGTTCAGCGTTCCAGCTGTGGCTGATGCTGTATTTACACCTGTCTGAGCTGATTTTCCATCCTCCAGAACANCCATTCTGTCTTTGCATTGTAGCTGCCGCGCCATGGACCGTGGGGTTCACGCACTGAGGACCACCGTTGTTCCTCTTCTCGGTGTTCAGCGTTCCAGCTGTGGCTGATGCTGTATTTACACCTGTCTGAGCTGATTTTCCATCCTCCAGAACACCTAACAGGGACACATAAAATGGGGTGATTAATACTGAGCAGCAGTTTATAACTGCAGCTCTGGCTTCTCTCTATTTCTCCACTTTGTGATAGGGCAAGCCACAGGAGGTGCTGTACTACCAGTACTACAGTGAGAGCAGTCTACCTCCTTTTTTCACCTTTATCCTCACACTTTCGATTATTTGGCCTTCCTTTTATAGTCCACTTCTCTTTGAAACACTGACTCAGAAAACATGGAGAATCAGTTAATGAGTGCAGCGTATCAGTCATCTGCAGATCTCCATTGGCTTCTCCACACACACAGCTGCTTGCGTGACCGAGGGTTTAACTAAGGACCCAGAGGGGCTCCCCTTAAATCTGCCTCACAGTTCTGGTAAATGAAAGGGTTAGATGTGAGCATCACAGATGAGACTGATACTGATGGAGAGATTGCTCTATTTATGGCCTTGAACATTTTTTTCAATCAGAGGTTGAGGGGAGAAACTCATGAAAAGTATATTTCATACTGTTTCGACTATCAATAATCAAATAAATGATTCATTTGCTTTCTGCTCTAGCTGTGTGGAAAAGGCATGCATTGTACAATATGATATTGGCCAGCCTAAAAGAATTTTCTCATTTTATTGCATTAAATCAGTTGTCATTTATGGTGAGTGCAGAGCACGAAACATCTGGTTGCAACACTGGGTCTCAAATCCAAATACAAAGAGCAAGTGGGATGCATGACCGTAGCTCTCAATTTTATTTTTGGCAAAGCTCATTTATAACAAGCTTTATGTTCAAATAGAAAAAATCCCCAGATTTTCTAACTGGCAATGCAGGTACCAAAACTGGAGGAAGAAGCAAGGAGTCACAGACACTAAGGAAAAAATAAATATGAGGAAAAGCAACGACAGTTCATTGCTACTTGAAGTATGCATTGTGTCATCAAAATATGCCACGAATCAGGTGGGAATTCAAGCACAGTGTTTAGGGTATTAAAAAGGAAGCAAAGTCCTGAATTATTTCCCAGAAATCTGTAAGAAAAGCTGCTTTATCAGTAGAAAGCAACATCAGTAGCAGCTTGCAAAGGCAATGACTGAAATCAGTGAAGCTTCAACCAAATATTCAAAGTCTTGATATTGAAAATATCTAAAGCTGTGTAAGACTTAAGTAGTCTAAATACAAACTAGTTACTGCATTTCCCTGAGCAGTCAGAAGATGGTGTTAAGAGTTTTCCCAAGACAGTCTAACTTGTGGTCACTAAGAATAGTGCCAGATCATCTACTTTGTGATAGGAAAAAACTTAAGTTGGAACTTGAAAATACTACATTATAGTGTATTTTAAAAACCTAAAAAATACTTCAGTCTTTGGAAGCTGCCTTTTCTGCTAGATATAAAAACTAATGTCGTTCTCCCATCTAAATCTACAGGCAACTTCCCAGAGGTCAAGAGTAAACCTCACCTCTCTCACACCTCCTGAAAGTCCATACCTGCTTGTGTTTTAGGTTTTATCTCTTCCTACCACTGCACAGTGCAAGATGAGAGGCAGAAAAACGACTCGGTGCAGAACAGTAAGTGGCACAGACTGATATTGTGGACAAAATCAATTGTCAGGAAGGGAGATGGAGAGGCAATTAGCCATGTATGAGTCAGGAGTTACGCCGCAGTCTACTGCTTCACCTTGCAGTGGAGCTGTGACAACAAGCTTGAGCACGGCTTTGAACAGGCGAAATGCGCTAGGCATTACGTAATAATTCCATTAACTGACTCTTGGATGTTTCAAACGTACGAATTAAGAGTTTTTCCTTCTGTGGAGTCATCCTACTAATTTACTTGCCACCATGTGTCTCTTTGGCCATCTGGCCTCTAAGTTATCTGGAGAAGTATGTGTCAGCCAAAAACCCACTTTGCTCAAGTACAATTGTTCATGTATCAGATTGTGTTGCATCTTTTGGTCTCTCATAGAACAATTTTTCTTATATCAATCCATTTCTGGAGGATGATGAAAAATCTCAGTCCTGGAAATGGTGTATTTCGTTCACTTTTTGTCTTCTGTTAGTTTGCAGCCCACGCATCTTTGTTGCATCCTGCATTGCAAGGGTGAGATGTTTTTTGCAACACTTGTCAGAAATGAATGAGGTATCAGCATCTGAGCCTTCCAGTATCACTACCACTGTATTTTCTAGGGGTGTTTCTAGGTATTTCTAGGGGTCACTAGGGGTGACCTAGTGGTTACCAATACTAGGGTATCCTAGCAGTGCAAAAAGCTTTTTTATTTTATTCTGAAATACGTTTGCTATTCTGAGGTTAAGAAACTTTTCAATTTCTTTTTCATGGGCAAACAGGTGATTTAGAGAGTGGGCAACAGTTTAAAGGCTTCAATGACTTGCTCTTTATGTATGAGCACTGAGCAGAAATCACAGTGAGAATGCCTGAGCAATGGAAGTAAGAGCACAAGACTTGTTGGCAATTCATAAAGTGACACCTATTTTATAGACTAGATATATAACACAAAATGCTGATTGCAAAAGAGAGAAGATGTTAAGGAAAAGATTAGGATTAAAAAGCAGACACACGTTTGCTTTTTAAATAGCAAATATTTTTGCACTGCTATTTGGGGTGTGCCACAGTACATAAAAATGGAGAAGTTAACTTCCTTCTTCTGTACAATCCAGAATTTGCAAGCTAGCAGGGTGGTAGTGCTCAGGGTCTTGCCTCAGTGTTGTTTAAACCAAGCTAACTTTCGAGACATTTATATCATCCTCACAGCATGGGTTTGGTAAATAACGTCCTTGGTCTTTCACTGTAGAGCTTTAGTAGAAATTTAAACAAAGGGGTTCAGTACTGTTGTTTTCATTCTCATGTTCTCTGCCAGGACAAACCCTGCCAAAAGTCTGTGGGCCTCCTGAAGCCAGGGAAGACAGCAGATCCCATCACAATGCTCTGTCAAATCCTTGTATTTTATTTTTAAATGGACTGGCAAGCCTAGAATATTCTTATGGCTCCATTCCCAAAACCTGAGTTTCTGGGTCATCATCAAACCCCCACCAATGTGCGGGTGACCTTTCCCTCAGGAACTGTAGTCAGGGTTTGGGGGACTGCCAGGCCGTTCCCATTACGGGGAGGAATGGATGACAAGAGGCAACTATTTCATTGCATGTAACCAGGTTTATTTAGAAAGAACATACACGAGTGCTCTCTCGGTGGATGCAGGGAGAATACCCAAGCAGCAGCCCCATTGCTCACAAATCCAACTCTATCGTTCCGGCAAGAAACGTGCTTAAAATAATTTGCCCTCCTGTGGCAATGCTTACTGTTGTCTTCCTTTTCACTGGTGTGCTGGGCAGCACAGGCGAGCTAGCTCTTGCAGTTCTTACCATTCCAATAGAAATCCTTTAGGCTGCCGTTTGACAAATGCTTTTTTCAGCAGCACCGAGGGAAAAAAAAAAAGTTATTTTAAACTGAAATCAATCCCTAGACTTTATTCATCACCCAATGACGCAAGCAGTCGGACTGGCACCAAACCCCACTCATCCAGCTACACTCGTTCTTCTCCTTGAGTTGCCTTGCTGAGCTATCTAAATCCCCTGGAGGTATATTCACATTGCTTCCAACTACCCCTGTGTCAGGGGACATAGACGTGTTTCACCCATTTAGCCTGGATTCACTAAGGATTCCCGTGGTGTTACAGGAAAAGCAGTGTCCCAAAGACTTCTAAAGAAGTTGCTGGCCCAGGGTAAGATGTGATATGACTGACTGATTACAACCAACCTATACAAAAAAAACTTTATTTCAAAAATATCTTTCACTAAGAAACCTGATGATTTAGACCAAATGATGGCAGTCCAAATAATTTTTCATTTTGTGTATTTTCAAACTCAAAAATTGAATAGATTTCTGAAAAAACAAATTTGCCCAAGTTTTTTCCTATTAAAATACTGTCTTTTTTTTGAAACTTCCAAAATACAGAAGTTCTGGAAAATTTGGACATGGACAAAAATCAACTTTTGTTACTGAATTTTACAAATCAAAAGTAAAAATCAGTCCCTAGGATATCGGGGTATGTTTTAGCTGTTTCCCAATTTATATAAGGGCATTTAAGAGCAGTTTTACAATTATATCAATATGTAATGAACAGGAAGCTGCCTAAAATCAGAGGCATCTCAGTGTAAGTATGAAGACCACGAAGACAGGAGAAATCTGTCCAAAATACATATTCTATGTGGAGAACAACAGGCATATGAAAGGTAAAATAAATTCCTAGAAGAGAACAAAGAGAATAGAACATGACAATTGTCATTACTAATACAAAAATAAAGGCACTGGTATTTTTAAGTAGCTCACATAAACAGTATAAATAAAATTAACTCTCCAAGAACTGCTCTACTCATAATTAATAGGTTGTCCTAATGCTGAATATGCAGACTGCCAGTAGGACATCAAGTTTTTCCAATCTTTCTGGGATAACCTCCTACTGTCTCTGCTGTAGTCACAATGAAAAATTCAGTGTGTCCAAGCAAACACCAAAATGAGTTTTTAGAAGGAAGACTCTGAACACATCAATGCTTCTGTTACCTTAATTCTATCCCTGCTTTAAAATTGTCTTTATTAATTAACCATAGTTATTATCATCATGATTCTTTGTGTTTCAGACTATTAAGCCATATATTAATCACAGACAGGACACAACCATTTTGTAAAGAACAGAAGTTTGCTTCATGACAGAATTATAGGCTGTAAATCAAGGCGTATTTCAGTTCCTAAATGCCACTTGGAAATCTGACGCAAATTCACCAATGCATTCAGAGAAATCCGTCATGATGATACCCTATTTTCTCTGCTGGCTGTAGCATGCTTACACCCTAGCTTATCTCTCTCAGCCTCACTTATGTTCCTGGCAGGCTGTACCTCACTTCTCTAAGAGCAAGAGTCACCACGTCCCATTTCCCACCATGTTCTACGAGACCTTTTAATATATGTTAGCATGTGTTCTTTTGGCTACAGTTCTAATGATTTTTAAATTTTGAATGAGTTTTCAGAAATTCCCAGACAGCAGCATCCCTCAGGTATTTTGTAATTTAGGAGTTACATACTTAAAACTGCACTCTGAAAAGTTGCTCATAGATTTGCAGGCTTATGTCCATTCAAAATAAAGCATCTTTATATCATATTTTACGAGACTTAAAAAACATTTAAATGGAGAGGGAGCAGTGTAAGAAAGATTTTAAAGGATCTTTTTAGTAAATAGGATGGTAATCACAGAGAAGTCAAAGAAAATCTAAAACATGGAATGGAAAATTTAGACATGTATTTCTGATTTCTTCTATTATATAATGACAACACTAGTGATAACAAAGCCAAGGATAAACAATACATAGATGCTGCCATAGTTCTTCATATAGCCTGGCTACACCTAAGAATTCAAACGATCCTTTACGAGAGGATCTTTTATGAGAGTTAAATCTTAAGACTTAACTCGTTCTAAACAGATTTTAGTATGGAAATAAAGATGATGTGAAGAGGGAGAAAATGACATAGTTCAGATTGTGAAACTAAAACTGGAGTAAAAAGCAAAACAGTATCATGGATCAACAGCTGAGTATCATGATCATCAACTGGCACAGAGGCAGAGGGGAAAAAAAAGAGAACTTGGGAGGGTCAGTTTTGTGCATGGCGAAAGATAAAGGTATGACTTCCTCACAGCTTTTTACTAAACCTTATCTATGTATTAGAAAGCTAATATATATTTGCTAACGATCAAGAATGGGAGAAGGAACCAGATACCAACAGTTAGGGGTAGCACTTAATTATCAGAACTACAGGAAACTTCTAAAACCACAGATGGCATGAAGGTAGGTCTGCCTAGATCTCTTTGCATAGACCTCGTCAAAAGAACAGTATCTTCATAAGAACCAAAACTGAACTGAAAATTTCTCAGACTAACAAAAATCCATGATGCTGTAATAGCTAATGCTGGCAAGAAATCTGGGAGGGGTATGAAGCCTCGCGATACAGAGGCTAAGTGAATCTTAACCAAAAGGATCAGACCTTTGTGGAGAAAATTATTGCACATGTGCTTGCCACAATATTCTCCTACTTTATTTTAAAGCAGCAGGTAGTAGCCAAAACAGGTCATGAATTCTGACCCAATTACGCTATAGATCTCACCCAATGCTGTGCACCCTGTGCTGTCACATCCTCTGCTACTGAATAACAAGCCCATATTTATTTAAAGTGGGTAGCTGTTGATTAGTATGCTAAATTTATATCTTTGGAATTGACTACGAACAAACCAGTAAGGTTCAATTTTCTGGTTCAGCAACACCCTTTTTTATTTGTCATGGCTCTTATCTCATGAATAACGCATACAATGCTGTTTTAGAAAATGCCTGCATAGCAAAATACCGCATTGTAAAAATGGACTCTGAAAAAACTCACAGTAAAGACAAATGAACAATGTTTTCACAGCACTCAGTTGCTTCCAGAGGAAATATGTATTTGTTACCATGACTTTCTTGCTTTTAATGCTACGGATTGATAAGAGCAGAGAGCACTGGAATACCTGCTTTCTATACCTGTTTTACTGATTTGAAACTATTCATGTTTGGGAGAACGACGTATCTGCAGGCCTGAGTGCTGGTACGTACTTCTGCTGCAGAAATAAAAGACAGTGTGGATCCTATCAAAAATGGAGTGGAAGTTGTGGCAAAAGTCAAGTTTAAGTAATTTCCTCCAAAGCAGAAGCCTCAGGGACGAGGTGCTCAGGAAAATGGCAATAGCTTTTTTTCCTAACAAGGAAGAATTTAGAAACTTTCTGACATAGCAGAGAGTGGGTTTGTAATGCAGGATGAAGGACCCAGAAGATCGGCAGAGGGAGGATCTGCTACAGCAGGAAAACATCATCAGAAACAACGTTTTGTATTTATTGAATCAGCAAATACAGTAACACAATGAATTTACTGCCCATACATTCAGAGAATCCAGAATTATTTATCTGAACTCTAATTCGATACAAATTTTACATGGCGAAGCACAGCAAAACAAAACAAATGTACTTGTGTCTTCTACATGTTCTGTATCAGCCGTCGAAATTCTGCAGAGTCTCTTTTTAGAGATGCCACAGAAATGCTTCCCCCACGGGCTGGGGACAAGGCAGGGGAAGGAGATCTGTTCTCCCTACATGAAGCCCTCCAAAGCTGACTTGAACCAGGCAGGGCTGAGCCATGCCCCGACGTGCGGCTCGCCTACGACAGGCACGGGGAAGCTGGGAAAGCTGTGTGCCTTCCTCCCTGCTTCCATGGGATGCTTATTCGAACATGCTAGAGCACAAACAGCCCCTTCGTTCTCCCTTTAGAAGGTGTATCTGCTTTGCTTTCAGCGGTAAGGGTAGTGATAAATAAGAGGAAATTCTATAGTTATGGAAGACAGCGGGGCTTAGATAATACCTAACAGCAGAAAGCAAATCAGACTCTCAGGTCCTGATCTGGACATGGTTTTGTCATGTTCAGGAGCCTTATGGAATTACGTTCTTTTGTAAGATTATGGTATTAAATGTCAAATTCAGTACAAAAAGAACTGGCTCACGATGAATATATTCAATGTTTTCAAACGACTGCGCACACTGGAGCCCTGGCAAAACTGGAAGACCAAGCACAACATCTTGCGACAGTTTTGGTGGGCAGGTTTGCTTATTTTTCTATTTCCTGTCACTTCATTTCTGAGCATAAACGAAACAAAATTCCTACAGATTTCTGTATTTCAAAACTTATTTTACCATTGCCATTTTGAAATGAGCAAGAGGCTCCTCTTTGTTAGCGGAAAGGAATTTCTAAAAAATTTTAAAACTTGAATTTGACATGCGCATGCATAAATAAGCATACGATAAATAGCTCTGAAAGTCTGATCAGATGAGTATTCAAGGATTCTATTCAAGTAGAATACAAGAAGGGCAGCATTAAAGCTGTGAACTTTGATATTCCTTACATGGCTTAATTTCCCAGGTACAGGCAAGCGCTAAACCTTTGCATATTGGTATATTTTGATTTCAAATTATGATACAGAATCATGGTACAACTATTTTGTAAACAAACTTGACAGTGTTGCAACCACATCTACGTAATGAAAGATGAATATAAAATTTATGTTTGTTCCAAAACAGAAAAAGCACAATGCAACACACTAACAACATGTGATCATGTCAAAGCTCAAGACAAAAGACACTACATGGAAAATAGACTCCAGAAGCAGAATAAGGAGGAATTGGTCTGACCATGAAGGGAAGACAGGAAAGGTAAACTCCGAAGAATTGCAATCAGGGTACTAGGGAAAGACTTAAGGGCAGAAAGGCAGCAGAGTTTGATGGATGAAGATATACACTTTAATGACTGCAACAGAAGAAATGAATTTTCACTTTATTGTGAAATAAGAATTGGCAATGTTTTGGAAGGCACTGAAGGTTGAGTACATTTTACGCCTGGGAAAATGCCGAGATGGAATGGATTAAGCAACTTACCAGTGCCACATGATGTGCCAGAAACAGATCACTCATTCCTCCAAAGTGAAAATCTAACGAACACATGGCAAACATCTGAAGTGCTTTTCATAATACCGCATTTTAGAAGGGTAGGCAATGCAGGGATCTGCTTCTCCACATGCAATGATACAGGCTGAGTTTCAGTACTGCCCATGAAAAACTCACCTTAAAAATTACTCCCTCCACGCACAATACCTCACATCACGGGTGTCCAAACTAAGTCAAGCCAGCCTGCTTTCCAAAGGTGCTCGCTTTTGGCTCAGTTCCTGTCTGACCCTTTCCTTATAATACAAAGAAAGAAGTTCCCCTTGCAGGAAAGCAGCATGCAAGATGGCAAACAAGCGGCAGACTGCTGGCCGTCTCTCAACCATCCTTCCCACAACTGCACCCACCCTGCGTGAAGGCAGGTTCTGAACACTGGCTTAGATTTGTACACGTCCACGTGGTCCTTCCTTCTCCTTTGGGATGTGGTAATGAAACTTCACTCATCACGGTTTAGACTAATTTCCAACACAGAAATGGAAAGTATTATTATCATTCTAATTACCTAGCTAATCACACAAGGAATTTTAAGATGAGTAGATAGCATCATTTCAATTAATCATACTGAGGAGCCACAAAAATATTTAGGCAGACTAAACAGAAATCCTTACGAAAAGCATCTGTACGTACATGAAACTTGAGCTGAAACGACTTCGGTTTTGCTCACCAAGGTTCAGCAGCTGGAAATGGAAGCTAAAGGTTCCAGGTAAGACATTAGATTGCTTTTTAACAATTAGTGTTTACCTAATGGCCTAATTTACAAAGGCTTAGGCAAAATGCCAGCCACTGGAAAGTTGTGAATTAAGTCTGAATGTCCCAAAGGTATGCTCCATATAGGAATTAATTCAGGGAAGACTAGTGGGCTGTATGGCCAGGTGACATCTCCAGCCTTACAGTCTATCAATATATGAAAGGATACCGATGACTGGCTCACAGTACGACTGTGATCATAAAATGCTTTGCCTTGAGACATCTGGATGCATGTGAAAAAATTATCTCACACTTTCAGTGTTCATGCTAACATGAGAGCAGTAGCTGTGTTAAAACCTAATTTCATCAGCTGTTAACAATCTACTGGATAAATCCATGAATTTTTTTTTCATCTTTTCCACAGCCAGTGCTAAACGCTCAGAGAGCACCCGGGCGCCAGGCTTATGCAAGTGACAGAAATTCGTATGTTAGCACTGCTTAAAAAAATTCTGATAGCCCACCTGGGAAATACTGGCTGTTTACAAGAGTGACGATTGTAATGTGAGAGGGAAAAAAGGAGAGGACAATATCCAGATGAAACATACAGAAACATGACCATACGCATTGCTAGGAAACTGGGAAAAAAAAATAATCAGTCAATCAATAGAGGGCTTGGCTGATTATTTTGCTCTTCAGTAGCTAGCATCCACCCGAACAGCCTGAATCCATGATCTTCCAGGAGGAATGAGAGGCTCAGCGTTATTTCTTTTTCATCACCTGCTTAAAATTCAAGGCTCAGTCAAGCAAATAGCAATGCAGAAACCATCTGGAGGGTCTTGGTGGATTCAGGAAAACCTTAAGATGGAAAATCCTGCCTCACAGCCTTCAGCTGCCCATGCTAATCAGTAAAGCATTGCTCCCTTATTTACCTATTTGTTTTACTTTTAACCTGTACTTTTTCTAAACAGAAGAGAAAAGGCAGTGTGGCAGTCCAGGGAAGGAATTATGCATGTACTCATCAGATAATAAAATTGAGATAGGAATCCATTAATTATTCGAGTACAGTAAAGGAGCAGGCCACTTTTTTCACGCAAGGCCACTGCCAAGAAAGGCATGCAATCACACAGCTTTTGAAATAGTATCTGCATAATCTAGAAGAGAGCGCTGCTTTGTGCGAGTCAAACAAAAAGCCTTACAATAAACTCATGGCCTCGATCGTTCAGTTTGAGTCTTAACTATTTCTGTATCTTGATTTAAGATAAAACCTAACTTTGAATCTGTTTTTTTAAACTGCAGGAATACCTGAGAAAAAAGTGGGACTAGCAATATCAGTTCTGTTCCTATTAAGAAATATATTTCTGTACCTGACTACAGGTACAGAAAAGACAGATTTCTGTCACTTAAGTGCTGGATTACTGCAATATGCGCTCAACGTGGAAATTTTGGAAATTTTAATCAAAGGACAACAAGGTAAACTGCACTCTGAACGGTGTTTCCTGTATGAAATACAACACAACCCTACTTTGAGATTGGCAGGAGTCCTCACTTAGAGCTAATTCCATTTTTAAGTGTTAGTTTTGAACTATCCATTCCTAAACTGGAAAATACAAGATTGGAACTGGCCAGAAAGTGTAAATTCATTCCTGAGGAAAAGAAAAAATAATTTTTAAATGTCCTTAATCAAGATATTAAGGGGGCAATGCCAGGGCTGGGGGTGGGGGGGGGGAAGGCTGGGGGGAGAGGAGAGATTTTCCCACAAGAAGGCTTTTGCAGAGCAATTTCCTTCTCAGCATCCTGCAGGCAGGATCTGTCATTGACAAAATCCACCACTCAGGTTCCCTGCTCAAACCCTTTCAGACACTCTCCCTCTCTCACCATCCCTCCTCCCCATCGTGTGCTGCAGAGGCAGAGGGCAACAGCTCTTCCCGTAGTTATGACAGCTCTTCGGCTCAACTAAGAAAATTTTTCTGATGAAAGATTTCAGCACCGCCAGAAGGACTTTTTTCTTCTGGAAAATTATCCAGCGAGAAGGTTCCAAATCATCTCTCCTGCAAATCGTCTCTATTGACGCTCAACAACCTTTCTTCTTTCTGGTACTGTGACAGCTAGGAAAGCCTTTCATGTAATTCAAGCGTTCATGCACATCGCATTTTTAGTTTATTTATTTTATCCATGGGTAAATGGCTATTCTGGGGCAAGCTGTGGGCAATCAAACCTAGTAGGTCTGCTTTAGACTGCAGGAGGGATTTAGCAAGACTGTTGACCATTAGGTAAATGGGAATTAATCAGAGACTAAGAGACTTCATGGAAAAGTTATCATAGTATATTTTTATTTTGTCTTTTTTTTTTTTTTTTTTTTTTTTTTGGGGGGGGGGGGGGGGGGGGTT
>VZSC01011780.1:166086-177663 GCA_013398225.1 Steatornis caripensis
AAGGGCGGGTGTCAAGAGGATGGGGCCAGAGTCTTTTCAGTGGTGCCCAGCGACAGGACAAGGGGCAACAGGCACAAACTGGAGCACAGGCAGTTCCACCTGAACGTGAGGAGGAACTTCTTTACTGTGAGGGTGACAGAGCCCTGGCACAGGTTGCCCAGAGAAGCTGTGGAGTCTCCTTCTCTGGAGATATTCAAAACCCACCTGGATGCGTTCCTGTGCAACCTGCTGTAGGGGCACCTGCTTTAGCAGTGGGTTTGGACTGGATGATCTCTAGAGGTCCCTTCCAACCCCTACCATTCTGTGATTCTGTGATTCTCATCAGCTGGGAGGTTGTGTCCCAGCCCCAGATGAATTCCTTTCAACAGACCATTTTCTTCTTCACGAGTCATCACAGACATTTTGAATGAAGATCTGGATGTAAATAATAATTAACAACAATAATAATTCAATTTTATTGTCTTTATTTCAAGAGTTTCACCATTAGGTTTTGATTAGGTTATGAAAACCCATTTCAATATAAATAACTTTATTTATTACAGTGATGAATTGTCCTGAGTTTGAAAACTATGATTTACAACTTCCTTGTTGTGGTGTGGCTGAGTAACGAGCTGAATTTTCTGCTTTTTTAGAGACAGCACCAAAATTTCAATTTAAACACTTACCAGATTTCACTCTAAGGCATTTTTAGTAACTGCTCCCTAGAGTACTGTGATACTGCTGTTTTCCCTCAAAAGCACAAAGGTGAGGAGCTATACACTGAAAAAAAATCAGTTATTTTTAAATACTATGATTTTCCTTTTATGTTTTCTTCCTACCTATTTTTTGGCATTTTAACCTGGCAAATCCCATCTGATATCAACATGGGAAGAAGTCGGTCCACTAGGATACAGCTGATCTCAAATGGCTGAAAACTCATGCAAACACAGAAGAGACAAAAATGAGACAAACTTTTATTTTCATTTTTAAACAGAGAGGATGGCACTGCAATCATTTAAGTATAACTATGGCTTATGGAACTGTTAATCTATTTAGCTCTTAAGACTACGTGTTTTACCAGCAAAAAAGCACTAGCTCAGTGAGGCATTTTGAGCCAGCTGCAGAAGTTACTTGTTGAAATTATGTGACTTTTGCTACACATAACTGTCTTGTTGGGCTTAAACACACTCACTCTCCAATCTTCATCAAAAGAAATTTATAGTCATGATTGAATACAACATAAATGTTATATAAAAGCTTGACAGCTTTGAAAATCACCTTCTCCTAAAAATTATCCCTGTCTTCTGTTGGTACTTGGTTTTAAAAGGGAAGTAGTTTATACTACCTATGTACAAAATCATCAGAGATCTGCCTGGGAAGAAGTTGTCCCTCCATGACACAAGTGCTTTCTTAGCTGTCATCCAATTTGGGTGTCCTGCTAGTGGTCTCTGTGGGTTCATGAGATGAACTCACCACACTAGAGCTTTTCCCTCAAGAGGTCATCAAGGACTGTAGATTAAGATGTGATCTTCTTTCTGATCTTCTTTGATGCTAGCCTACTGTGTGAGGAGAAACATAAGAGATTTGTAGAGTCTGATGTGACCCAAACCTCAAGGCAAGGGAGAGATGAAATTAAACTCTGGTGATTTCTGGTAGCGAAGATCCTCATGCAAAAACATGAGGAGTCCTGCTCAAAATAAATCAATACGGCCCCAAAGTTGGTTCATAAGCCAATTCTGTCCCGGCTAAAGGAACTTTTTTCTTTTCTCATCTTTCAGGAAGAGTCAGAGGTTTGTGCAAGACTGCATGGTGGTATCACTGTGTGCAAATAGCTTTGGCCTGTCAGAAAAGATCCAGGAAAGGGAGGAGGAATTAATGCATGACCACAGTGTTAGTCACAATTGTAAAGGCTTCGAGGCCTATTTTTAAATATGATGGTATGAGCACTTCATGTTGGTCAGCCATACAGCCTTCTGTAACTGCTGCCTGGCTACAACCCTGTTATCACTGATGCCGTTGCAAATCAGAGAATGAGAGAAGCCTGCTTTCAGACAAAATCAGTATGTATCTTCATGTGCCTTGAGGAAAGAGAAAGATGGTGGTAAAGAAGAGAGGCCAGAGAACAAGAGCTATCACCCCAGTGTACTTACAGAAAACGTGTCTCAGCCATAATAGTAAGGTTACTCTGAGTGCAGTGAGGAGACAGAGATTAAACAGTTGAGTAAAAAATCAGCCTTCACCAGATCTCACCTAATGCATGCACAGTTCACTCATTCCTGCCCAGAACATTCCCTGAATTTTGGATTTACTCAGCTGCTGTTCTCGGAAGGAGCTGTGCTACACACCAAAACACTGCTGGAGGGCACTGCCTCGCTTGGCCATTAAGTCTATCCACAACATCACTTCAGCGCACAGTTTCACTCTGCACCTGGGACACCTTACTGTGTGCCATGGGTTTATTGTACAGCTGTGCAAGCAGAGCAGCGCGAGTCAGCTGGCTTCAGAGGATGGTAGACCGATAGCTAGGGGGGCATCAGTTGTTGTTGGCTCTTTGCACTCCTAATGGTTGAGACAGTCATGAGCCTGAACCTCCTGTCGCTGACCACAGCTGTGCCGCTGACACGATACCAACGTGTTCAACATTTGGCTGGGTTCGCACACAACAGGATAGTAGCACCTTAACTTCATGCTCTGTGTGCGATTCATCATAAGGAGAAAAAACACAAATTTAAATATCTTCACGAACAGTTAAAAAGCAACAGCAAAAAAGGAAAGCTTGAAGCAGCTCGGCATAACACTGCAAAACAGTGATTTGCAGAGAGCTTCGTGCAAGAACTGCAGTGTGAGACCGCAGGTTGGAGACATCAGAGTACGGAAATGAAGCCCTTGGGGTTCAGTTAGGGACAAAGAATGTAACCCTATCTACAGCCCATTACAGTCCGTGGGGATCTAAGGAGCAGCTTGGAGAGCAGTTCAGCTGTCCAGCCAGAGGATGGTCAAGTCAGGTAGATAAGCAAAGTACTTTGTGATCCAGGTAGGATCCAGAAGGATATGGGGCTCCTGTTGGCCCCATGTCTTACCTGTCAGCCCTACATTTGGACTCATGATCTTAAAGGTCTTTTCCAACCTAAACAATTCTTTGATTCTACCAGGGTATCTCAGCTGCTTGTGGTGTGTGAAATGGCACTGGACACCTCTGTTTACACAGCCGTGACAGACTACATCTCAGGTTGTCTATGGCAAGACCTTAGACATCCAGCTTACATGCAAACAACGTGATGTTTGCTGTCTAGAGCTGAATCTCACACCTCATCTTCCTTGGTTAAGCTGCTTTCTGTCTGCTAACTCTGCTCCTTCCATTCTTTCACAGATGTTCACGCATCCTGATTCCTTTGCCATGTTATGCAAAAAGGGTTGATATTTCAAAATTTATTGCTTCAAGATATTATCAGTCTCAAAAATTTGCTTAAGATATAGTAAGGTGTTAGTAATTCCGTGAAAAAAAAATGAATTTAGTTCGTACTGTAAAGTAGCTGACCTGCTTCTAAATGTTGTTGTGAAATTCACAATTATCTTTTTCTAAAACTCAAATTTAACAGTTCTGGGAGTTTTCTTGTTGTTTTGTTTGGTTTCTTTTTAATTAGGAAATAGTTCAAGAGGAACAATGTTCCCACATGGTTATTTCAAACATAAGTGGATTTTGTGTTATTGTTCAGGTTTGACTATTAAATTGCTTGCAGTTGGTTGCATGAAAGCCAACAAGAGATGCAAAGGCCTGGGCGAGGAACTTGAATTGTCTTCCAGCAAAGCAGCGCAACAGGACAATTACAGGTTTAATTCAGCATTTTGAGTGTAATCCTAGCTTGACAGAAAGAAGTGGCAAGACAGTCATTAACTGAAATGGGGAAAGCATTTAACCCATTCATTTTAGCTTTTCCAGGTTTGAAGCACTTGTATTTTTATATGAGAAAAGTACGTTTATTATTACAACAGTGTCGTGGTTTAACCCAGCAGACCACTAAATACCACGCAGCCACTTGCTCACCCTTCCCCCTGCCCCCTCCTCGGGGAATGGGGAAGAGAGTTGGAGGAGTAGGGGCAAGGAGACTTGTAGGTCGAGATAAAAATACTTTAATAATGGAAATAAAATGATAATAAATTAAATAATAGGAATAATAATTATGATCATGATGATAATAGTAATAATAGAGTATATCAATGAGTGATGCACAACACAATTGCTCACCACTCACCGAATAAGACCCAGCTGCTCCCGGCTAGCGATTCCAGAGGGGAGAGAGATCCCAAAAACCACAGTCCCAGAACAGAGAGAGAGCACTTCTCAGACCCATACTCCTCTATGTACTGAGCATGACGTTGTATGATATGGAATACTCCATTGGCCAGTTTGGATCTGTTATACTCCCTTGCAGCTTCTTGTGCACCTGTACACTAGCGAAACACGGGGTCCTTGCTCTCGTAGTAACGACTAAAAACATCAGTGTGTTATCAACAATCTTCTCATACTGAATCTCATACTGAAGCCAAAACAGTGTTATTCTAACTACTATGAAGAAAATTAGCTCTATCCCAGATGAAACCAGGGCAAACAGCTTTTTTCACCTAAATACAACAGAGTTCTTTCCTACCTGTCTTAAGTAATACCTATTCGTAAGGTCAGCTGAAGTATTTAATAAATCTAAAGCTGTTTTTTAAATAACTTAAAGCTTTTTCAAAAAGAATGTAAGGTTACTTTTACCTAAATAACTATCTTAATGTATTTTTCCGTTAGAAAAAAATACAAAATTATTAAAAACCGCTACTTTACCATACTAACCACATTAATTACTAGAAAAATGCCAAGACTCATGTACCGTAATCCATTCTGTTATCAGCTAGGCTAGATCTTCCTAGATAGTCTAATTATCAATTTTCTAAAGAGTTTGGTCCCACTCAAAAGCACTCAGAGTAATGGGTTTGAAAAAGTCATTTGTATTAACAGTGACTACTATAGCTGTCATACTGTTGAACACGATGGCAGTAACTGCTCAGCATCTATAAAAGATAAGCCAAAGCAAGTAGCTGTGGAGGTGTTTCAAGATGGTTTCAGTGCTGTCATCCCACAGACGCGAACTCTGAAAGGTTTGGTTCTTCTTTTATTCATCTGAAAAAAACAAGGCGTCATTTCTATTGCCTTTGGACCACCTCATCTCTTCAGAAGAGGAATTGTTGATGCATTCACTTTGTAAAAAGAGTCAGTCAGAGCTTTCTCTACCAAAGCTGAGGAAAGAAGCTTTTCTAAGCCGCAGCATTTCCACAAGCTGAGAAGTCCAGGTCAAGACCAGAGTGAAATAGATCAAAAGCACCTTCACCCCGTAACAAAGTTGCTCATAGATACACTTACAAACATTTTTCTAAATTCTTATGCAAAGTTTGCCACAAAAAGTGTATCACACATTTTTAGAAGCTAACGATTTTGGACAGCTTAAGTGAAGAATTCATATTACACCAGTTTGGTGTTTGGGAAGATACTTTCTATTTCATTCTGCTGAAGTAAAGTTGTGTTAAGTTATATTCTGCAGAGTTGTGTACCCCAGGTAAAAGTGTGACCGATTTACTATTTAGCACAAAATTGTTCATCACTATTAACTACAGACTTTGTTGCCTCAGAAATTAAAATCTGATTTTTTACAGTTTCTCTGTAAGCACAGATACATGGATCAGCCTTACGATATTCTGTGGAAATAATAGATTTGTTGGTGTGAATACTAGTACAGCCATGATACACCAGTATAGCAATGCTGTCAGAACTAATACTTTTTGCATGTGGAAATAAACTCAGCAATTATTGCGATGGCATACTAAGGCAGACCCCCCCACGCTTCACACTGGTGTAGCCAACGTAGCACAGATTGTGTGCAGGTAAGAGCAGTGGCAGAGTAACTGCATCCTGCTGGTTCAACATTCACTCATTTTTAACGGGAAATTACATGCTGGGGGTTGGAAAGAAGTCAAAAAGATTTGTTAGTTTAGAGTAGACGACAGCAAGGAGTTCCTACTGGGCGGGGCTCTGCATCATGGACATTTCTCTCCGTGCAGAGATTACTCATCACAGTCTGAAAAAGTAAACTTAAATTGAGGCCTTACAGTGTCTCTAAATGTGCTGAGCACTTCTAAGCAGTCCCAGTATATAAACTACAGGCTGATAATGGTGCTAACATCTCTCCCACAGCAGTCCCAGCAGTGGTACAGACCTTTCACTTCATGACGAACCATTCTTTGGTTGTATTTGTTGTGTATTTCCCGTTGCATTCATCTAAGCTAATGATGCTTGCTTTCACGTTCTTTTCTGGAACCTATTTACCGAACCTTAACCTTGAACTGAGCTGTGAAAACACTGATATAGGTAATTCTGATCCAGTTTCACAATAGGCAACTGGGAATTTGGGGACAGTTTGTCTTCAGTAGCTGTTGAAAACTTCGTCTTTTCATCTTGCCTCTTCAAACATTTGCTGTACTATTAGTAACTGAAAAATCCATATATAATTTAATTTTTCCAGACCCTTAACCAATGGAGCATAATAAGTAGATTGCTGAAATAACTGGTCAGCCTACGCTTTGTCTTATGATGCTTTGGAGCACTGATGATTGCTGCAGCACGATGAGTCTCAAGTCATATGCTCTAGTGCCTGATCCAGGCTGGTTAAGCCCTTACAAGTAGATTACAAGTTTCTTGTAATAACAGAGTCAACAAGTACATTATGAAATATAACCAATTCCAAAACATTATTGTCCAATAAATAGTTTTACTAATGTCTATAAACTTTCACACAGGTGAGTTTGGCAAGTTAGGTTGTTGTTTAGCCGTGGGAGGTGGATGCATCTGAAGACAAGGATGCAGCTGAACTCAGGGCAACCAAGTGGTGACTGCAGATACTGAATACTTCTAAGAAAACCAGGCTGCTGAGAAGAGACTAAGAATATCACTTAGCAACACGAAAACATTCAAAACTGCAGCCTCTAGTAGAGCGGCAGTCAATAAATCCAAGAGGAAAAGGGGAAGGGAGCAGTGGAAGAGTGTAAAAGAGTGAGAGCAAGGGAAAGACAGGAAAGCCGGAGTAGCAGAAGGACAAAGAACTAAGAGATTCAATAAAGAGCGTGCAATGACCTACGACAGAGCGATGCAACCAAGGTGATAATGACAGAGCAGAGTAAGACCAGAGAGCAAGCAGGGCTAAGCCACTGCCCTTAGCTGCTCTGGTGTGGGAAGTGGGTCCTTACCGAGTGAGATTGTTCCATGTATTGCAGATGGACGTTTGTTCTTACAGTTGCTTTCTCCATCATGTTTACAGGTGAAGTTAAGTGGAAAACAGTTTTTTTCTGTTAGCCGAACCAGAATATGGGAAACCATGTGGGTTTCAGCTGGACCAGGTGGCAAATCTGCCTTGGGCTGACACTATGACTGATACAAGGTAGAGAACGG
Organism: Steatornis caripensis; assembly: GCA_013398225.1. Classification (NCBI taxonomy): domain Eukaryota; kingdom Metazoa; phylum Chordata; class Aves; order Caprimulgiformes; family Steatornithidae; genus Steatornis; species Steatornis caripensis. The sequence goes on from VZSC01011780.1 coordinate 173,549, forward strand.
CAAAACAGATGTATTCGAGAATAAAGGAACCGTGTAACGATTGTCCACAGTGCCTCTGTCCCCAGAGACCATGAATTCTCCTGAAGAGTCTGGAAGTAAAAGGCAATCCTCTGCCAGGCTCTACTAGAAGTTATTAAAAGCCTAAATCTTGAATATTTAACTTTAAATCTACGTTTGTTGTGGAAGAAAAACTCGATAGCTCAGAAACTACAGGAATATTTTCACACATCAAAAATTCAGAAGAACAGAAAAAGGCCTGTGACAGTGTTTCACAGCCTGCAGCTACAGGATCACTTTGTCTTTTCCCTTTGTTGCTGTGGGTGTGAAGGAGAGAGTTATATACTGAAAAAGGAGATGGTACAGAAGGTTGAAAGTTGAAGACTTGCTTTGATGGAAAAAGCACATTATTCCTAATAATTTCTTCATTTAATATTTGGTAAAATCAATGGAAATACTAAACAGTGTAGTCAAAGAATCCACTCTTAAAATATTGAAATCCCATAATGTACCTGAAATCAGACATGTAAGTTTTTAGGCACCAATTCTGAGTCTACCAGAGTTCTGTTTCACTGTCAGGACACGAACATCTCTTCTCTTCAGGCTCTTCAGTGAGAGGTTGAATACATGCGTGGCACCATATGAATCTCTGCGGAGTATGAGGAAGCAAAGCGTAATAATCATCGACAATAGTAAAAATTTCCTGGGTATTACGAGACCACGAGATGAAATCATTAAAAGATCAGACACGACACTTCAAATCCAAATCGTTCAGCAAAGCCTTCCTGAGGTTTACCCTGGCAGCTTTTTGAATGTAGCTCGAAGTCGCTCTCTAGAGGCGAAAAATAAAGATTTCATTTCTTAAGATTTCAATCAAAACAATCAAGAATTCCTTAGAGAGCACGCACATAGACACATTGTAAGACAGAAGAGGATCTTTACGAACCTATATAGGGCAAAAGCTAAAACCACGGATTTTTTCAAAGAGGGATACTAGGGCCAATAAATAGCGAACAGCCCTACAGTACTGCACGCACGCTCGTGTTGTTCTAACTCTTTAAAGTAGAAGTGCAGCATTGCCAAACAGCATTGTCTATTTGAGGCCGGCTCTCCGGCATCTACTTTTGCTTAGTTTAGCTTCCCCTGGAGCTTTCCTGTTTGCTCTGTCCAACGCAGGGCTCTCCAAAAGCGTCCGCACAGCCACAGCTTCTCAGGTCCCACCAGCACCACCATCTAGCCCCAAAGTCTCAGGAAAATACAGCATTGCAATAATCTGCTTATGGGCTCAAACGAACCTCAAGAAAATCACATTCAATTCAGTGAAGATGCAGAAATTCAAATATTACACTTGTATTTCCCCTGACCCTACAAAATGTGAACTTCTCGGTGATACAGAAAACCCAGACCTTTGCAAGACAAAGTACTCATTATTTACTCTCCGTGACTGTTGCAGTAAGTGTCATAGTACAGAAAGTGATGGAGTTCATTTGTTCATACTGAAGTAACACTAAAAGATCCCAGGCAGGGTTCCCATCCCAGTGAAGTGAAGGGTGATGCCATTTGCTTATGACTCATCTCACGTATTGTGCTCTTAAAGATATTTAAGTCAGTATAAGATAAAGCGCACACTGTCTGCCTGGAGACGAATACTAAGCTGCTTGTAAATGTTAGAGTCTTTCACTCTCTGAATCCAGCCCCAGTTGGGCAGAAGAAAAATACTGCATTTGTTGACATTTGCGATGGAGCAGAATTTAAACACCCCCTCTGCAGGGAATTCTGCCAAAAACCTCCAAATTCATGTACAAAGGTATTTGGGAATAAGTTATCTTTTAAATACTTCTGCTCAGGCATCAGTCACTGCACACAATGTTTTTCTATATCTAATAGTTCGGCAGAACATAGATGCATTTATCTTCCAGAAAGCTTTCAAAATCATCCATACCTTTACGAAAATTAAACTAATACAGAGCTTTAAAAGCTGAGCGTTTGAAAATGCCGTTAAAAAACCCAACAAAACAAACCAAAGATATCACATCTGCTGGTCACTGTGGATTGCCATCGCATTGTAGAAGGCCATCAGGTTGGTAAGGCACAGATCCACACTGACTACTCTTAGTCACGTTCCTGTCCTTAACACACTTTGCTCCATCGCCTTCCAGGGGATCAAGGTGAGGCTGACCAGACAGCAGTTCCCCAGATCCTCTTCTTGCCCTTCTTCAAGACTGAGTGATGTTTGTTTTCTTCCAACAAGTTCACTTGTTGTTCATTTTCCTTAAGTTCGCTGCAATCCTCTCCCACTCTGTCCTCAGCTATGGTGATGCTCCCCCACTCCTCCCTGCTTATTAACAAGAGTTACTAGCTCTTCTTTGCATCTGCTCAACTGCCCCTTCTACAAGCTCCTAGCTACCACATTTCCTCTTCTGCCCAGTTGTCCACTCCTTCTTCTCCCCAGTCCTGGTGATCCTGGAAACCACTGCAGGTATTGCTTTCTCATACAGTTTCATTACTAAGTTTTATTTATCAGTTTTCAAATGGTATCCATCAGTATTTCAATACATATGCTAAATTTACTAAAATATTACTATATTGCTATTTTAGGTACTTGTGCTGTGCAGCAGCTGTCTCCCCTTCTCAGATTTTGACTACAGACATGTAAATTGTGACAATCCAGTTATGCCTGCTTTTCCTATTAAGACATAAATCATGTTACTACTTATTATAATAAAAATAAAATTCCTGTACTCCTCACATTCCAGAGTAGACTACGTTCTTCATTTCTTCCACAAATTACTTTCTATCTTAATCACCTGGCATGCTTCTTGGAATTAAAATTCTCCATTTCTACACAGTTCAAACCCTGTTCCATTTGCCAGAAATCTTTCAGGAGCCATAGAAATCCAATAAACTGTAAAAAGGGAAGGTTTTGGTTCTAGTCTTCCCCTATAAATCAAATCTAAGACAGACTAACTCCTACCCCCTGCATCCAGAGTATCTCTCTTCACCACTAGGAAAGCCCAATAGCATCAGACATCATGTGATGACCGTGGCCAGTCACTAACATTTACTACTCTATAACCTTCCCTTCCTTGTAAACAGCAATTCTGAGTCTGTTCAGCCCCACATAACTCCACTCTAGATGCATCACTGGAGGGAATGTACTGCATGTAGGTCCCTGCAGCCCATGGAGCAGCCCACAGTGGAGCAGGTATTGTCCTGCAGCCCATGGAGAGGTCCATGCCAGAGCAGGTATCCACACTGTAGCCTCTAGAGGACCCAAATCATACTAGGTGGACACATCCTGAAAGAAATGTGGCCTACATAGGACCCATGCTAGACTAGGTTTATCCTGAAGGACTGCAGCCTGTGGAAAGACCCATGCTAGAGCGGGGGAAAACCATGAGGAGGAATGTGAAGTAGAGAGGAACTGTTACGAATTGACTGTAACCCCTCATTCCCCATCCCTCTGTGCTGCTGGGCAGAAGGAAGGACATTGGGAATAAAGGACTGAAGTTGAGCCTTAGGAAAAAGAAGAGGATATGGTGATTTATTTTTTGTCTGGTTCTCACCACCCAGATCTATTTTAATTGGCAATAAACTAAACCTTCCCCAAGTCAAGTCTGTTTTGCCTGTGACAGTAATCGGTAAGCAATCTCCCCATCTTTATCCCAACACACAAGCTTTTTCACCTTGTTTTCTCCCCGGCCCATCAAAGAAGGGTACTGAGGGAGTGCTGGGTCAGCATCTGGCAGCCAGCCAAGGTCAACCCACCACAGCCTCTAAGAGAATTTCCCATATTCAAACTTGTGTCCTCTGCCTCTCATCTTACCACCATGTACCTCTAAGCAGTGCTTGGGCACATCAGAAGGCTCCATCCTCCCTGTACCCTTTGCTCAGGCAGTTGCAAATATCAGTAACAGCTGTCCTTTGCTTTCTGTCACTTCCTCACTATGAACCTGGCAAGGGAGGTGAAGGACAACAGGAAAGGCTTCTATAGGTACATTGGGAGCAAAAGGAAGACTAGGGAAAATGTGGGCCCGCTGCTGAACGAGGCGGGTGACCTGGTGACGCTGGACACGGAGAAGGCAGAGTTATTGAATACCTTCTTTGCTTCAGTGTTC
>VZSC01011780.1:178571-205192 GCA_013398225.1 Steatornis caripensis
CTGGAACAGGCTGCCCAGAGAGGTTGTGGAGTCTCCTTCTCTGGAGATATTCAAAACCCGCCTGGATGCATTCCTGTGCAACCTGCTCTAGGCTAACCTGCTTTAGCAGGGGGGTTGGACTAGATGATCTCTAGAGGTCCCTTCCAACCCCTACCATTCTATGATTCTATGATTCTATGAAGATACACAATTCTCTCCGTATGTCATGGTGTCACACACTCCAGGCCCCTGACAAACTTGGGTAGCCTCCATTGGCTTGGACTTCCTCCATCGTAGTACTCCATTTCTTGTAATTCATAGCCCAGACATGACCTCAGAAGTGCTAAATACCAGGGAAGGATGGCTACCCTCTTACTAACACCACCCCAGGAGATGGTTGGCTTTTGAACAAGTACAACTTGTTTTCCACAAGCAGGCTCAGGTCCTTTTCTGCAGGCTTGCTTCCTGGCTAGTCAGCCCCCACACAATACTGGTGCACAAGGGTTACTCCTCCCCAAGTGCTGGACTTTGCAGTTTGCTGAAGTTTTGCTGCACTTTGCTGAAGTTCATGCAGTGGCCACCAGCCCATTTCTCCAGCATATCCACATCCCTGAGCAGCAAACCTGTCTTTCAGCATATTAACTGCTTCCCTCACTGAAGGGTGTCATTCTGTTGTCCAGCTGCCTCTTCCCTCCATTCGAGAAGAATCTAATGCTGATTGAGCAGGCACTAGGTACCTCAAACAGGGCAAAGTATACAGCAAAACAGTTTGTACAGTTCTTACTGGAATGCTAAGCCTTTATACTGCACTTGCCTGTGGGAAGGCTTTGAAAACAAAATCAAAAGAATGAAGATGAACAAGAGACAAGAGTTTAGCCTGATTCCTTCTATGATCAGGGAAGCAGGATTAAATGCCTCCAGTGAAACATAAAAACCCCTCTTTACCCCTAAGTAGTTTATCCCAGTTACAGTGGGCTCAGAACTAAGACAAATCTTTATACATAGTAATAACAAAAGCCAGTGGAAGGGGGGCGGGGGGGGACCAGAGTGATAAAGGGGAAAAAACGCCTTCCACTTGCTCACAGACTTTAACCACCTGGTCAACGCAGTAAACAGCCATTATCTTCTGTGCAGAAGTTAGAGAGAGCATGGGAGTGGGAGCACAACTGAACACTTGATCTCACTCTTTCCCATTATGCTGGTTTCTGGGATAGAATCATAGAACTATTTTTCTATTCAGGAAAGCTGCATTTTTCATAGAATCATAGAAGGATGGTTTAGTTTGTGGCTGGCCATGGTGTACAGGTTTCCATAGTGATCAAGGCCATCAGCAGTTTTGAGTAAGCCAGGTGCTAAAGCTGGGAGTAGCAAAAGCCAAGGCAGGTGGCCCAGGCTGGCCAACAGCAGTATGCCATACCATAAACATCACACTCACTATAAATTGGAAAGTTTGCTGGGGATGGCCCCCTCTCCTTCCTTTCTTCCCTTCTTCCTCAATGGTGGCCGTCACTGGAGGGTCTCACCCACCCTTCTGCTCCCGAGGCCGGCTCTCCCCTTTGCGGTGACCATCATGCTGTCCCTGGAGCTGTGGTGCTCGCAGGGTCTGGCATCCAGCACTCACGGCTGGGAGCACACAGCTCGTGACCACCTTGTGTATTTTATATTAGTATTGGCATTAATATTAGTTAATATTAAACCTGTTTCTATTTCAAGCCACAGGTCTCCCCCTCCTTCTCCTGATTCCCCCTTCGCAGGTCGGGAGGGATCATCAGGTAATAGAACAGCTGACTAAACAGACACCCCTTTTTGCCTATAAAAATAGTAAGGAAAGTAAATATAATTTTACACAGTAAATATTTTTATAGGCTTCAAACACCATTTCATTATCAGTAGCTAGATGCAACTCTTGCACTCAAAAGCTAGCCTTCTCTTTTAATAATTAGAGATCTCAATGTTGGCTTATCAAAGATAGCAAATTCCTCAAAAGTGCTTCTGGTTCACAATTAGAGATTGTATAGTTGAATGTTCTACACTCTTCAGATTCACAGTACTAGTATTTTCAGTTAGGGACCATATTAGAAGAAAATCCAATGATTACAGTACTTCAAATACTAATTTTGACAAATCAGTGCTCCTCCAGTCTCAGTCTTAATTCAAGTCAGTTTTAAAAGGTACTGCAGTTTTTACTGCATATTTAACAACTGGAAAATGTATAATATTTGTCATAGCTGTGATAACTGCTACTGAAATAAAAAACTGCTCTGTATTTAATGGAAGCTGTCATATTCCCTGCATGGTGGAAAGGATGCTGCCAAAAAAAAAAAACGGCGAGCATCTAATAGTACAGTATTCAAAGCCATAAAGTAGTCACAAGCTTCAACTGACTGAAAAGAACAAAGAATTATCAAAAAATCCCAGATCAGCCTAGCTCGTTAGCATCCCAGGTTATTCCCATCCTCCCAATAATCATCTCATATCTTCTCTCTAGAGTCACAAAAATATAAGCATAAAAAACATTCATACACAGGTTTGGCAGCCAAACGACATACTTGAGCATTTCTGCACAAAGCAAAAGAAATGCCTGCATCTCTTAAAAGTATTCGTGCAATTGACTTCAGCATTTCTGTACCACCGTATGCAGGATGCAGCACTGGTTTTAAAACTTAATACATTGCTTCAGTTTAGACACAGGTATCTACAGTTACACATGGTACAAGAAAGTGACACATTTGCACAGGTATGTTTATTTTTTCCTGTGTTTACAGTGCTTCGATTGTAATTGTAAACCATTCAGAAAGCACAATTTCATACCAATTTTACATACTTCACATCACAGTTCAACAACATTAACACAATTGTATCTACTAAATCAAATGAACAAAATGGCCATGGACATTTACACTATTCTTCTGTAAACAAGTTTTTTATAAACAACAGTAAATGGAATTAACACATACCATCATATGAAAGAGGAATTCGCTTTTCCTTAAATAAATCACTCTGTTTATAAATACTTCAATTCTCTCAATATACATTTACAGACATAATTGATTAAAAGCAGATTACCTACACTGTTCTTTAAAAGAAAATGTCTAGAGATGGACCACTGTGTGTTAAAGTCACCTAACATAAGAAGCAAGCATATGATTAGTAGAGTGTTAAAAGTATTACTGTACTTCAACCTCACTTCTGTTTGTTTACACCAACACTGAGAAGATTGTCACGTTAGGGAACTTTTACTTGAATTCCAACAAGTTACAATCGATCTTGTAGTACACATATGGGTAGTACTCCTGCTGACTGAGGTTTAAGCCTGGAATATCCATAGTTGCCTGCAAATAAAGTTTTGAAACAGTTATACTCTTACAATTCAGACTCTTGTTCAGAAGTAGGCGAAATGTTCATATGTTTTAGAAGCAAATAGGCCAGGCAAGATTGCAAGCTTAAATTTTCATGTTCAAGTGACTGCTTGAGCAACAAAGTTAGAACTTTGAGAAATTAATAACACTGGTTTTCAAAATTAAATGCAAGGGCTTTTTCAAAATCTAAGTAGTTTTGTATCAATAATTCACATTCATTGCTACAGTAAACCCACCACCACTAAATGGAAGAAGTAGTACTGCAATTATGTTTTACTACTTCTAAACACAGACAGTTTACGAAAAGAATGTTGAAGGGTGCTGCATGATCCAAAAAGTTCAGCATCTTTAATTTTCACCTTAATTGTCTCACATCCGTTTTCCCCAAAAAGGGCCTGGAAATACTTTGGAAAAACATTACATTAAACATAATATTAAGAAATATTATCTTAAGTCTTTTTAAATTCAGCTAAACACATTCTGTGGTCTGTCTTGAGTTAATCTTTTAACTATGAACACCACTGCTTTTCAATACAAACCAAATTACTAGAATAAGCTGCCCAGCAAACCAGTTTTAAACATGAAAATGAGACCTCTACAGATGGAAAGGACGACTCCATCTCGACATCAAATCAGCCTCCCCCAGCAGAGAAGGACAACCGTGATAACTTAAAAACAAAGATAGCAATGTAACAAAAAAAAAAGTTATTTCAGTATTAAGGCCACTGTTACCATAGACTGGACAATTTATGGATTCCTTCTGGGCTCAAAAAACCATGAAATGTGTTCAAGTTCCTCAAGCCTAATTTCAGATCAAAGTTGACTTTGTTTGAATTCTTTGAGGACACGAATACATATGTCATCTATAAGATATCTTTCCATCGGCAGTAGGAAAGAATGCAGTAAGAAGAAATTACGTGAGACTTATACCAGACACCTCGTCAAATGCACTGGTTGCAACTTTAAATATCATCTGCTTTGCAAAAATGTAAAATAGAAGTGGCATTTTTATAAGGAGACATAGTTTTCTGTACTGCGAGAGAATGATGGAGAATATGGAGAGGTGCGGCTTTTTAATAAAGCCAATAGACTTCTGTTCTTTGGTTAAACAGACTAAACCTAACATTGAGGGGGAGTAGCAGTTACAAAAATACTTACATCAATGATAGCTGCTGCACTGCTGTCAAGGTGTTTGTATAAGTCATACAACACCTCCCTCAGTTTCTTCATTGTTTTCTTATTAGGCTGAAGCAGCATCGCCTGGAAGTTAACTGGCAAACCATACCTGCAGAAATCAAGCAGAAAACTATGAAAATGCTTAAATAAGTCTTCTTTTTATCTTTCAAAGCAGAACTTTATTTTATTTTGAGAAGTAATCCTATTGCCGAAGAGGAAATTCCGCTCATTTTCACTTTTGCAAGACCATTCTGTTCTACAATTCATAAGGCATCAATAAAGTTGAACTTCAAGTTTAAAGTAACGAGAGAGGTCTAAACGCTTTTAAAATAATTTTAAATCCTTGAGTGCTTAGCACATATCTCAGTTACCTGAAGTCTCGGACTAAGTTTTGAACATTCCAATTAGTTTACTTGCAAGATTTTACTTATGCCACTAGGTGGAGAACCTAATCTCTACTCAATCCTCATTTCTAGGTGTGTGGAAACATTTGCCAATATTCAAATCAAGTTCAGCTTTATTCCTTACTCAAGTTTGTCTTCAAAATAAGCCTGTAGCAGCTATGAAACAGTCTAGAATGCAAGTCAATGTGATTCTTTTTTTTCTTTTTCTCCTCTGGTTGTCTCCTTCATGATAACCAATCAAAAAGACTAAAAAAACCCTTTCCATTTTCTAAGGCAGAAGTCCTTTCAACTCTAAAAAAATCCAGGTCCTTCCTTCTGCAGAATGGCTACAGTTGTTCTTAAGTCAACTTAGTAACTATGCTTCTGGATAGGTATGAAGGAAAAAAGCAGAGAAATTTTATAGTTAGAATATTCAACTGTTTAATACTGAAAAATTTAAATTACGAAATTCTTAGAAAAGCGTATTTTAAAGAAAAAGCACACATTTCAAGACGTGAAGCTACATTACCCAAAACCTGAATACGTTTTATTCTGAACTGTTCACATTTCCCACTTAAATAGAAAACATAGTAAGTTCTTCTTACAAGCAGCTCATAAAGCAAGCTAAGAATCAGCAGAAATGCCTTGCTGCAACTTAAAAAGTACCTGTAATTCCTAAAGCACTGGTGGAAAGACCATCCAAGGGGTAAGATCCACAATTACCTACCTCAAATATCCCACAACTGGCAACAAGAGCTATTCTTACTGCCCTACTTCTTGTTTCCTTCTTTCCCAAAGAGTGCCGTTCACACACCTCAGTTTGGTAAACCCAAGCTAGATGTAAATTTTTACAAAGCCTAGGAAGAAAAGCACTTTTCAAGCCTGCCTCATTACCTTAAAACAGATTCAACAAAAACTCGTAGTGCTTTCACATGAATCCATGCAATGAAAGCTTCACTGAAATTAACTTTCAGCCACCGAACCAGAGGCCCCTGTGAAAGGGAAGAGCGGAAAAAAATTGTGTTATTCAAACTTCAGAAAAAGATTCAACCCATTAAGCGTGTTTGAGTAGATACTCAATACCTGTACGATGATAATAAAGGCAACTTAAAGGCAGAGTTCACTATGCACATAATGGGTCAAGGGTGTTTCAATACTAAGTAAAGAGAAATTTAATGACATTTCCGTTGTCTCTTCAGTGCACCATCTCAGCTGCTGCAGGCTAACTATATTAAGGACCATTTTCATAATACTATCTGATTATTTCATTCAAATACTTGTCCGTTTTCAATGGACATTTTCATATATTACTAGCTGCAATATCAGCACTTGGTTCAACACAGTGAGGAGCAATTGTGCTAGAGGAAACCAATTATCCCTGAGCAGGTCAGCTGGGTGGCAGGCTGACTACATCATGTCATCTTTGCAATGCCTTCTCAGAATCACAAGTTCATGAAATTGTTATGTAGCAACAACAAGTCTTAGCTGTCTCATGTTTCTATAATAACTAGTTTATACAGACTTACAAACTGTTTCTTCTTGTCAGTTGACAGTCTATTCATTTCTTCTTTATCCGCTTTCATCTCTTCTTCGTTATACTGGAAGTCGCGGACCATAAATCTGCATTTGGAAGTGAATAAAATCAAGTGGCTATCTAGAGATCCTTCAAAGCATGTGAGACACAACACACAAAATAAGCCTTACTTATATTCTCTGGCTTTATGCTTGAAGTCATCCACTGCCTTCCTGAACAAGGTGACGTTACAAAGGTAGCTGTCTTGATCCTCAAAGAGTACGCTACACAGAAAAAAAGTGTCAGAATGGGTAAGATTCAAGTCACCACAGATCTGATATGCAGTGGCTTAAGTTGTACTTTATCACTACTAGGCAAGAATATAAATATAAATGATCACACAGTATTTGTTCCCAAATTAACCGCCTTATACAGAAAGTAACTGAAACTTCAGCAACTGCCTTCGTAAAGGGTGACAGTTTCCATTTCACATTCAGAGACTTCACCACTCAAACACTTCATACATGTCTGATATTTGTTAAAATTAAAATTATTTTACAGAAAAAGGAACTAGAGCTGGTTTAATACTGAAAAGTTTAGACTACAGAATTCTTAAAAATGAATGTTTTAAAGAAAAAGGAAACTGATTCAAAATAGAAAAGGACACAAATTAAAAAACACATAGGTTGGTAAGAAAAAGTGTTTCTTAAGCTGTAAGTGACCCCTGCATTTAATATTTTACAGTTCAAGACAGTAGCGCTTATTTTGAGGCTTCACCTTAGGAAAAAATCTTGAATAGATTTAGACTTTTTCTCAATGTCATACTGTCTTAAATACAAGCATAATCCAACAGTTTAACAAGTCACCTCTTAAGCTATCCCTAGATCATGTTTTCCCAGTAATTAAATAAGAATCATTAGCAGATCTCCTACTAGGCTTAAGTAGATTCAACTCAAATGTCAAGTTAGCCGGAGCAAGTTCAGATTTTATAACTGACACAGAGCTGGTAATATCAGATCCACCTGATCAAAACCTCACTCAGTCAAGATTAACACCACAGCAATGCTTTGTGCTACATGTTGTAACCACATTGAAAATAAAGCCAAGACCGCTGAAGTGTCTTAACAATATTATCAAATCCTGGCTTGAGTCTTGCCCATCACAGACACCAAGCATGAGCCTGGTAATAATGACCTTTGTTAGCCTGAAAGAGAAAAGTTACTTGTCTTTGCACACAAGAAAACCACCTACATTTCCAGTTCTTCATTCTTTAGCAGCTTTCAAAGAGAATATGCAACTTGAAACAAGTTCTCTGAATACAGGCATAAAGCTTACAGGCTAGCAGCTACTATTTACTGCTAAACCCCACCATGCACTAGCCTGAAGCTGAGTGTGCCTGACCTGAACTAGATTAACTTTTCAATTCTTTTAGTCTTCCCACATAACTTAGTTTGATAACTTTGTTAACCCTAGAGTTAGAAAGCCTTTGATTTTTTCCTGAACTACAACATAAACAAGCTCGATCTGATAAAGCTATAAAGCTAGACATTTTGACAACTTTTGGAGGAATCTTTAAAATTCAAAGTCACTACAGATAAAGAACACTTATAAAATACAGCACACGCAAATATGAGATTTAGCATTTAACAACTTACTTGCTGGAACGTGGCACAACCATCTCTGCTAGTGTTTCATATTGCTTAACCCAGTCATTGTAATTTAACCTAGAAAATACACAGATTATGGTTAGACTTTCTGTACTGTAGTAAGAAATCTTAGCTTAATGGATCAAGTTTTTCCAAACAAATGTTAAAAACATTCAATCATCACATCTTCCAACCCAGTTGTAGGTTGTCAGAAATACACAAGACATCAGGGACAGTTCTCCTCACGCTGTTCTTAAGATTATTGCTAAATCAACTGTAATGATAGCACAAGTAACATATTTCATCTTCAGTCTTCATTTAAGTTCACAAGCATAAAATTTTTGAAATCAAAGAACTATGAAATCACATTACTCATCATTAAGTACAGATCTCAGGGGACCAAATGGATGTAACTGTCCAGGTTTATCAGAAACTCCTTATGTAAATCTGCTCTTATGAGTTACTAATAGGAATAATTTTTCCACAATTGCAAATGGGTTCCGCAGGATCCTGCCCTTGCCTGAATGCCCACTGAGAATTTTGGAAGCCCTGTCTTTCTGTACTTGGTGATGAAGAGGTTCCATTCTTTCAACACCGAAACCAAGGTAAAATAAAAAGAACAGTCAAAATATACTAACCACCTGTTTTTTGCTAAAGCCACAGCAAAACTGTTTTGCATTCACCAGAGCTTACATGTGACAGAGACTTCTGCTTTATGTGACAATTAGTCCACGGGCTATCTTTACAAGTAAGAAGCTCTCTTTGTTTCCAGGTCCAGCAAGACAGTCTAGTGCCATTTTCTCATTTTATAAAAGTCTTAAGGACACCTGTATCACCACTTTCCTTGGCCGGGGAAAAGGTGGGGTTTTTGTTGTTTAAACAATTCAGACAGGAACAACCTGGTCCCAGCAAACCTTTGACATGAGATAAGCAGTGTTCTATTGGTAGAGACTTAGAAAAAAGCTGTGTTCTGACAACCTAAAAAAGTTCAGAGCAAAGGAGTAGAAAGTTCACTTCACTCACTAAGCCAGCATAGTCCTCACCAGCATAATTCAATCATTATGCCTTCTAATGTAAAGCAATTCATGTTTTTACTCATTATTTATTATTTTTATAAGGATACCCTCTGTAACATGACTAGCCATGGTTAATATTAGATAAGAAACATAAGTCTAATCTTCAGTTTCTTAAAGAAATTCATGAGCACTCAGCATTCCTTATGATCAGTTCTTGTGAACAATGGAAGACAGATACACAGGCTCATTTCCCTCTACCAAGCATCCAAAAGTTTGTGTTAGTTCATCCAGGAAAACTCCAAACAAATTCAGATGTTCTTTCTTACAGTATCATAGGGTTGTGGTATCTATTTGATTTCAATTTCTTATCTTAGTCTACTCTTAGGAGAAACAAGAAACTTACTTTGGTACAATCACTAATAACGTGACCAAATATTCTGAATCGAGTACAAAGTCCTCTTTCTTTACAATATCAGCAAGACTTCTGGTTAGCAAGCTTCCTCTGCAGAGAAACAAAGACAGTCAGAGTAAATACACGTTTAAGAATTAAATTTATCTGGACAACAGTTTCCAGTGCTTGATAGTATAACATTTTCAAAAATATATTTCACTTAAGCATTCACCGTTAGCAGAGCAAACAAAATGTCCTTATATGTATTTTATATCTTAAAGTCACTGAAAGTTTTTATCAGTAGCTCCACTGCTGTGCATGATCTCCACATTCCAAATACCTCACACACTTAAGAAGCCAAGTTCTCTTTTTAAAAGTGAGTTAAAAACAAAAGAGCCATTAAAACCATTAATTGTGAAGTCTAGTATATGGAGCCTCAGAGTTACAACTAACCTGGTACAGGCCTGATACGGAACCTCAATAAAAATTTACATCAGTATATTGCCTCATATTCACAAAAGACTAAGAACATACACAAATTTAATGGGGCTTAGCTGACAAACTACCACGCCTTAAGACAGAACTTATAAAACGGCTATCATTAGTATGACCCATGGTTCTGAATCAGCCAGTGGGCTTGTACTATTAACTGTAATGGTAGGGTTAGGTCACATTAATCAACCATATTTGCACAGAACTACTACTGTACTTCAACTGTATTTCAGATAATTATCACATGTAGATGACAAGACAGCATGCAGTCCTTGTTTAGTTTACTATCTGCACGTATGCAGCAGCTGTCTCTGGTGGTTAATTTTGAGGGAAGAAAAACAGTAATATTATGCTTAAAGCATAAATTGGAGTGAACAGAAAGCCTTCCTTGTTTAGACAGACACCTAAGTAGCAGTGTTACACACCACTTGATCAGCAAGCTTCTCTCAAAAGCTCCAGCAATTTGTACTATTTATACATGCTTTTGTGTATTTCATAATAGCTTACCAATCACAATTGAGCTATTACCAGCAAGTCAGCTGGTAATAAATGTTCTTTAATGACATCTTGACAAACACTTCAAAAACACATTAAGCTTAGAGCCTGTACGTCTTCACATGTTACTAAGTTTTCATGGTTAGATAACCGGCCTGTGCTACATTAGCAAAAAACAAGTGTGACTTACGCGTTCTTTCTTTCCAAATTCTGAAGGTTCCCTTTCAGATTATTATATGCTGAGGCTCTTGCTTTCAGATCATTGTCAATCTGGTTTACTCCCTTAAAGATAAAAAGAACGAGAACAGTGTCTAAAAGAACTACAATAGTTTTAAAGTGATTTCTCAATTTCAAAGCTTAAATCTGTCAACAAAAACTTAATGAAAAATACACAAGTTAAAATATTTCTCTGGTGGTTGACAAACTTCACTCAAAACTCAGAAAGCTCTAAGTTTGAATTTCTTTAAAGGAAAACCAGCCAGTAATAAAAGCTACACATCTTCTTTTGGTAGCAACTGGACACGCTACTGCACCCAGCTGATCACTTCTCCATCACCCTGAGGCTACCACCCTCCATCTCAGCTGACAGGAGAAATCATTTGAAGTTTAGCTTCCTACTGTGATACAAGTACACCTGTGAACACCAGGTATCATTTCCTCCAGCTGTTACCTCACTTCTCATCATAGAGATTCCCTCTCATAGAGTTTCCCTCAGAGTTTCAGTGACAAAAAGTATTGTACAGTTTCATGAGCAGCAAATCAAGAATTAAGTAACCCAAAGCATTAATGCTTTGCATCATCAACTTAAGAGGAGAGACTGTTGCACTGTATTTGTCTACTGCAGTTTGCACCACTCCTTGAGATGAACAGCCTTGTTCACTCACAGATACAACATAAAATAAATACATTATATGCCAGATTCCAAATGGCTGTTACTATTCACAGTTCTAAATAGTATCACAATTATTTAATGTCTTCCCCCCCCCAAACAGAGCTATTTCCCATTCTGAATGTTTGCAAAAGAAAAAACGATAACTTGTATCAACACCTCCCTTCACAAAGTCATCTTTTATGCTGCTATTTTACATTGGCAGTGGCTTACAACCACAAAGAAAGATCTGTTTTATAGAGACTTTCTTCATTTACTAAAAAATTCTGTATTTTAGAATGTCTGAAGTTGCATAGGGCCAGTTCCACAGTACACAGACGAACAGTATTTCAGACTTGAATCCAATTTATTTCAGACAATAAATACATCTGTCAAATCAAGTAGAGGCAGCACTCTATGTTTAATGTCACTGGTAGCCTTCAATTGTCTTTCAAACTTCCATATCGAAGTTCCAACTATTCTACTGTTTAGGCTCAGACTCTCACATTCAGCTTGCCATTGCTGCTCAATGGTAAGCCACCTTTCTCAAATCCATTCTCCAGGATGAATTAGAATGATTACCAAAACTGATTCATTCCCAGCTAGGTAACTTGGCAGTAAGTGGAAGAACACAAAACAATTAGTTTTTGTAGTACTAAGTAGCAATTAGTATGTCTTAAACATCCAATCATACTCCTATCAGCATATACCCTATACAAGGAAGTATTTTAAAATCAATATACTTCATAACAGTTGGATAACAAAGAATGTGGTACAGTATTGGTCTAGCATCATAATGTCGCCTACTCCCTCACTATGGTATGCAGGTACAAGCATATAAAAATCCCCAGGGACAAGTATCTGAACACAGGCGAGGGACTCTCCCTTTATTTGGACTTACGCCATTGACAAAACATTTTGTTCGCATACAACACTTCAGCTTGGGGATCCAGATACGATTTTATTTCCACAAAATAAATCTCTCCTAAAAGCTACTTCACTTAGTTATATTGTGACCTTGTTTACCCTAACAGAGAAATTTACTTGTCTGTAGCAGGAAAGGGTCATTAAAAGCCTGAACATTCCGGCAGTTTCATTTGGCAACATGTTAATGGCTTGCACCTTTACAGATACAGCAATGCTTTAGACAAAATACTCTGAAAATAAGACAATCTACTTTTTAAACAGATGAGTATTTAAGGTTATTTAAATTCTTTGACTGATGTAACCTTTAGAAAAGCATGTGGAACATTTCAGTAGGCGTCACAAAGCACACATCTTCGTGAAAACTTTTTGATACTACAAGAAATAACACTATATTTTTACAGTTAAAAGATGACACTAGGGGAAGAATTAATCAGAAGCTATTAAGCTAGTACCTTTGTGCATTTGGACTTTTTCCCAGACTGACAAGCCTCCCCTCTGCCTTTTCCAAGGATCAAAACTTTCAACAGCAGTCTAACCATGTACTGTTTAATGACAAAAAGCAAAAACCACTGATACCAAACACTGCCTTTCCAAAGCAGTTCCATTCATCGTTTCCTAACTGTCAATACTAATTGCTCTCATTTGTAAAGTCAGTAGCCTTTTAAAAGATGACTGGTTAGACAAAAGCCTGGTACTGCTGCACCGACTGGAGTTTACTGTGAACAAGAACAAGTTTTGCTTCCTATTAAAGTGTCATAGAACACAGAATCACAAGCCTCAATGTCACAGCAGAGCTCTTGAAAATCTATTTGTGTAAAACTGCCAAATGAAGTGACAATACAAACCTCTTTTTGGTAGCAGAATTGGTGGCTAACTCATAAATGTCACTGCAAAATGAGGCAGAATCATAATATTGCTGAAGAAAGTGTCAATCTAACATAGTGGGCCTATTTCTACGTATAGCAAAACCCAGGTATTTAAACCACTTACAGTTGTCGACAATACACGAGCGTCTTCTTGTAACTACACAACTGAACCGTTGTACTTCAGTAGATATGTGGGTTGCTGAAAAGGGCACTAAGGCTGTTGAGGTTGTTTCCTTGCATAAAAGTCTTATGACCATAATTTCAAATACAAAGAATAACTGGATTAAGTGACAGCTCTCACATGGCACAGACACCATCTTCAGTACTGACACTGAGGTTCACAATACTTCTGAAAGTTAAAGGCTGAAAAGACTTGATGGATAGTTTCAGCAGATTTCCTTTTATTTTAAATGTTTCCAGCACTACTATAATTTTTCCTCAAGTGACAAACTCCCCGCTGCAGTTACCATTAGTCTCATTTTGGCAGACATCAGAATCTGCTGCTATAGTGAGCAAGTAGGATATAAAACCATACAGGAAAAGTAGTATCGCATGATCTGACAAGCTTTTCAAGTTATTTTAACATCAACGTGCCAAGACGCTTCACAGATTTTAATTAATGTAGCTCTATCAGTTTTTGTGTATCTTGATGTTAATCATGTGCCAAAGTCAAGATTTTAACTACGTTAGGGACAAAACTGCTTCACGTCCTGTGACAGTATTTCCTAGGTGTCACTTCTACAAGAATGTAAGGCAATTTCTGTTATCTTCCTTCCCTTTTCCACTTTATGGACACACATTTGTGACTTACCATTAAAAACATCATTTAAACTATTTGAAATTAGATTTCATACATAGGCGTCCTTGAAGCTGTCCTTACAGAACACAGGTACAGCCAAACATGCAGAGAAATGGAAACCCTCAACCAAATTATTCACGCTGGACTCCAGCAGACCTGTTTCTCTGCATTTAGTATCCAGTCTAACAACTCAATGAGGTGCCTAAATTAGATGGAGAAGTAAGCCAGCCAGTTATTTAATTTAAAGTTCAGGTTCTGGAGTACAATTTTGCTGCAAGCAGATTATTTATCTAGCAAACTCCAGGATGCAGGATAACATGCACTGAATCCTTGATAACATTTCAATAAAGGGCATATCCCTTGATGTTCTTCTGTTGCTTTTTCAGCAAACGTAATTGCTACAAAACCAAGTTCTATACTATTGCAATAGGTAAGTTCCAAAAATGAGACAATACACAGTTGGAAGACTTTTTTTCCTTTTTTAATTCTGTAACTTTCACTCCTATTCTAAGGCCAAACCAAAGGAAAGGAACTTTTTCAAGAACCACTTCCTTGATAAGACTTGTAGAAACCACTTCACCCTGTCCTCTTATGTTCTCTCTACCCCTCTTTCCGCACCAAGTTCCTCTTCTCTCAACTTAACCTTCACGCCTATACCTGCCAAGTAGCTGCTGTAAACAGCTGAATGCTTCACTCTGATACCTTCTGAAGAAGCAAATGCTTATGTACTTAAGCAGTGTCAGATATTATTATTTTATATCTGTGGGATATTTTTAATGTGCAAATCTTAAGAGTCCCAAGTCAGCCAGTTTTCCTCCAACAAAATTTCACGCTGCAGATGTTTTCCAGGAATAGTTACTGAATGTAATCTGTGGAATAAATTCAAGGTAGCCCCAAAGAAAATATCAAAATGAAAGTGTTAGTTGCATTCTCAATCAGCTATGTACCATATATTCAGATTTTGTAATCTCAACAAAAATTTTAAACTAATAGTTTCACGAAAGAAACTAACACCTAGAGAATCTGCAGTTACAGCAAAGCATGAGTCTGCCAGCACTAACCTCCATCCCCACCCTGATTACAGTTTCCACGTATCCATCACCAAAGACTATCTCTGTAGGTACCCAGAGCAACTGCTTCTTTTGTCCAGGTTATGTATTTTATTGACATAGATAATTCCAAGAGCCAGCTTGCAGATTACGGAAAACATAAAAGAAAAAAACTGAACGAGTTGGGAAGATATTAAAGCAAGGGTAGCTGACAGAGAACTCTTTCACTGTTTGAATACAGTAAGTCATTGCTAAGAACCCTATCTATGCTCACAGCAAGTATGAATCAAATGAAGTCCTCAAAGTGTGAAAAACTTTACCAAGATAAAGACAGGGGGAAAAATCCACGACAACATTCAAATCAGCTTTCCTTACATTTAACATTGAAGGCTGATTTTTTTCCCCTCACAACTGAGTGCCATAGTTTTCAGAAGGTAAATAAATTCCCTTGTTCGTTGCAAATAGCCCACAAAGTCTGAGAACATCAGACAAATGGCATGCCAGGACAGCAAAATTTAAATGTAAGCAACATAATTTGCTAGCTATTTATTTGTTAACTCAGTGATCTCAGGAAACAAAAATCAGCAAATACAGCATGATGGCCTTCAGGGAGCACTCTCCAAATCCTATCCCCACCCTAATTTACTACTACGTTACTAAAACACAGACACTGCTACCAGATTCACTACTATTGTTGTCAAAGTTACATGAAGCTAACAAAAATAGACAAATACCTTTGCGTAGCATGTTTTGCGCATAAATATCTCAAGTCCAAGTAGGAAAGTTTTATAAAACAAATTATGTTACCTTTGCAATAATTTCTGAAATATTCTTCAAGGACTGCTTGATTGGATATTTGGCCATATCCCACTGGAACCTTGTTATATAGGTGACCAAGTCAACTAAAATTTTAAAAAAGAACTTTGTTAGAATAGACAATAAAAAACTTGATTTATTATATTCCATGTAGGATTGTTGTACCAGAAGAGTACTGTAACAGACTGTTTGTGGACCTTCACATGTCTGGACCCTGTTGCTTAACTAATTTGAAAATAAAAATCAAGTTATCCATGATTTCTGCCTTCAGACATTGGTTTCTCCACCTCTGTAGATCCTAAATGATATTTACTACTAAGTCAACGATGGCCGTCAAAGTACAGACAAGACCAACTATTTTTTGCTTTGTGTGAAAAATGCATGGGAGAATGGAAGGTCAAGGTGGAAAAAAAGAAAACAAAGATTATGTGGCTCACCCGAAGCAACAGTTTTGTAAAGCTATCTATGAGGGAGACTAATCCAAGCTCCTATCTAAGAATAACTGTGTTAATTAGGACCGCTGCACTTGTCTTTGTGTTAAGTCATTCATATTAGCCTCTCTTGCATCAATACAAGCTGTGTTAAATTTTGTCAACGGCCGTTGAAAACAAAATATTGATTTAGAGAACAGTACAACCCTTTACTATGATCAAATGGACAAGTATTTCCATGAGGCAACTAGTTTTATAGACATTCTATCACAATTTGGGAACAACTAAGTATTCCAGCATAGCTTACACAAAATCATACCTATTCAGATGGACTAATACAATGAATGTTTACAGTGATCAGTAACAGCAACTTTTATGCTCCACCAGAGACCAGCGATGACAAAATACAGCCCTAAAGGCTGTAGCTGAGTATTTAACATTTCTTGCCGTACCAGATCCTGTAACTTTTTTCAGGGCAAGTGACTCATAGAAAAACATACTTTTATGTCTAAACTAGGCTTTCAGAATGTCATACAGAGAAGGAGCATTCAGTATGTTTCAGGATCTTTGCCTTCCCTCCTACCACTTTTAGGATGCACATATTGTGGTTAACACTTTACCTCCATTAGCCAGAAGATTCTCCTGAACTTTGTCTTTACTGTCTTCTAGAACATCAGCCATATACTGGGCCACTTTCTTTACAACACTGAAACATGAAAGATAAAGATATGAAAAAAAGAATGAAAAAACTGTCATTTTGAGAAATACCATTCATGAAGCTTATCTGAAATTGCCTGAGAAAAGATTTAAGAGACTGGGTCAAAAAAGAAAAGTTCATTGTTTTACATATAAACTTTCCAAGAGCACAAATTGGGCTCAGCATCTGAAGGAGACCAACTTCTCAGATACATGCCAGAACTTTATTTAAATCCTTCTCTAGTGTTACTACTCATCAGTTCTCAACAAGGTGAAGCTACTTCCCTTGCCGCCAGGTAATAAGGGTTGACTTCAGGTGTAATCTCACTATACTCCAAACTTCTTTTGAAGTCTGTGGTACTCCCAAAATCGTAACCCCTTTATAAAAATGGATAACGAGGCAGAAACCACAGAATCACGGAATGGTAGGGGTTGGAAGGGACCTATGGAGATCATCTAGTCCAATCCCCTGCTAAAGCAGGTGCCCCTACAGCAGGATGCACAGGAACACGTCCAGGTGGGTTTTGAATATCTCCAGAGAAGGAGACTCCACAGCCTCTCTGGGGAGCCTGTGCCAGGGCTCTGTCACCCTCACAGTAAAGAAGTTCTTCCTCATGTTCAGGTGGAACTGCCTGTGCTCCAGTTGTGCACGTTGGCCCTTGTCCTGTGACTGGGCACCACCGAAAAGAGCCTGGCCCTGTCCTCTTGACGCCTGCCCTTTAGATATTGATAAGCATTGATGAGATCCCCTCTCAGTCTTCTCTTCTCCAGGCTGAACAGACCCAGGTCTCTCAGCCGGTTCCTCACAGGAGAGATGCTCCACTCCCCTCATCATCTTTGCTGCCCTCTGCTGGACTCTCTCCAGTAGTTCCCTGTCTCTCTTGAACTGGGGAGCCCAGAACTCATCGATAATCCAAATTAAACACAAGGCAACTACGACAATGAAACACCAAAGATAACTGAATATGGAGAGCCCTAAGCCTTCATGAGATCTGACACACAACACCTGACTTCCTCACTGGAAAACCTGTTTCATATTACTCACATGTGCCATGCCAAATAGTTTCCTTTTCTATTTAAAAACAACTACTTAACACTTCTCTCCCCAAAACAGAAGATGGCTCCACAAGTTCTGGTTACACAAAGTTTTGTTACATTTGTTCAAATTCACATTCATCATTAGTTTCTTCAAAATCAACAGCTTTTGCATTTTAATATTAATGCTGTTTCATCATCTCTGCATTAGCAAAAAATTACCTTCTCAAGGTCTGTAAATAGTATTCTAACTTGCTAAAAGAACAGGTTTTACTCTATTTCATTATCACTTCCTGCAGCTGTCAGGCTCAATTATTAACAGTTCTCCAGGACCTGGCAGCACACTGCACTACTATAGGGAGAATTGTCCTTCACAGTGCATAATGTCACACTATTCCATGAGAAGTTCAGGTCTATATTTTTTTTTCCAAGTATAGATACTAGGAAAAACTGCAGCTTAGCGTACTGAAATCTTAGCTTGCTGACTGCCTACAGAGGACCACCATGAAATCAAGAAAGTTGAAAATAATCCATGTATTGTTAGGACTCTGCAAACCATCGCATCATTATTCTATTATCTTGCATGCTAGTAAAAATAAACTGTTACCCCTCTACAAACGCATCCAGTTTAGCCAGCTCATCTGACAGACCAACCAAAACATCCAGTGTGCCAACCTAGAAGGAAAAATCAAAATGCATTAGCAACTGCATATAGACATAGAAAGATAAAACCAAATTACAATAAAAGCTAAATCTCCTAAACAGGTAGCTTTTCAGAACTGTGTAAAATACTGTAGTCTAAGATTTCACTTGTTGCTTTAACAAAGTCACACTGTGTTTCACTCGCTGAAGATACCCGTAGAGCACCACTGTATCAGACCTAACTCACTCTAGTTTGGTGCAGTTTCACTCCTGCAATCCAGTCATCCAAAATGTGTTAAAACAACTTCTACATTACGGATTAGCTGCATTTCCCACACGTCATTTGCTTCAGCATTTGATTTACTACTTTAGATCAAATCTGACATTTTTGTAATCCTGTATCTCAGTGCTGGAGGCAAATGAAAACATTGAAAACTTTGAAAACACAAGAGTACTGCAGCAGTCAGACCGACAAGAGTCTGGACTTCTTGCATCTGAAGTAATGGAATATCTAGCTTGTCTACAAGCTTTCACTCTCTCTTCCTCTCTCTCCCAGAAAACACCTTCTTTCTTAATTTCATGTAATAATCTAGAGCAATATGTATACCCTTCCAGGGCCAGGGATGACACTTACCACTTCAGACTCTGTAATTCAAACAAGAAAATTACAGCACGGTGAAATATTCTATTCAGCACTTTCATAAATAAGTCTCAAATGGGTCTAAGACATCGAAGCGTAAAAACAGTATAGCTATGCTCAAGTTAAACAGCCAAAGGGTGATTATTTTTAAATAGGTCCTATAACATCAGTGTTTCTTTGCGTCTCACTTCAAGTACTTACACATTTGTTCATTCTGTTCAGTGAAAGTAGGAGATGATTCCAAAAAGATGACTTTCTTATCTCAAATATTTTAGCTACTAGTTTGTATTTCTTGCTGAAACATTATTAGGCATCTTAGTGAATTAGTGACTGTTCTGTCTAGTCAAGACACTATTAACATTATTTTTAGTCTAGCATCTTTGTTTTATATATCTGACCACTCAGCTTTACATGGTTCCTGTTCTTTTTAACCTTGAAGCAGAAAGAAGCACAATTACTTGCGTAACATCACAACCAAATCACTTTCCATGCCCCACCTTTTCCTGAGCTACATGCAGAATAAGGAAGTTTTGACTAGTCAGTTACAAGCCACAGGACAAGCAAGTCTTTAAGCAGTAAGGCTGCTGTTCAATAGATACTAAATCACTGTTTCAATGAGTTTTAACTAAGGATGTCACTCCTTAAACAGTTTTACCGGGTCCACAGAAGCCAGACTATTTCCCATTGTATATGAAGTATACTCAGCCTCTGCCCCTTTTAGGGAGTAGAAACAAAAACCAATCGTTAATAACCCTAATGGGCCACATCAGTTTTCAGTGGCAGCTTTTCTAAACGCTGCAGGCACCCTACAGTTTGAAAGCCATCCTGACCCATTGTCCAGGGATCTCCTGGGAAGAGATGGACATTTGTTGTAGTGTCTCTTCTTACCTCTACTAGTATATCTCTTGAAACCACTCAGGACAGTCTAACTGTGAACATAAGTTATAGCAGTTCGAAGATCCTCTTAAAAGATGCACTGAAGCACTTTGTGCCCTGGGCCTGTTCCTTAGCAGAGACAGGAACAAGGCATCATGCCACTGGAACTTGATCCATTCTGTAGACAGAGATTGGTCGCATTTTTTCCCTCTTCATTTTGATGCTCTCTGATGAGTTTTCACTCAGTTCAACTGAGCTCACAATTCTGGCTCATAACTTTTCTATACTCTGATAACTATATTAAATCAAGAGAAATTGCTTTCAGATTTTGTTTGTCTTCGCTTCTCACAGCAACGGTTCAAATAGTTTTCTTCCCATTTTCTATAACACACATCAGCAGGACACACTGGCATGCGGAGCTGGAGAAAACCACTACTCTAACGGAAGACTTACTCCTGGACAGAGGAAAGGCAGCAGCTGTTTGATCAACGCCTGTATTTTAAATTGAGCCTTTTCACTGCATCTCAGCCAGAAAAGGAGAAGCAGACAATTCAGACGTGAAAAATGAGACAAAAAAACCATCACAGGAAACGTAAAACCTGAATATTCAGATCACAAGTCTCCATTTTTCTTCTAATTTTCTTCTCCAGCTAACTTCTAGCAGGATGAGGTCAAGACTTCTATCCCTGGAAAAGGTGCTATATTAACTGAAATAACGCAGCCCACGGAACCTTTAGAAGTTACAGAGTGAAGAATTTTTAACTTAGAATTTCAGAAAGAGATAACTGTTGTCTAATCTTTTTTTCAGACCCACACACATCCACCAAAAGAAGTCAGATGTTCCCTCTAAAAAGTCTGCAAGTATTCCTCACCTACAGATTTAGCCTAAAGAAACCAAGATGATACAAAACAAACATACTTCTTAGGACATGATATGGGGCTTACCAACCTTCAAGTCTGGAATATTGAACTTTGAATTAGTAGAAAGATTGTTATTTTTTGTAGTTGCTGCATGCAGTTTCTCCCACGTCTGTTGACAGGTTTTTTCCCCAGGAGCAGAAATCAGCCAAAACTCGGTCATTTTTGTGTCTTTATCTTGATGCTTTCTGCTTCAGAAGGTAGAGGCAAGATGCTAGTAGAAGGGAAGGGGGGGGGGGCAGGGGGGAGAAAGAATATCTGCCATTAGTTCAGGATTCAAAGCTTTGCCTCAAGAAAAACACCTCATTCCATGTTACTAAAGTGCAGTTCTAAGAGTATCACGTGGTTTCAAATTGATTTTTTCCTATCTTCCAAATCACATTTGCACAGTTGGAAAGTCTTTTTAAAGTGACCATCCTGCAAGTTAAAGTGGGCTGAATTTGCAACATTAGCCTCTTTCAACTGCAATTCCACAAAAGATAAGCTAACAATCTAACTGAAAATAAATACAATAAAACAGGACCCAAATAATATTTTCACAGCTGTATATATTTTCCAGTATCTGTATAACAGGCAACTTTTTCTGAACACAAGAGAATAAAAACAAATTTCAACTCTGACGTTATAGCTTTTCCAATCACCTTTCAGATTAGGAGAGTGTTTTAAAGTGAGAAAATACCTAAAAAAAAAATATTTAAATCTGACAAACTTTAGTTTATTCTTCCAAGTAAATAAAGTTCTCCTGGCAGCTACAAATTTCAACAAAAAGGAGGACACTTTCTAGTCTTGGCATCTCTGCTGTCATTGCAGATCTTCAATAACGTTACACATACTGGCATTAGTCAAGAGAGTATCGGTACTAAATACGAATTATGTTGAGCTACTTTGCAAATGACCTCAAGAAGTTATGACTATATACAGTCTTCTGTCACTAAGAAACAGAACAAGCTGGTTAAGAGTAACAGGATTTTTTTAATAAGGGAGTGAAGAACAAAAATCAAAGTGTACCTTGACAGAATCTAAATGTCAAATTTTGATATTTGCAATGTCTTCTGTAGCAGTTTTGAAAGAGTAGAGACTAACCTACATTTCTTAATGAGCACAGACTACAGCAGTCAATCTTTTTGAGAGAGAATCAAATATTGTATTTGTAAGAATATATACACAGTAGCAAACTTTGCCCAAACAACACATACAGGTTCTTCATCTGTGTAACAATTCTAGGGCCAACAAGTTATCAAGGGTGTTGAAGTTAGAGATAAGCTAAAGAAAGGCCTGTTAGCTGATTCTTTCATTCATCTACTCAGAAAGCCTAAAGCTGAAGAAAGTTTACCAACAGTTAAATTAATATCATGAAGTGTATCTTGTCACTGGCATAACAACCGTCCTCTTTCAATTAAGGGGCCTTGTTTACAACAAGAGATGATGATATCCCGTTATCGAAGCTCTGGATCTACCGCACACTCCACGATGTCTGACACTCCTTTACCAGGTAGTAGCACAGCAGTGCTATAATCCTAAATACAGACAATGCCAAGGTGGGCACAGATATTTGAGAAATCGGAGTATTTACAAGACCAGACAGATGTCCCACTCCACACAGGCTTGTCCGGCCTGACCCAGACCAGTTCTGGGCACTCTCTGGAGCTGGGGCCATGCACCTGCACAGCTGGTTCTGTTCAACAGCAGAAAGCCAAGGACCTGGAAGTTATCTGTGCTCTCCTCACCGGCACTAATCTCTCTTCTCCCCTAACAAGTTGCCAAAGCAGGCTGGAAGGAGAAGAGATAAGAAGTTCCTCGCTCCTGCACATAGTATGGGTGAGAAAGAGTTCTGCCACTGAGAAGGACAGGTGAAAAGACTGAGTCTACTTCCTCCACCTGCGCTGTGGCCTTGACTTTGGGGGGGAAAGTGAATCCGTGCCAACGGCCCCTCAGGCACCACTGGCCCCTCATGCTCAAAAGCACGTACTGTAACAACTCTTGGTCGTACCACACTGATGATTTTGGTATTGGGAGGTATCATGAAAAATTAAAGCAAAATCACTCATCACCAATATAGCATAGCATGTTACGGGGCTTCTTAGTTCAGGGAAGCACTAACTGGATAACCTACCACATATCCATGGAAGGTCTACTAATTATCAACAATTCGGAACAAGACAAAATTTCATCTATTCAGACTACTTTGATGCATTATCTTCCTTAACACACGCCAAACTCGGTGAAACAATTACACGTGATGTTCTCCCACACTTCACTGAACCCTGGCCCTATAAAAGACACTGCCAAGTTTACTGTAAACTTCATCCACACAGAGAGACACCACTACAGCTAACACAGCTTTAAATTGGTTTTTGTTTGTATTTTGTACACTAGGACTAGAAGACACTTTGAAATGAACCTTGGATAAGTAAGAGGAACTACTTCAGGCAGCAGCAGCATGCAAATACCCAAGTAAAAAAGAAGAGCCACAAGAGAAATCCAGGCTCCTATTCAGTAAAAGGGACGGAACATCGTACTCTCATGTTTTCCACTAAAACATAAATAGCTCTTAAAGAATACATATACATTTTCCAGATATTATATCATCTAAGGAAACAGTCACATGTTTACAATGACACAGTCTCATTCTCTGCATTACAGATTGGGAAAATCAGTTCACCATTAAAAATCTCAGCACCTTTTGCCAGGGAAAAAAAAAATGGTTAATAGACACATTGGAAAGAATAATTGCTTTCAATAAGTAAAGTCTTTTAAAATTAGTTTTCAAAGACTACATGTTCAGACTTCATATTGTGACTACAAGTCTACCATAAACAAGCCTGAAGTTACAAACACCTGGTACGACTTGCAGCAAATCTTTTTTCATGCTTAAAAACCATTGAACTGAGCATTTCATTAGTCTTTAATACCAGCAGCAAAAATTGATTGTTCAACTGAAAAAACAAGGTCTTTTTCTACTGCTCAAAGTGAAGAGACACAGGTGGAAGAGTTGTAGCTCCAGGAACTGGTAAGCTAGAGGACTTCTCTTCCCTACCTCCTCCACCATTTTTGTACAGTTGGTTTTCCTGAAGCTCTGTTCCATTTCTCACAACCACGGGAAGTGAGATGATTCCCCATTTCAGGCACCTATTCAATGAAGCTATTTTCAAATACATACAGGGGAAAAAAGTTTGGTAGAGGTTTTAAACGTTTGCTTGTATGTTTGTTTTATGTGAGTGGGGGTGGAATTTAAAATCAGAACTATGGGGAATGACAAACAAGAAGGGCGAAAGGAGAAGTGCTACAGAATGGTAAGAAAAACAAATGCTAGTCAGCCAAAAAACATATACTGACCCACTGTAAAACAAAAGACATGAAATTTAAAGAGAAAAATCACAGAACAAAGCAGGAAATACCAAGAGTTCAAATCTAAGCACACTGACAGGCATTTTTCAGAAAACTACTGTTTTATTCCTTTGATTTGCAAATAATGGTATACAGTCTGCCCTGAGATCCACTGCTGTGGTGAATTTATTCTTTCTTTAGGTCAACAGGTATTTGTGAATTGGTGGGCCTTGACATCTCAGCAGTCTGCAAAACCTACCACCAGCCTCTTTTTTGCCTTACCATTAGAATATCAGTTACACGGATACTATCATTTATTAGCTGCACCTTGCCCTGAGAAGACTTATCTATACTTTTGATAGTATTTTAAAACTACAATATTACAAGTATATGATCACCCAAAATTCTAGTCCAATGCAGATTGGGATTTCACTAAGCATCCTTCTCCACTTTTAGGTTTTTGGACCACAAAACAAGGGAATAACAAAAAAAAAGGTAGAAAGTATAAAACCTAGAATAAGCAATAAGAATAGACAAGCGAAGGATTGTTTACACTGCACACCTCTATGATCAGCACTTTTTTTAATGTACTATTGAGCAGAATTTCTCATAGCATAGTTTCACCTAACCACTGTTGGCAATTTTTGCTATTTCAATTGTTTCTGATGTACACTCTTAAGAGAAGGAATATTCATAAGTGGATATCCACATACATAAATGAAATTGTCTACAACACGTTAATCTACAAATTTAAAAGCATTCAATGCTATAATACAAGTACAGTGAATGAAGCTAATGCTTTCAAGGTGGTGTTTTTTCCCTAAACATTGTCCATTCAGTACCCTAGCACACTATGACATTAAGAGTAGAAACAACGGTCCTAGTTCTGCTGAATATGGGCAAAGCCACTCATGAAGGAGCAAAACTGCTTATAGAGATGCCATTGCAAGTATTTTCTGGCCAACTTCAGCAAAAAGTGTTTGCTACACAACTGAAGGAAAAAAAAAGTCAGGAAAATCAGAATCAGAGTTTATACAAGACTCTATAAACCATGCTGAAGTAAACTTCAAGACTTGGAGGAACAGGTTCCGGAATTCCAAGACTGCACATGGCACTAAGCTAGGTACCTTGATATTTACGATTCCACAGGTCATGAAATTACTGTTTCAATACTGGTCGACCAAACTGTCAGTGTCTCAAAAAAAAAAATTAATCTTGCAAGACCAGCGGTGCTTTGAACCATCTTTATCCTGTTTAGTACTCACAAAGAATGCTCGCTCTCACTTTTAAGGGCTTCACACTATGAAGTATAATAGCCTTCAATGTGCTGTTACAAAGAGATTTAAGTAACAAACACATTGCCAAGATGTTCTGCTAGCCAAATAAGCACAATCCATCTACAAAATACTTGAAATATTTCACCCCTTGAAGCTTACTTGGTTTTGAACGCTAACTACTCTTAATACCCAAGGTAAGTCTGATGTATTATCTAAAATGTATTTTGCATTACTACCTATAACTTATACCGCTTAATTTCTATGTTATTAGGGAAGTGGACAGGAAGAGAAAAACGGATTTCCAAAGAAACGTCTTTCATGCAGCATACTATAATCTAAGCAATAAAACCACTAAACAGCCGTTTCGTTGTTGTACTTAGAAACATACACAGCAATGTCAAAACAGAACCTCCACTAAGACACTTTGCATTACATTTTTCAAAACCAACAAGGCTAGGGGTAGCGGACGATTGTTCCTTCATTCCTATTCAGCTCAACAGGAACGCTCAATTTACTAACGTGACTTCGAAGTTTCTCTATACGCAGCACCGAGCCTCCGGGATGTTATTTCTTCAAGCTCACTCTCAGAAATCACTTCTCGGTGTCTGGCCTTCGCTGCCTCCGCCTTCCACACGCAGAAGAGGCCCCAACGAGGAAGCCGGAGCTGCGCCCGGGAAGATTTCACAACGCGGAGCTCGCAGGCCCCGTGCGGAGGCGGCCTGGGGCTGGCACCCGGGGCCGGCGGGCGGGGGGAGCTGGCTCTACGCGCCCCAGAGCCGCTGATCTGGCTCACAGGGATTACACGGCAGCACTCGTAACCCGGGCAGGCAGCAGCCGCCCCGGCAGCCACCGCCGCGAGCTCCCAGCACCGCGCTTCTACTTCGCCCTCCGCAAGATTAAAAACCCCCGAGAGGCTCCCAGCGCGGGAGGCCGGCAAGGCGGCGGCAGGGCAGCCCCGGCGCCGAGGCCTCTCGGAGCCCCTGAGAGACGCGGCGGCGGGCGGG
>VZSC01011780.1:206777-226234 GCA_013398225.1 Steatornis caripensis
CAGGCTCTTTTCAGTGGTGCCCAGCGACAGGACAAGGGGCAACGGGCACAAACTGGTGCACAGGCAGTTCCACCTGAACATGAGGAAGAACTTCTTTACTGTGAGGGTGACAGAGCCCTGGCACAGGCTGCCCAGGGAGGCTGTGGAGTCTCTTTTTCTGGAGATGTTCAAAACCCACCTGGACGTGTTCCTGTGCACCCTGCTGTAGGGGCACCTGCTTTAGCAGGGGATTGGACTGGATGATCTCTAGAGGTCCCTTCCAGCCCCTACCATTCTGTGATTCTGTGATCAAAATTATACAGCCTTGGACAATGCAATGGTAGTTCTGTGATCAGAACTATCAGTATATGTGTACTTAAATGCTCTTGATCTGTTGTGAAGGACTTGGGAAAGAAGACAATATGCACGTAGGTAAAGAGTGGGAAAAGATGGACTTGGATAGAAACTGTTGTAGTTTTATTTTGGCACCAAAATCCATTTTTTTACCTTGTGCAGTGGTTGCTAAATAAAAAATGGCAGGTTGTAAATTGCTTTATTACTAGAGAAGCCAATTCATTTCATTATGTGAAACTGCTTATCATCTTAATTGGCAATATTATCTGGAGAAAGCAGGAACCATATAAAACAACAAACTACTTCAGTTTGCTGGTTTTGGTGAACCAAATTCATTCTTATTTTTATCTTCTTTTTTTTTCAAGTAGGCAAGAGTTGTATAGCTGTAGCGGGCAACTGCAGCATAGAGGAGACAAAAATGTGATTGCAGGTACGAAAAAGGTAACTTCACATAGTCCCAGCCCAGCAAAGGATGTGGCTACCTGTCTCTGGGAGCAACTCCTCTCATCCAGTGGTCATCTCTCCCTTAAGTATTTAAAGATCTAGCAGCTCCAAACTCTGCTCAGTCAAGTTCAAAGTGTGAATGCTCTTAAACAACTCTTAAAGTGGCAAGTCAGTCTTCCTTCAGCCATTTATGTTGTTCTTCAACCACCAGAGGCTATTAAAAATGTTCCCATTGCTGAACTGCCCACAGCCATTTATAATGCTCTCAACATGCTCCAACTGGTACAATTTAGTTAGGCATTTCTCATACAGAAAAGCATACTCTAAAATAACTCGGTTATATAGAAACTTACCCACATTAAAAGTGGGCAAACTTAAATACCCGCACTACAAATTCCACCAAGAATCATTTCTTAATGGCTCAATTATTAACATTCAGTTTTCAGTGGGTATTCTCACAAAATTTACAATAGACACATTATTATTGCAAATAGTTTCATCAAAATGTGGCCATATGCCAGCACTAACTAGCAAATGCAAGTCATTATCTATGTTATTTTTGGAACAAGATATGATTTTTTGAGTGATCCTTAGCTCCAAGCTACCAGACACAAACTTGGCACTAACCTCTATAAATAAACAGAGTAGTTAGTAAATGATACTATAAAATCAGTACTCAACAGAAGAATAGCGAGCATTTCTAACCTGCACGATGATGACATGCTTGTAAAACCGCAGGAGGAGATTCTAAGAACAAGGACCTATGATCTGCCACTTAAAGTCCACTGCCTAATGTGGTTGGTTTTATTACAATATTTGCCATTTGGTTAATTAAGATCAATGAGGTACAAAGCAGACCTGTAGGCAATCTATAACTCTTCATTAGAAAACAAAATAGGAAAAATGAATTGACACCAATAAAGTAATCGTGATATTAGCACCCTCAGAATAAACACATAACAGTGAGCTGCAAAATGGTCTTTAAGTGAGCTGTCGGTGAGAAACCCAAGCCAGGTGTGCAGTAATTATAAATGCTATCATGGAGAATAATGTAAAGAATAACATTTAAAACCAGAGCTGCTATGATATGAGTGGGTATATGGTAGATTAAACAGATATGTTCACTAATATTTTTATAAACGTACTTGCCTGTAACATTGCTCCATCTGGTGTGACTGGGATATTTTTATGAAGACTCAGAAGCCTGAAAGAAATAGTACACCCTTTTTTTTTTTAATGGCTTGAGAAATGTATTTGTTGAAATTTCATTTGGGGAGAGGGGAACTGTAATGTGTCTTTTTGACCTCAATTGTTTTCTGTTGTATTTTTTGAAAAAATAGTTCTCTCTTTAAATCATTGCGTAGAAATCTCATTCTACAACCCAAATTGATGTCAAAAAAGGCTTGCATCAGCTCTCCACATAAGTCTGTGTTCAGCTTTGAGTATCTGAATGACTCATTTTTGTTCAGAAAAACTCATACAGAATCATATAATGGTTTTGATTGGAAAAGACCTTTAAGATCATCAAGTCCAACCATTAACCTAACACACCCAAGTCCACCACTAAACCACGTACCTGAGCACCACATCTACACATCTTTTAAACGCCTCCAGGAATGGTGACTCAACCATGTCCCTGGGCAGCCTGTTCCAGTGCTTGACAACCCTTTCAGTGAAGAAATGTTTCCTAATATCCAATCTAAACTGCGCCTTGTGCAACTTGAAGCCATTTCCTCTTGTCACTTGGGAGAAGAGACTGACTCCCACCTCACTACAACCTCCTTTCAGGTAGTTGCAGAGAGCAATAAGGTCTCCCCTCAGCCTCCTTGTCTCCAGGCTAAACAACCCCAGTTCCCTCAGCCGCTCCTCATCAGACTTGTGCTCTACACCCTTCACCAGCTTCGTTGCCCTTCTTTGGACATGCTCCAGCACCTTGATGTCTTTCTTGTAGTTAGGGGCCCAAAACTGAACACAGCATTCAAGGTGCGGCCTCACCAGAGTACAGAGGTAGGATCACTTCCCTAGTCCTGCTGGCCACACTGTTTCCGACACAAGCCAGGATGCTGCTGGCCTTCTTGGCCACCTGGGCACACTGATGGCTCATATTCAGCCGGCTGTGGACCAACACCCCCAGGTCCTTTCCTGCCAGGCAGCTTTCCAGCCGCTCTTGCCCAAGCCTGTAGCATTGCATGGGGTTGTTGTGACCCAAGTGCAGAGCTGGCGCTTGACCTTGTTGAACCTCATGCAACTTGCCTCGGCCTGTCGATCCAGCCTCTCCAGACCCTCTGTAGAGCCTTCCTGCCCTCAAGCAGATCAACGCTCCTGCCCAAGTTGGTGTCGTCTGCACACGTTCTGAGGTTGCACTCGATCCCCTCATCCAGATCATTGATAAAGATATTAGAGAGAACTGGCCCCAGTACGGAGCCCTGGGGAACACCACTTGTGACCAGCCATCCAGCCTGGTTTTTAACCAGCGAGGCATACTCCCATCCAAGCCATGTGCAGCCAGTTTCTCCAGGACAATGCTGGGGAAAATGGCATCAAAGACTTTACTAAAGTCCAGGTAGAGAACATCCACAGCCTTTCCCTCATCCACTGAGTGAGTTGCCTTGTCATACAAGGAGATTAGGTTAGTCAAGCAGGACCTGCCTTTCATAAACCTATGCTGACTGGGCCTGATCACCTGGTTGTCCTGCCTCTGCCACCTGATAGCACTCAAGGTGATCTGCTCCACAACCTTCCCCAGCACTGAGGTTAGACTGACAGCCCTGTAATTCCCTGGATCCTCCAGGGATGATGGGTAGATGGGTGTCACATTTGCTAACCTCCAGTAAACTGGGACCTCCCCAGTGAGCCAGGACTGCTGATCAATGACCGAAAGTGGCTTGGTGATTGCTTCCGCCAGATCCCTTGGGTGGGTCCCATCATGCCCCATAGACTTGTGTGTGTCTAAGTGGTGTAGAAGGTTGCTAACCATTTCCGCTTGAATTATAGGGGCTTCATTCTGCTCCCCATCCCTGTCTTCCAGTTCAGGGGGATGGGTACCCGGAGAACAACTGGTCTTGCTATTAAAGACGGAGGCAAAGAAGGCATTAAGTACCTTGGCCTTTTCCTCATCCTGTGTCACTATGCTATCCCCCCCTCCAAATCCAGTAAAGGATGGAGATTCTCCTTAGTCTTTATGCACAGGCTAAACACAGACTGGCTTGAGCAAGCACTGGGATGCACAGAGATATTTGCAGATAAAACTACTTAGGATTGAGAACTTAGGATTTAGGCAAGAGGCATCGGGGTGGAGGGGGGGGGCAGGGTTGTCCATAAGCCTGATCTTCTACCAGCTGTGGAAAGTGGTTGGTCTTTTAGATTTGGAGAGTGAAAATGAGGACATATGAGATGGGTTATGGGAGTAGCTGCTGCTGTTTGAAAATCCCAGTGATGAAAGTAACACTACCCAGGGCTAGAAGAGTCCCACACATGACCCAGAGCATGTGTGCCACACCAGGCAGTGACAGGGAGTCCCCAGCTGGGGAACCCATGCCTGCTGTGCGGGAGCCTGAGCCAAAAAGCCCATGCAGGCTGCGGTCAGAAACCATCCAAGGACACTGTCCCGTGAAAGCCCTCTCATTTGTGAGTCAAGGTTTCCATTCCACGTTCCCTCACAGAGACAAGTGTTTCCAAAATGAACGTGGTGTAAAGATTTTAGCTTTTCATTCTAGTGCAGTGACTCAACATCTCCAAGCATTTCTGAGGGAAATACAGATCCTATTCGAATTCTGATTATCCACCCGTTTTCTTTCTATTTATTTGTTTTGATGTGTAGCCAACTTTTCTGCAATGATCTCTGCAGAGCTACGTGTTCTCCTTTGGTATGTAGATGACATACATAACAGAGATTGGCAGAGATGGTATAGATTTTCCTTGCTTTCTGGCATTCTCTGAGGCTGTGTTCCTCAGCTGTTACACAAACAAAAGCTGACATACTGACTTCCTGAAGACAGTGGAAATATCATCAGTTTTAACATGATTAGAATTTTACTCACAGTTTTATTAATGTGTCAGTGGGAATTTTTTATTCTGGTGATAAAAGTGCTAAAATAAAGACTCTGTACCATTTGCAGGGGTAAAGCCCTAAAACTGGAAAGCTGTATTTTCTAAAGCTTGAGAATATCTGTAGATCAAAAGACAGAAAAGAAAAATACTGCAATACATGTATCCCAGTATCAAGTTGCACAGGATTCAAATATCTGAAAAATAAGCAATACAATGGGGTGAGATTGTGATGTTCTGTGTGACACAGGGAAGGTGCTGTATGAGAACCCGTCCTCCAGCCTCCGTCAGTTTGACCGATAGGAGAATGAGTGAAAAAATATGATTGTTTTCCCAAAGTTATTCAAACAAAGTGGAGAGAAAATAAACTTCTATTACTTTGTTATTTACTTTTATTTTTCCTGGAGGTGGCTTTTGGAAAGCATTTTAATAAAAGATACCTATCAAAGCACATTGCTTTTTAATCTTTCTTGATGTTACCTGGGAGACACAAGCCTTAAGACTGAAATTTAAGTCTTTGAAAAAAGATGTTTGCAAACCAGAGCAGAAATGGTATATTTTCTTCTGCCAAGCTGTGTGAAGGAGACAGAATGTCTCTTCCCTAGCTGCTTCTCTGTTTTCAGACTGCCTCCCTGGCTTTCAGCTTCAGATCAAGGACTTGAGGAAGATAAAAACTTGAATTTTCAAAAAATTGAAAAATTCCTCAATTACCTCAATTGATGTTGAAGTCCCCATTTCTATGTATTTATGCATATGAGCATTTAATTATGTTACACAATGTGGCCAGCATCAGGACAGGTGCAGAAAAACTTAAACCAGCATGCCTGAAAAGCTCTGGGGCAGGAGGTACTGTGACAGACTTGAAATCCACGTCCAAAGCCGTGTTCCAAATCAAGCAGAGGAAAGGTATGAAGGCATTTGCAATCCCGAGTGCGCGCTCCACCCGGGCAGCAGTGATCACTGCCTTGCCTCTTCAGTGCAGGGCAGAGTCTTTGAGTGCCCTACTGATGCACGACTCAGAGCCGAGATACTTGAGAGAGCACTTTATTTATGGAGGGGGGCACCAGGAAGCTCAGTGCTGTCATGAATCTGTGTTTCAGAGCCTCTGATTTAGAGCTCTGTTGTAGAGACAAGCTGTCCGGGCCTTCTTGTTGGGCTCAAGCTCCAGGCTCGGATTGATGAGAAGGGGCTGGGAAGGCTGTAGCCCTGTACAGTCAGCAATGCCCGGGGACACATTCAGCCCCGTAGCTGCGTGGCGCTTCCATCCACACTCTGCTGCATCAGGCTGTGTGTTAGTTCCACTCTCAAATAATGCGAAGTCAGGCAACAAGTCTTTGGCCAGCACACTTGCATGTATGGCAGAGTTCGCCTGGCCTGGCTAAGCCAGCAGAACTTGCAGGGTGCATAGTATTTCAGACAGTTATGAAGTTGTCCAGTGGAAGAAATCTCGGAGCCTGAGGGGATCTGTCAGCAGAATGGTTGAATGCAGTGGGAGCTGTGGGAGCAGCTAGGGATAAGCACTGTGGTGGACACCAGTGATGCCAGATGTCACTTCACTGGAATGGAATGCCTGAAACCCTCTGTGAATCTTCACTGAATTAAAAATCAGTTTAGGTAATTTCAGTATCACAGAATAGTATTTAAATGAATTATATGTCTGTATATTCTGAAAAATGGAAGCAATATATAATCACAGCAGTAATAACAATAGTGGATTGGCAACTTACATTTTATGAAAGATTGTGAAGATACGAGTGATGATAAATTCCTACCTGTTATAACTTGGCACCGGCTCTGCAAGCGTTCATTTCACTGAGCAGGACATCCTTTGTGCCTTTGTAGATGGTACCTTTGAACGCAGATGTTGCTGGCTAGAGTAGAGATAATACAGGTTACTACCGCAGTGGTTTTGAGAGTGGAAAACAAAGCCCTGTCTCACTCCTCTATAACTGACTTAAAGAATTTCAACCAAAAAAAATCTTTTAAAAAAACCCAATTTGAATAACTTACTGTATTATCTTAAATTCTCAGTTTCCTGTCATTCAGATCCTTTGGTTATAATCCTGGCCAAATATTTCCCCATCACAGCATTGTATTAGGAAAGGTTTTAGGGCATAGTTTGATGAGAAACTCTTGGACATCAGAGCCGGCTTACAAAGTCATCGTCTCCCTTCTGTGTCCTTGCCTGCTGGTCCCTACCCTGCGTTACCTCCCCTTCTGCCCGGTACTGCACCAGCACAAGCAGTCTGCGGCCACACAGTGGACTCATGCGGCTGAAAGCCAACCTTTTTTCCAATCCCCCCTGTTATTTTTCAGTTGAATCATTTTTTTAACCTCATCTACTGAGTGGCTGTGTAAACATGCCAGTGCTTGGAAGGAGAGAGCTGGCGTGAGCGAGAGGCTCAGGAGGTACAAGAGCACCGAGCCGTGCAGCTGATTCGTGCAGCACTTCCACTGAACGGCTAATCATGTCCGCACAGAAATAAAATTATGTATGTGTTAATTGTTTATATGGTGTTATGTGTTTATTACACTAACTACAACAAAAATATCTGCCAAATACAATACTCATAAATCATGTAAATTTTATCTTTACTTAAAATATCTGATAGAGGGCAATGTTAGTCCAGCTCATCTTGTGCTTCCTAGTTCTGCCCTCGTTTCTCACAGTCTACAAATGATGGTATGTTTGGCTCTTCACAGACGTGCAGCAAAGCTAATATTTCACTTGAGGTTCCCGGGAGCTGAAGTCTCATTTTGCCCAGCATAACTCCAAGGCGACCACATGGACTATTTGACACTTATGTATTACTGCCTGTTTATTTTTAATTTGCCGAAAGGGCAGTGATTTACATGCTAGTAAATTTAGGTCTTTGAGTATATTCCCCCAGTGACAGTGGAAAGTCTTCCCTCTCTTCTCACAGTGGGTTTTTTTACCAATGGACAGCTGGACTAAATAAGTGCTAAAATCCAGGCAGTATGTGGGAAATGCTCGATACGGACAATACAGTGAGAATGAGCAGAGTCAGTAAAAACCAGCAAAGCCTCTGCCCAAAGCACAACTACATCTTCATTAGACTTGATAACCTATGGCTTCTTTGGCTCATTTTTGTATTATTCAGGATTTCTTGGTACTGTTCAGTAAAAGAAGCAACCTGCAGGAAAAGACTCGAGAAAAGCTCATCTCAGGGTGGTGTGAGGGTGCAAGTAGGATCTTCGGTGAAAAATTAACAAAAACTGCTGTTGCCTAGTGTTTGAAACAAATGTTTCCAGCCCTGGTAAAAGCAGGAAGCATCAAAACTTTGAAGAGTTTTGTAGCAGTGTTACGGTCTTAAAAGATTTAGCCAAGTCCTCCATTCTACATTTGCTTTCTCACGGGACCTTTTTTCCCAGCTTTGCTATCACTGGGAAGGGGAATTCAGGGAGTTTACTCACAAAAACTGGCACACACTCTGTTTTTCCAGTCTTACAGAATCTGCAGGTGAAGGCAGCAGTTGGTATGAAAGTGCAGAGAAAACCTCAGTTTTAAGATGATGTTCAGACGAAAACGCTGCTTGGTCTAATGGCTTTTCTTAAGTACTTGTATGGTCTTCATCAGATTAACATTCAAATTCTAGGAGTCTTCACATAGTTGTTGAGGTTACTCTGACTTGGGGATAAGGCTAAGGAGACGAGTGTACTCTGAAATGGTCAGTAGTTAAGTCACAGACATGGAAACAAGCCTGATTTTGAAAATGGTGGATGAGTCTAGGAGAAGGCTGTTGCCTTTGCTGTGTTTAAAGAAACATAAAGTTAATTCTGCCAGACTAATTCAGCTGCAAGGATTCTCTTGAATGTATAGAATAGGATTACACCCTCGGGATACAATTTAAGTGTGTTAAAATTGCAATCTGTGTATGTGCAAGAGGTGAATTTTAACAGCAAGGCCCAGATGAGCAAACATTCATACTGTCCAACCTGCTCACAGTCGCAAGCCATGTAATCTCAGACGTGATTTTGTACTGCTGTGTAGCACTATATTGATTTTTCCTACACAGAGAGGACCTGAAAGACAGCCAGGCTAGTGGTTTAGCATTGAGTATTAGCCAAAGTGAGGCAAAGATTGTTTTAAAAGTACGTTACTGTGTGTTTGCAGCGGAGTTTGAGAGTCTGGATGGGACGTTTGATCCCATTAACACATTCCTCATTGGAAAGATACTCATTCCTTTACCAGAACGAAATGACCTCACAGGAGGCACCAGAGTTTATTGTAGCACTTACTCCTTATTTAAGAGTGATCACCCAGCAGTGGCATTTTGGATATTTTATCTTCGAGTCTATTCTAAAAGCATATTCCGAAGTTCAAGCAAGGAGTAAATTTTCTTCCCTCTCACGCTTGGAACGCAGAAACACAATAAACATCTTCCAGTTAATTCCATCACTGTCCTTTGTATCATTTTACCCTTTGTTTGTTCTGCAGCTGAGAAGATTCAAGGTCTCTCTCTTTACTGGGCTCTTCTGTACTTCGGTTAAATAATGTACTAGCTTCTTCCATGTCAGATTTCTTTGAATCACATTTATTCTGCTTGGGTGAATTAGTAAATGGATCAACTGTGTTTCAATTAAACAATGAAGGTAGATATGAACGTGCACTGAATTCCCTGGATTTGGAAAACACAATATGAAACAAGAGCTTCTTAAGATAAGACATGCATTGAGAACAAGATAGATGGCGAGGAGAGCTATTGACACTTGTTACATGAGTTCGAGGCAACTGTAAGATAAGGAGGAACTTTTTCTTGCCTAAAGCACAGCTTGGATGGCAAACCATCAAATTTGGTACATGCAATTACAAATTTCGTGAGATAATACTTAACACATCGCAGGTGAGACATGAGATGAAAAAGTGTGAATAATAATAAATAATAACAGCAACAATATGTCTTTAATACCACTTTCATTTGCAAACCTCAGTCATATATGTCACTCGTATATCTTGTTTTATGTATGAGGACAATGAAGCATTGGGAAGGGACCTGACTTGCTCCTGTTAAAGCAGCGTTAGAGCAAAGATCAAACCCAGGCCTTTGGCCCCTAGCCCAGGGTGAGAAAGGCCCCGCTGCAGGAATAGCTGCTGCCTTCCCCAGGCTGTCTTTTCTCATCAACAGCAGAAATTTAGATTTAATTTGAAATACAACTCTACTAGTAGGACTGCTGGAACAGGTTGCCCAGAGAGGTGGTAGGTGCCCCATCCCTGGAAACATTCAAGTTCAGGCTGGATGGGGCTCTGAGCAAAGTGATCCATTTGAAGATGTCCCTGCTCATTGAAGGGGGAGGTGGACTAGATGACCTTTAAAGCTCCTTTCCAACCCAACCCAGTCTAAGATTCCATGGTATTTGAAACCAACTGTCTAAATGCTGTCTTACTAGCTGTGTTACAGGTAAAAATGTGCTCAGGAAGAGCATAGTTACCAATGGGAAAAAAATGGCCTCTTTGGCCGTGGTGGAGGGAAACGTCATCTAGCTGGACAGTAACTCCATGGAAAGCTTTGGTTCTTCCCATTTAGAAAAAGGAGACTTTTTGGCAGACAGTGCTTCTGACAATGCAGAGCGTATATTGCTCACAAAAGTACTTGGTGGATCGCTTCTCTTCCTCTGCAACTGAATGAGGTCCCTATGCTAACTGTAGCAACGGCTTCTAAAACAAATTATTATTAGGAAAGTAACTAATT
Organism: Steatornis caripensis; assembly: GCA_013398225.1. Lineage (NCBI taxonomy): Eukaryota > Metazoa > Chordata > Aves > Caprimulgiformes > Steatornithidae > Steatornis > Steatornis caripensis. The sequence goes on from VZSC01011780.1 coordinate 217,313, forward strand.
TTTCCTTTCTTTAGTGATGTTTTGTATGTTTTGTTTCTTCTTTTGGCAAGTTAACTGCTCTTGACTTTTTCCTTCCCATCTGCTTTTCTTCTTCTCAGTATGTTTTTTTCTATTTGCAGACTCAATCCTCTTCCTCACACATCGTTTTTCTCCTCTCCCCCATGAGCACTACAGGGCAATGCTCTCCTAAAAGCGAGGGACCACTCTGGTTGCTGTGCTGTGGTAGCCCTGATTTGGGGATGGCCCTTAATTTCTTTCACCCCTTCTCTTAAATAACAACAGCTGCTGGGAGCTTTTGGCCCAGGGGCTCACAGGTTTCCAAGGTACCAAGAGCAAGAGTTCAGCTTATCCTGATCTGGTCCTCTAGTTGCTGAGTTTGGAGGAGTTAAGTGTATCTGGAATTATATGTATACTGCAGCTCAGTCAGAGCTACTGTGTGTTATGGCCATGAGGATAGAGTGCGTTGGGAAAGCCTGGATGTGCCTGGAGGGCACACCTGGATGAGATGCAGCAGTCGTGCAGTGCATGACCAGCAGTGCAGCACTGCAGGGGCCAGCCAGACCCATGCTGAAACCCCCAGCAGAAATAGGGCAGCCTCACTGCAAGACCTCCTTAACTTCACAAAGCAAAGCGCTCAGCATGGACCTGCCTCCACTCCTTGTTTCTATGACATTCAGAGAAACGAAAGCTGAAGCCCACTCAGATATTCAGAGACCAAAGTTGAATAATTTAGGTTGGAAGGGAACTCTGCGGTCTGCCTCCCTGCTCAAAGCCAGCACGGAGTGAGATGAAACAGAAGTGAGAGGCTTGGGGATCGGGGCTGGAAGTCTGCAACCCAAGGGACGGAATTAAAGCCTTGTGGCCTTTCAGCTCATTGCAAACACGGAGGATCAGTTGGAAAGTGCCATCATAACAAACGCAGCAAGAATGCTTGGGGCTCAGTCCCTTTCATCCAGGGGCTTTACACACAATTAAGCCTGTTTAATAGAAGCAGTCCTTTTTATAGGCATGGTAGAGGCCTTGTCTGAACTACTTAGCTTGTAAAAATCTCACTATTAAAATCTCATATTTTAAAATTGATGTAGGTAAAGTAGGGCAGTTTTTCCATTATAGGCGTGCCCTAGGGCATGGAGGGATTAACATTACGCTTCCCAATGTCTGAAGCATCCCAGCTCCCATTAATTTCATTTGGGAATATGAATGTTTAACAGTCATGGAAATCTGCCCCCCAGCAATGGGCCTGAGCAGACACGTATTTTTTGCAGCGAGCCAGTGATAGGAATGAGACTAGAAATTTGGGGTTCACAGCAGGGAAGGGGCCGAGGAAAACCATCAAGTGGCTCTGTAGGATGGCTCTGCTCTCCTGCCTTCGCTTTCCTCCATAGCCAGCCACCGCTGGTCATATACACAGGTGTATCTATACCTCTCTGGGATGATCCAGCAGTGCTCTGCTCAGAGCCACATCACCATCAGGAGGTGTCCAGGGAGCACAGATCGGTGTCCAGGGTACACATAGCATATCAGCTTGCTTTGCCCTGTTAGCTTGTTTCTGATAAAAGTAAATTATTTACACCTCCGTAGTGAAGTGGGTCTTGTGTCTGTGCGAAGAACACACAGATGAGCAAGGGCTGGCAGGGCAGAAAGAGTAGGGCACGTTTCTGTGCTTCATCGCTGAGAACCATAATGCTGATAGCAATGCACAAACTGCAGCGTTGTCAGCTCTGAAAACCTCAAAGTAAGTAATTTTTTAAAAATCTTATTATTGCATTTTAGAGATATTTGCTCTTTTCTGATATCCTTAATGATCCTCACCTTCGAATTTTTCTACACAGCCTGTGATTTTTTGCTTTAATGAACATGCAGATCCCTTCACTGCAGCAATTAGGCAGAAAACCCACGTGATATCCCAGGCTCTCGCAATGCCTTAGCAAGTGTTGCAACACTGCAGCTGGCTCACTATGTTTGCGGAGAGACCTTTTGCCTTGGTAGCTTGCACATCCCGTTGGTCTTAATGTCATGCTGCCGACCCAATGGGTTAATCCAGACTTTGTGATCTGATAAGAGATGGTGCTTGCAGGGAAACAGGGGTATTGGAGTGAGACCTAATACTTGATGTGTCCTTTGCCAAGTTGGCAATGTACACAGACTGCTCGACATTTCTGCTTGTGTGATTAGTTTTTTAAATTTGACTTGGTAATACTCAGAGTATGCTATTTTTACAGAGAGTTCCTATATATCTAAATAAATTTATTAGAAGTGTCCCTTTGTGGAAAAGAAATGTGCAGGGCTAATTATGATTGAGAATTAGCATATATCTGAGGCCATAACATACCTATAACCTAAGACATTTATCTGTTTTTAAAGGGCAGTGAACAAACACTCCTGGTGTGCCTCCACCTCCCATCCAGTCACTGGGTACTTTGTTCACTGAATTTGACATTTTTTGGATTGCCACTTTCAAGTTATTAATTAATTTATATGAGAAGTAAAATACACAAGCGGGTGAGAAACTGCTTAAAAGGAATGCCACTGTCACCAAGACTATAACTATTACAAACTCACACCATTTTTAAATGTGACATCCATGTATATGTCACACCAGCTGTTTTGCTGGATTAGCAGTAAACCCTGACTGCTTTCAAAATTTCTAGCTGTCGCAACCCTGAACAACCTGTTAGTATTCATGCCCTTACTGACTGACTCCTACAGGGATTTTGCCATCGGTAACGTTAGTAGCTGGGAGTCGCACCATCATGAGAAACAACATAACTTCACATCTCTTCTGAATGTGTCACATTTTAATTTCTTCGACTGTACATTTCTCCTTGCATCATTAGACAGAATGGAAATCTGTGCTGCACCTTTTCTATATTGTCATTATTTGATGCATTTCTGTTACTTGTGTTTCTGTGCTTAAGCAGACTTTTCCATCTTCAGGCTTATCCACACTGGAAATGAGCTGTTGAAAAGTAAGTGAGAGTGTGAATTCAAAGAGCAATACCATTTTGCACAAGCTTCTTGTGTGGCCACCCCTGCTCCAAACTTGGAGGGCTTTTTAAGATGTGTTCCAGGTAACTTCTACTGCATACGGAGAGCACATTGCAAAAGTCCCAGCTTACTCCCCATAGCTCAGATCTTTTCCCACCATACCTCAACAAGTAGGGCAGATGTGCCAAGGTGCATTCGCACAGCAATACCGTCTGGGCAGGACAACCATGTCCCCTGGCAACCTCCACCGTTTCCCTGGTGCAGGCAGCCTCTCTGGGACATTGTTGATGTCCTCCTCCAAAGCCTCCTTTAAGCCCTTCTGACTCTATAGTTCGTGAAATAGGGTTAAATGCTGTCATCGGGTGTGCAGGGATGGCTGGGCAGAGTGTGAAAGTAGGGGCAGGGAGGATTGTAGATAGATTACTTGGCTGCATTTTACAAACTGCGGGTAGTATGGAAGTTTAGGTTTGAAGCAATCAAAAAAAGGACATGGCAGGACAGAAGTGTCCCTCCGTTTGCCGTCTCTGCATTTGCTGTGCAGCCACAGACTCTGGTGTCCTGGTCCAAGAAGAATTTGGTCATATGGGCAAGTTTGGAAGGAAGCTGGATGTAATTCCTTAGCTTTTAGAGCAATAGTAAGTCCCAAGTGGGACTCTGCAGAGCTGTCACTTTTATTTGTTGGTGTTTGTTTTTTTTAATATACAGATTACCTGAACATTTGAGCTACAAGAGTGATGTGGAAATCACATATTCTGTAAGGACTTTCCCCTTAAAGGCAAGCTCACAGCATAAAAGATCGCCCAGACTCTGCGGAGGGCTGGCAGCAGTTTCTGAGTGACGGCCAAAAATATGTTCTTGCAGCAGTGTTTCCACATTGATGGCACTACAACAGAGGCAGCTCCGCTAGAGACAGAGCAGGCAAACCCACGCTTTGGCAGGATGGAGAGCTCTGCCTGCGTAGACGTAAGGGTAGCTGTCATCTTTGCCGTTTTATTTGTCTTCGCCTAAGGCAGTGGTAGGAATTATGTTCATAAGGCAAATAAAAATAGTCCTAGTAAAAATATCCTAGGTCTTTATCCTCTCACTTTTATCTTACCCGAGAGTTATCGCATTGCTTTGGAAAGCTGATACTCTCTGAACACAGCACAAGCCCTGTAATAGTGTTGGGTGCTGGAAAGGCAACTAATTACTGGGTAGTTACAAGTGCTCAAAAGAGGGAAGGAGAAGAGAAAACCCCTGAACTTTCCACTGTTTCAGTCTTGCTTTAGCTGCCGTGGATTTAGCACCCTTTTCAGCTGGGGCCAAGAAGAGGTTTCAAATGACTTGTGCAAACGGACTGAAGTTTCAGGGTAGCACATGCCCAGGAGGACATTCTCTTCTACCTAGCTAATTCCCAAAATATAATCGGCAGGCACCGGCTGAGCCGAGGGAGCCTCTCGCATGTACAGTTCTTTACCCTGCCGGTTGACCTACTTGTCGATGCAGGGAGTCACACACAATGCCAAGCCTGTTAAGTGACTGCAGATTTCTTCACACAAACAAGCAAACGAGAAATTAAAGCTTTGGCTGTGCTGATAAGCTTGTAGGTGCACATAGGGCTTGTTTGTTTGGTTTGGGATTTGGTTTGGCCTTTCTTTGAACCCAGTTAAAAAGAAAGCTGTAGTAAATTTTAGTGCAGCACACGAGGCTGGAAGAGGCTGACTTGCAGCTCAGCGGCTATTTGGAGCTTGTAAGAGCCTACACAGCATCAGTCCTGCGCTGTATGTCACATCCTCCGATGCCCTGGAAGTGTTTGCTCTGTCATTCTGGTATCTTAGTTGGAGAGATAAAAGGAAAGACTTAAACCATCTGTGTTATAACACACCTTAGTCAAAGGNGTTTGGTTTGGCCTTTCTTTGAACCCAGTTAAGATGGAAAGCCGTAGTAAATTTTAGTGCAGCACATGAGGCTGGAAGAGGCTGACTTGCAGCTCAGCGGCCATTTGGAGCTTGTAAGAGCCTACACAGCATCAGTCCTGCGCTGTATGTCACATCCTCCGATGCCCTGGAAGTGTTTGCTCTGTCATTCTGGTATCTTAGTTGGAGAGATAAAAGGAAAGACTTAAACCATCTGTGTTATAACACACCTTAGTCAAAGGCATCACAAGGTTTCTGTGAGATGAGCAGCATCAGTGACGTTTCCATGCCTGCCTACCTCTGATTGCCATATCACTGAACATTAAAGACACTTCGAGAAGCACTGAAAAGACTTGAATTTCAGAGGAAAAGTGCATAGCAGTTTGTGATCAGTTGCTCGGTAAGGACTAGATCACCCTTAAAGGATCAGCTGTGAAGTTACAAGCGCTGATCTAAAGCCTTTTCACTTCCAAAAGCACAGAAATACAAAAATGGTCTTGTGCTTGCAAATACAGCTTGTACTAGCCATGTGTGGACCGTGCCATCTAAGTACTTTGGGATGCAATTTGAAAATAATTTCAGTAATATTCAGAAAATTATTTTCAGTAATAAAACTTTCTTTTCAGCATCAGGCATGGTTCACAAAGTGTAGGAGCTTATGGTAATTTATGGTGATGTTGGAGAAGTGAAGCTTGCTCCTGGAGTAAGTCCTTGTTTGCAGCCTATAACATGGATGTGCAAAAACTGGTTTTATGTTCCATTTTGAAAGATTATTTGTGAACACTTTAAGAACTGAGGACAGGGTTTACGATGCACAGAGTAAGAAGACGGTTCTCTGCTCAGCAGTATTACTGCCCAAAGAGCCAGGTGCTTTACTGGGTCATTTGTTGCCCTGACCTTTTACAGAATATTTTCATCAGGTTATTTTCATGTTTAAAAAATATCTTAAGGCAGAGGGAAGTTAATTTTATTTTACTAAAAACAAGGCCCATAAATTTTGCTTGTCAGTTTGGCTATACCTATGAGGTGGGTGCTGTGTATGCCCTGTAGGATTGGGTAGAGGACTACAGTGCATGGATAATGTTCAGGGCAGTGGTGCTTTAGATGTGTAACTGCGATAAGCGGGAGGCAAATAAAGCTGACCTGCATATAAAATATTCTCGTAATGAAAAGGCTGTTGAAGGAAGGCACATCTTGCTCCGTTACAGCTACATTTTTCAGGATCCTAAAGAAGATCACAGGCTTTTTCCACAACATTTTTTGTGATAAATGAATGCTCTAGAAACTATTCTTCCTGTAAAAGACACCAACGTGGATGGAACCATCGAAAGAATCTCCTCATCACCAGCAGGACAACTGCCCCACACAGAACTGCTCTTTATGTGTAAAATATTTCACTGCTTAAACATTAATGGGCCACGTGTGCTGGAGCCAAACCTTCTGGACCAGATCCAATGACTGCAGGTGTTACTGTGGTAGTGCCTCCACCAGTTCTGAAGCAAAGTCTTCTACTTGAGCAGCTCCACCGTGCTGGTTCATGTTCCAAGCCTGGGGCCTCAACTCAGTCCCACAGACCTACTTTTCCTACACAACTGATTATTATCCTCTCATGCCCTTGCAACACAATTTTACAACCACAGCAAAGGTTTGTGCTCTCCATGACAGTGCTGTCAATAAAAGGTCTCCTTGCACAGCTTTCAGGTCATATTCTCAGAGATCTGTACTGGAACAACGTCCCCAGGGAAGTGGTCATGGCCCCAAGCCTGTCGGTGGTCAAGAAGCGCTTGGACAACGCTCATAGATATATGGTTTAACTTTTAGGTTGCCCTGTGTGGAGTTAGGAGTTGGACTCAATGATCTTCGTGAGTCCCTCCCAGCTCAGGATATTGTGTGATTCTGTGATTCGAGTGTTTTCCCACTTCCCGATATATCACTACAAGAATACTAGTGCAACAGTTTGGTGAAAACTTTAAGATCACTGGGTGCAACAAATAGGAATAGAAGAGGACTTAGGCTTTTTTTTTCTTTTAGCTTTTAATCGTACACAAAATACCAAATAATGTTGCTTATTTACTGTGCAATAGAAGTATCATCTGTTAGAGAAGGACAAACAAAGAAGCTAATATGCAAACTCAAGCTGTCCTCCAGTGCGTGTTAAAATGGCTGGTCGGATTTTTACAATCTGCCTCCTCTCCTCTTGTCACTTTATTCTGTCTTAGAAGTCTCTACTCAATTGTAAATGTTAGTAACTGATCAATGGATTGCTACAGCCTGGATGCAAACTGCTTGCAGGATGAGCCCCAAAGTGCCAGCAGCAGCAGCTGGCCAAGGGCTGGCAGTGGGAAGAAGTGTCCCTCTGTCTGTATAGAAAATCATAAGGCATGAATAGTGAATCAAACCAGAGCTATTACAATATCTTATGCAATGTTTTTAAAAGAGCATTTATTGTAATATGTTGCGAATATGGAAATCTCTTTCTTTTTTGCTTTTTCCCTTGAGATGTGTATTAAAACATATAAAAACATTTGTGGCTTGTATTTTTTCATTTGCAGAGTTTATTCCTAGAGCAGGGCTTTTTAAACTGTGATCCTCTTCAGTACAAGATCTAACTAGAGGGTACTTTGCACCTCTGGCGATGAAGGAGGCACCATTTGTTTTATGGAAGGAGGCAACTGCGAGGTTTAGGTTTCTTCCTAACAGCTTGGTAGCTGCGTTACAAATAAGACCACCACTTATATTGCCCATATTTACATAGTCTAAATATCACCAGAGAATGTAGGCTGCAGGAATCCAGGCCTAAAACCATCACAGAAGTTCCTTTATCTCCCTTCTTGCAATGCATAAGAAAAGCCCAGTTGCGGTAAAATGCTCTTTGCTGCAAATTACATTTTAAGCACAATAACATTTAAGGTAGTAATATGGAAATGATTCAAAGAAGGATTTCTGTCCCGGGGTTTTTTGAATTAATACCTTGCACATCATCTGTAAGCAGTAAGTCCTCAGTATTGCTCTCATATATGTACGAAATAGTGATTGCCCCGTTGTGAACTGAAGCAATGCTTTCATACAACATCAAGGATGATACTCGTTATCACATTGGTACTGGTTGGGGATACTGCTGAAATAGCTTTTATTAAAGTAACAACTTCAGGAAACAGGTATTATATGATCGGTCTTATCAAACTGAGTTGTTTCTCCATAATCTATTTGTAATCTGATGGTTTGCAAGAGATGAAGCCGAAAAATAAGACAATTATATCTGCAATTAGCACGACCCATCTTAAGTATACCTTGAATTTGGGCTTTATTATATCTGGTGGTGTTATGACAAGTTCAATTGCTGTGTGGCCTTCTGGGCTGAAACGTATTTCAATAATGGCGATAGTAAAATTAATGTATCTGAAGCTTCTGTAAAATTAATCTGCTGAATTTGGGTGGCTAGAATTAGCTATGCTGGAGTATGAATTCCTTGGAAAATGTTTCTCTCTCCTTAGAAGCATAAGTATTCCCACTAACTCCATCTTCAAACTTCTCTGATTGTTATTTTTCCCCCAGTGAGTTGTAACTTTCACCTAATTGAATGAACAGATCCATGTTTACTTGCAGAGGTTTGGACATTTTATAATCCATACTTAGGATTTCTTAACATAAATCACTGCAAAAGAAGAATTTACATTTTTCCAGGGTCACCAATTCCAACAGCAGTTTCAGGGTCCCGCTGATCTTTCCTAGCCTCCCAAGGTATAGAAACCACAGTTTAGTTCCTTGAACCTTGCTGTGCTTCTTTCCAAAGAGCCCACATGGTGATGAGGGGACGTGAGTGACTGGTAATGCATTCTATGCTTCATATTTTTTTTCCTGAAACATTGCATATAATTCAGTTGATTTTGCAATTATTGTAGTGAATAGAATCATAGAATCATAGAATCATAGAATGGTAGGGTTGGAAGGGACCTCTAAAGATCATCTAATCCAACCCCCCTGCTAAAGCAGGTTAGCCTAGAGCAGGTTGCACAGGAATGCATCCAGGCGGGTTCTG
>VZSC01011780.1:228789-241136 GCA_013398225.1 Steatornis caripensis
CCAGCAAATATCAGGGTGGTTGAAGTCCCCCATGAGAACCAGGGCCTGTGACTGTGAGGCAACTTCCAACTGCCTGTAGAAGGCCTCGTCTAATATTAGAATACTAATATTGTGGGGGTTTATTATTATTATTATTTAAATCATGTTATTTTTAATAGCGTTCTGGCATGTTAAATTCTAAGCGCATTCTTGGCAAGGAGTCTCTGTAGCTCATAGCTCCTCCTCTCACAGCTTAGTTGCTTCAGTTGGTGCTGTGACTGCCATTACAGTGACACTTTCAGAGCATCACTCAAGCACATTAATGCAGCCTTAATTACCGATACGGTTACCCTGCCAATACACAAGTTCCACTGTACTATGCAGATAATTCTTCATGGGCATTAATGTTTACATATTTACCCACAGCACAAAATCACTTGACCTTTAGTAAAGTTTGCTGGTTTATCTCTCTGTACCACACTCCATACAGTCCTCTCAAAATTTATTCCTCTCAGGTTTAAAAGCCATCATTCCCACTGTCTTATTATGAAAACTTGAACTTCTGGTCTGGGGTTTGGGTTGACTTTTTCCTTTTTATTTTCCCCTGCAGCTTCTTTGGAATATCAGGATTCTGATCTCCCCACAAACCCCAAGCAGTTAAATACAACTTCGGGCAGTTTTTCTGCTTAAGGGCATGATTTTGGTTGCTCGTTATGACAGCTTTGCAGTACCAGTTGTTATCTGGCATGGGTAGTTATCTATCTTTGTATTTTCGTTGGAATCTCACTCATTTATTCTCTGTTCTGCAAGTACTGGAAGCTTAACATGTCATTAGTATTCTTGGTGGTCTTTTGAAAAATATCAGCTGAATCATTGTAACACAAGGAATATGGGTACTTCCCAAACTTGTCCCAAGTTTCCCACCTATTAGGGCATGAAACTATGTGAAAACTTAATTTTTGGCTTGAGCCAAAAGCAGTCGCACGTAGAGCTGAACATTAGTGAAAACTAATTACGTTGTCCTCAGCTTCCCAGCAGTGCAAGAAAAGAAGAGTTATCAGAGGAGGATGAGCCAAGAGAATGACCTGGTTTTCCAGCATTGTGCACAGAGAGAGACATAAGCCGCGGCTGATGAGGAATGCTAATGGCATCGTGCAGCTGGCATCTTGTGCTAAAACAAGCAGCTGCAGTGACAGCTTGGTACCACAATCGGAAGAAATCAGCACCCGTCTTGCAGGAAGGTGAGCTGCATGCTTTCTCGTCAATGTCCTAAGGGATTTCATCACAGCACTTTATTATTACCTTTATTTTATACTTCGCTCATGAGGTCATTAAGGATGTCATGTGAACGTGTGATTTAGGTCTCCCATATGGGACTCTGGAGAATGGAAAGGTTATGTGGGCCCCAGGGCTTTGTGCTGTCACCATCCCATAGAAGCTCATCGAGGTTGTGGTAGGAAGAGACAATTTGCTCCATGGACATCAGCAGTAACCACATCTGCTTCCCATGATTTGCATCTTATTTTTCATACTGCAGAAATCCTAGCTTACGCTATCACATCCCCTCCTCCCTCCTTCTCCAGACCCCCAGGTTCTCCCCGTATCCCCTCGACACCCCTTGCCCAAGGTAGCCTGCTAAGGGCTGGCCAGGGAGGAGGCAGCACTGTGGCTGGTCCAAGCTGTCCTAAACACAGCAGATGATGGCTGAGCTCCTGCCGACGCCTCATCTCAGTGCAAGAGGCCACTCTGCTGCAAAAAAAAGTTATGAGCAGAATGTGAGTTTTATCCAGTGCCCTCCCACCAAAAGAGGACTCTCTTTGCTAAATAAATCGTTTTCACTTGGAAGAATATGATGACCAGACCTGCTGCAGATGGGATTTTTAACATGGCTCCCTAGAAAAAGACAGGTGCTACCCTGGAGAAATCCAGAGACTTTGAAGTGCTAAAATCACAGAGCTGTAACCAACCGGAGCCAAGGGGGAAAGGTATAGCAAGTATGATGGATTATCTTTGCTGCAATGATAGACCGCTACTGCTGGTATTTGTAGCCTTCCCTCAAACTGAAAAAGAAGCAGCTGTCTGCCGCTTCCTGGTATTTCTGTTGGAAAACTGAAGTTTAGAAGTCATGTATCATCTGTCAAAAATCTTTATGAATATTGCTGTGATAAATGCAGGGGTGATGAACATGCGTTATGGAGTCTTGTGGCAGAGAAGCGGAGCTTGCTGTTTCAGGCAGCCCTAGCCCAGTCGTGTGGAGTTTGTTGAGGGCTCTTTTATCGAGACAGAGACCCTCAAGGAAATGTTATCCCAGCCAAAAGGCTGGAAGGAGACAGGATGTCATGTAGATGATGGGAATATTCTTCTGACCAGAATTTAGAAATCAGACGGCTTACAGAGACAAAAATGAGACAGAGCTTTAGAGCAAAATGTATCAAACACATGAGCATCTTAGCTGTGGTCCTGCCGCTGGGATTACCCATGTCAAACCGTCCTGTTGCAGTTGCTGGTTTTATTCAAGGTGAACAGATTTATGAACACATTGTATGGACAGCAGAATAAGAAGGATGATTTGAATGTCTAGTTCATTTTTTTTGTTCTCCTCAGTAAAAATGCTAAGATGCCCTTACATCCCTATTTCTACATAATCCTTGGCAGAAGGGACAATCCATGGTTGCTAATTTTTAAGATTTTACTAAGAACAATAAGGTATTTGAGGTGGTTTTAAGTGTTCGTCACGAAACACTGGTACATTTTCTGAGTTTGCCTTTATCACTAGTGATCACCTCTTCCTATCACCTTCAGAGGGATTAAACTATTGAGAAGAAGAGTCCCCTGCACAACAAGGAGCAAGAAAACACGGAGCTCAGAAAATGGGGAAAGGTGCTAGGATGAGAAAAAATCCCTGAGGAATTAAATAGAAGGAAGAAGAAACATTAGGGGAATTGCAGAGGAGTGTAAGACTAGAGACATGCCTGGTGGGGCTGCAGCCAGGCATGGGTGGAAGACGGAGGGGAGGAAGGACTGGGAGAGCAAAGAGGGGTTTGGGAGGTGGCAGGTGGTGGCAGGGGGAATTGGGGCAGAGCACCTCAGTGTACATGGCCCAGGGCCTGGCTTGTGGTTAGTAAGGTAACCACAGAAAGGGGAATTCAATGCCCCCTTCTGTAACCCCTCATGTTATGAAAGGAAAAAATTTTCTCTAAATAACAACCAGAATTTGCTGTGCCTGCATTATTATGCAGCTTGGAATAAAACAAATTGAGGTGGGACAGACCTGTCCTTTGATGACAGAAGGAACTTTGAATACGGGTGAAAAATACGAAGAATTTTTTTTTATATGTACAGTTGAAGTTTTGAAGTCCTTGTGGTAATTTTGTGTTGCTCCTATTTTTTTTAAAGGCTTGAGGCTGTAAGTGTAGTGTGATGCATTAAAAAATTCAATACTCTTTTCACTGTAGCAGTTAACTCTACAAGAAGACTTTCCACAGTCTCGGGGATCTGGTATTTCACGTGTGCCTTGCTTTTGCCACCACGGCATTTCAACAGGCACCGAAATATCAAAGCCTGACATTCACAAGATGATAGCTTTAATACCTTGCAGAAATGGTAAGATTTGGGCAAGTCATTTTTCCTTAAGTCCAGGCACTTATGTTTTCAGCCAAAATACGGTTTCTGGGATCAAGTGCTCTGCTGCTACCTGTTTTCAGCTTTTTATTTTGTAAGGCATTCACATTCCTTGGCAGGATTAGGTCCATGTGTGAAGAAGGCAGATACTGAAGGAAACGGGTGATAACGGAAATTCAGAGTGCAGAGCAGTTGAGTAAGCTCCATGGCAAGCAACGTTGCAGTATAAGAGCTCACAATTCATAAAATCAAGTATTTGTATTCTCAGGGACTACATTCTCTTCATTAATTTGCAGTTACCATGATAAGCTCATTATAAATTTCAGGGGGAAAAAAGTAATAATTGTCTTGTTAACAATTAGAAGAGGCATATGTTAAAAATGCCATAAGAACATTTTAATTCAGACATTTTCCCTAAGATTATGAGTGACTGTAAATCACTGAGACGTAGTATAATTAAGATTTTTTTATTTATGTAACGATGAGAAAAACATACAAAATTCTTACAGTTTAAGATTTCTTTGTGAAAAAGGTGATTTGGGGATTGACAAGGATTTATTAGATGAAACTCGTTCATGGAATGACTTTTTTTCTAGACTTTAGTATCTCAATTTGAAACTTATCAGTTTGCCACGGTTTACAATATATTAGACTTTTTAAATGCAAGGGTATAACCATTAGCTTTGGATAATAAATGGTCTGTTGTAAGAAATAATTTAGCGTATCATCAAAGCAAATAGTAGAACTAATTGCATTCCATTTATCATTGGCCGTGTCAAATCTGGTGTGGTATTTAAAAGCAAACTTTGTCTGAGAATTAAATGGAAGTCGTTGACATTGATTATGCTTATGATTGTGTTTACATGTGGTAAAATCTCAGGAACACAGTCCCTAGATATTAATCATTCATTTAAATTCCACTTCTATTACAGAAAATGGTAAACATTTATTTGGCTTCTCACAGTAAACCTGAGCCCAAAGTCCTGCTCCATAACTGGAAAAATACTGGGATGTGCTGAGAAAAGCACCACCAGGGAGGCAGCAACCTTAAGCACATGCTGCTTTAGGCATTTCTTTCCCATGATGGATGACACTTGGGCAGCCACCTTTCCCTCCAGCTCCAGTGGCACCTTGAGCTCATGTGGGTGTCTGCTCAGCCACTGCAGCATCCTCCCAGGTACTGTGCTGGGTCCCTGCCCTACCCTTCCAGGCAGTGGAGAAGAGGGGAAACAAATTCTAAATCGTGTAAGAAAATTATAATACAAGAAAGTTGTGGGTTTTTTTTAAATTTCAAGATTATCTGCCCCTTTGGAAAATCGTCTTTAATAAAACACCCCAAATCTCAGTCTTGGGGTGCTAAGCAAAGTTAATGGCCAAAGACTATTTTCAATGGTATTTTTCATGAATAGATGCAGGGTAAGTAGACAAGGAGCAGCCACCACAGCATGCTTACTGGTACCAGTAATAGCTCCTCCTTGGGGCTGGTACCATCTCTCTCCTCCTTGCAATGGCTGAGCTTGCAGGGGCTGGGTGCTTTGCTGTCCCCCGGCCTGGGAGCTCTCTGCAGGGAGGTAATTAGCAGAGGCATGGCTCCAGTAGGACACTGTGGCTGGCAAAGGGCTGGGGACCCTCAAAGACTGCCCAGGGCTAAAGGCTGGGCTCAGTTCAGCAGCTCGGTCCTCCTGCTCTGCAGTGACGCAGCAGGGCCCCAGCTGCAGCCCCCCCTGCTCCTGGGTGCTTCATGGCTGTGCGTGACACTGCTGCCCTGCGCGGTATCTTCCTTGGGGTCTTGCCTTGGAGTTCTGGGGATGTTAAAACCAATTGAGATCTGGCTTAGCACTATGTATTCTGGTTTGAGTGTACACACTGGGTCATACATTCTTGCTGCTGAAAATGGGGCATGACAAAGAGGATGGGGCACTAACGAGAAGACACTGCCCCAGCCTTGCCAGATGCTCCCTTCGTGTTTATCTTTCACTTGCATTTCGAGCTGGTCAGGTTTGGAGGGTACTCACGATTTTGTCCATTTGTGATGTAACGGGATGTAATAAAAATAACCCAGCCCTGGTCGCTTTGCTTTGCTAACTTTCCTATTGATTCTACGTATTTGAACTGCAATAGCAAAGCCAGGGATAGAACTGACACAGTATCCTGAGCAGATGGTATCTGCAGCCATGGTTTCACTTCCAACAATGTCATGTCTGATCTAGGATGTTGCCCCACATTCTTGAGCCAACGGTGGCTAAAGTCCTAAACAAGATTAGGGATCTTAATGGCAATAAAATTAAAAAGGGATTGCCTTCCCAATTTTTGCGGACCACAGGAAGGCTGAGCCTGCAAAAAGAAATTGCGAGCTACAAATCTTAAGAGTTATGGCCCAGCCCTGAGAAAGAAAGAGTAGCAGGTACAGAAACACAGTTTCCTCAAGGTAAAGATCAAACTTGGTTGCACACACTTAAGGACTCAAAAGCATGTTGACAGGACACCTGTTTGAAGGCCCTGAGTACCAACAGCATTACTACTGCAGTGGTCTGACAACGGAACGCACAAGTCCAGAATGTGCTCCTTCCTGTATGTACGTGACGTGGATCCTGCTGATCCTTCTGTATGCTCTTAACTGTGTTATAGGGGTAATTATTCCATGCTGGTCACTTCTGCCAGCCTGCCTATCATCTATGGGTTTTCTGTTTCCTGAGAAAATAAAAAAAGTTCTTTTTGAAAAGGTCTGTCAACTTCTAAGTGAAAAATGCATGTTACAGAAAATTCAAATGCAGAGGGAAGCGAGTAGTGCCACATTCTGCTCATCTTCTTCCTGCTAACATTAGCAACTCCATTCACGCAAGCAAAATAAACAGGATTTATCTTAAACGGGTCAAGTATTTTTTTCAAATGCGTCGTTGCTTGCTCTGAAAGCAGTGAAAGAGTTTGCTAGGGTTTTCTCTAAGAGCCCTGCCCCTTTTGCCCTGGTGGGAAAGGCCTCTGCCTGGACTTGTGGTTCTCTCGTCTTCAAAATGTGTGAGATAACGTCAATAAAACAGAAAATGCAGGCGCATGTTTGGAGGCATCTCGGACAGCGCTGGAGTACAATGTCAAGAGACCACTTTCCTTCTCGCTGCTCTTGGATGACAAGGGAGAGCTCACCGCCACCTCTCAGAGCTGAGAGGGTGATGAAAGACACTGAGAAGTGGAAAGTGCTTCTCCAGGGATTTGCTGGAAATCTTCCTCTTGAAGACTGTGAGGTTTTGCTCTCAATGAAATGCCCTACCAGCCAGGAGAAGCTCCACAACACTGGCGGCTGCCGGGGGACACCATGTCTAGAAATCAGAAGAAGAACATGTGCACATTTGGAAAGTTGGGAGATGACCGACAAGAACTACCAAGCCAAGCAGCCTGAAAACATTCTTAATCATTGCATACCGGTAGGACCACATTTGGCGAAGACTACTTACACAAGAACTACAGGGCTGAAAATAAACATCTGGGAACAAAACCTCCTTGCAAACGCAACAAACAACAACAAAGAGATTATTCATTCCAAAAGAGTGAATAAAAAAGAATCTCCCTGGTAACCACCCACAACAGCACAATATGCATATTTTTAACCTTGCATGATACACAGACCACTTTATGCCACTTCAGTGTTTGGACCGCTGCATTTTTAAGTTGATATACTCTTAGCGCTGTTGTCTAGTTTACTCTCCTGGGAACCACTGCGTCCTGTTTATTCACAGAGGGAAATCCTATGCCTTGTCTCTGATCCAGAGATACTTGTAATGAGAAATGATAAATTCCAGAGAGGCCTAACCCTCGGCCTCCAGCTGATCCTTCAGGTTTTACTGATGATCCATGACACGTGGATACCAGCAACTAGAGTGTGACTAATACACAACTCAATACCTACCGTGTCATAAGCCCAAGTAATTTCTAACCTGGCCTGGACTTGGGCACATTTCCTAACAGTAAAAACTCCATACCTTGTTGCAGATACCTAAAGCTTTTCAGTCTTCTTTACTAATTAACGTGGCACAGGCATACAGGTTGCTAGAGTTTCAAGTAGTGCTCATATTTAAATATTCTCTTCAATAGTCCTTATTTAATAGCTCAGATATTTAGTTCACCGTCATTTTCTTTGTGTCCCTGTCCATCCAGTACAGACTTTTTGGAGGTGAAAACATTCTAGCACTGGACTGATAGGAGACTGTAGCTGTAAAAAGCAAAACTGGGCTTATGATATATTGCTGGATACCCCTAAAACAGGGCTGAATTTTCTCTTGCTGTTTCCTCCTACCTTTGATTTTGTAAACCAACCTGAACTTAATTTTACTTACTTGTGGTATCCTTATATAGTGCTTTGAGCTGCTGCTTCCATTAATTTTCCATGCGTGACATCACCCCATGGGCATCTACAGAAACTAAGTCAGTCAAAATAATCGTGGTATATACAACTTTTTTAACCTTTCCTTTGTGTAAACAACTTAGCATGAGATCTATTCTGTAACTATTCTGTATATAAATTGCACTTAAACTTACTCTTCTCCTGAAGCCAAACTAATCCATGCTAGGAAGCTGGGACCTTATTTCTGCCCCCGTTGTTTTGATAAAGCAAACGATTCAGTAGATATAGGTGAGAGGTGACTGCCCTGGGTGATTTAAGGCAGACATGTCTTTCGTTCCACCACCTCTGGGCTCTTAATAATTATGAATCATTTCTTCAGGTGGTTATCAGTATTTTTGTCAACTGAACAGGAACAGTGATAGCTCCAAAGTATGCAGCAATGAAAAAGTTCTGAAGATCCGCGTATCAATTGGCATTACTTCCGCAAGGTTCTATTTATATAGGTCATTTTATTAAAAAGAAAGACTATTTCAACTCTAATATTTCTACAGAATTGTGGGCACGAGGGACCCAGAGCTGTCACAGCCTTCATTTTCCTTTTCTCATGTCTCTGCCCCATGCACGGGCGTTCCTGCTCTGAGCAGCTCAGACAAAAATGCCATTTGGACTGATTCTTTCCTCCCACTGCAGTGGCTGGGTGCTCCGGCTTGAAGGCTACAGACTGTTAACTATACCTTGGCACAGAGTGCCGCTGCATGTAAGAGGAGCCAGGACAGGGACCGTATTTTAAGTTCAAGCATTCAGAAATCGAAGCAACCTTTTCCCTACATCCAAAGGTGGATGGTTATTTGTATTTGCCTTCCGTTGTGCTGAGTTTTCAGTAGGTAGGGACATTTTATTCTCAATGGAAGATGAAATTCCTGTGTAATCACATAATTCCTGCACCTGAGGCTTTAAGAAAAAACAGGAGTTGGCAGCAGTGAGGGAAGAGGAAGAGGAGATGGAGGAGGAAATAATCTAATTCTCTCACCTGCAGAGCGGAATCCAACCCTGCTGCTGACGCCTGATGCTACAGCGTGCATCGGAGAGGGAGAGGAAATGGGAGAACCAGAGGAGAGAAGAGGTAGCCCGTAGGAAGACATAAAGAGAAGGAAATACTTGGGATTAGCGGGAAAGGTCATTGGGCTATGCCAGCCTTCCGACATCTGTCCAAACCAATTAGAAGCTCCTGACCGTGGCGTTGCCTCACCAGTATTTTTTGCACTCCAAAAGATGAGGTGGGGAAGGCTGTCTTTCCTGCTTCTGTTTATCTGCGTCATAGGGGTAACACCTGATTTTGTCTACATCCAACTGTGAACCATGCTGAAAAGAAAATGTGTGGAAGAAAAAAAATAAAAATAAGGGAATGCGGTGCAAGTGCCTCATGGTTGGAAGTAAGGGGAACTCAGAGCTGGACATATATTTTGTGTTCTGCTGCCTTTTTATCTTTGGAGAACAAAATGTGAATTGTTACTCTGGTCATCTATGAAATACATTGCGCGTATAGAGCCATACAAGGCTAGGAATCCAAGTATTAAAACTGAGTGTAGAGAAAAGTTAATGAGGCAGAAGGAAATTTTAAGTTAGCTTTTCTACATTTTGCGTCTCCAGACAAAACAGGACTGCTGTTTTGTGTAGCACTATACTAAAAATATATATACATTGAGCTGTGGCATCAGTGGTAGTGGAAACACTGTATAAAGTGTTCATCCATCAATTTTTTCTCATGTTGTATATAAGTGACTACATAGTTCAGTCTTGTAGTCTCCCAAACAGTGTGCCACACTTTTTTTTTTCCTGGTAGATTTGAGAGGATGAAGTTTATGTTTCTGTTTTCAAGTGTTGCTTCCTCCATATGAGCAGGAAATCCTCCCTCCTTCCATACGTTTTTAAAATAGCTGACAGTGCCTCCAATTAATTGCATATCAAACTGAAGTTCTTTTTCCTGTCCTACGTGACTATCCTCCCCTCTCAAACAGTCCATCTGTTTTCTTACTCCTGGTAAGAACATCAAAAACATCCCCTACCTACCAAACCAAAAACACCTCTGGGAAGATGAATGTAGACAAGGACGCAGCAACTGATGTGGCAGTTACATCACCCGTATATTGCTGGGCTATCTTTGGATATTACCATCGGGAGATGTCTAAGAACACAGATAAAATACATAGTTCTACACAGTATTGACTTATTCTTTGCCCTTTCCCTGCTGGATCACTTCTTGACTGCACCTAAGGCCTCCAAACTAGTTCAAATTCCTTCCAAAAATGTGTTTTAAAAAATCTACCTTCCCAAAGAATACAGCTTTCTGGATTGCTTCTCTGCATTTATCACTATAACCTTTGTCCTCCCCTCTATCCCTTCCTCCTTTCTTTGCCTATTAATGATGGACATTTATTGTGCTGTGTCCAAGCTCTGCCCAAATCTCTCTTCCTATCTCTCTATATCTTGTTTGGTTTGGCTTGGTTTGGTTTGGTTGGGTTTGCTAGGGTTCTTTAATATACTCTGATTCCTCCCCCTGCACTTGCATTCTGGAATAGGAACTCAAACGAACAGAGAAGTCACTGACACGGAGTGCAATACAGAACACACCTGAGAAAACAGCAGTGTAAACCACTCTGTCTTTAGTCCTCAGTGCAGGGTTTGTTGCAAATGTATGCGAGAGGTCTTCGGACTTTCTGATCAGTGTGCCTGTTACTGACTTCATCCATAACCTACTAGCGCTGTTATCAGGAAAGATGAGACACTGTAATGAGACTGCATATATTTGTCAGTTCACTTCCTCCTCATTTAAAATGATTTGCAAAAAAGGAGGCAACAACAGATGAAAAGGGTAAACAAACTCCATCCCTGCATGCTGTGGAACATCAATCCCGTTTTATTTCTGAAGAGATGACAGGTGCGTATTGATTCGCCACTTTTCTAAACTCTCTCTGCTATAAAACTAAACAAATCCAGCTTTGCTTTGGGAAAAAAATATCCCAACTGAACTAACATACCTTTTGAAAAAGAAAATGAATGCGCCATGAGATGAACAATTACTTTCCAGAACAAGTATATCTTTTGGTGGGTCTCGGTGAACTGGGTAACTATGTATTTTAGTGTCCGGAGAGAACTGTGACTACTGGAATGAGTTTTTAACAAAACAGCCCCGTGTGGTTTGTCAAAGTTGACATGGCAGACTGGGGCTGGCAGATCAGGGTTCATCCTCAGCTCCACCATGGATCAGTTTTGTGATGTTTAACGGAGGCACCAGATCTCTGAGTGGCTCTTTTCCCCCTGCACTTCCTCTCAAGGATGTTATGAAAGCAGTGAAGGCTTTGGGATGTGCTGAAGATGTCCCAGTGCTTCAGGGAAATGCTGTGCAATAGATGGGTCAGCTAAATCTTTGAGTTCACGTATTTACTTACAAGAAGGCCCGAAATTCATGGAAGACTGAGGCTGCCAGGTACACAATGTGGTTTGTCTCCTCCAGNTAGCTGCCGCAGCCTCCCGCCCCGGCCCGCTCCGGTTCTGTCTCTCTCTGCCTGTACCCTCTCGTCCCAGCGCTGCGCTGCGCTTCCCCCGCCGGTCGCCCCCGCAGCCTATGGCCCTTGAAGGCGCCGCTGCCGCCGCCTGTATTTCTGCTGTAGGTTCCCACATCCCTCTTTAAAAATTCCGCCTAAAAAGAGAAGACGATTTACCAAATCTTTCGGGCCGTTATCTCACGTGAGTACCGGTGCCGGGGGTCGTACAGACTTTTTGGAGGTGAAAACATTCTAGCACTGGACTGATAGGAGACTGTAGCTGTAAAAAGCAAAACTGGGCTTATGATATATTGCTGGATACCCCTAAAACAGGGCTGAATTTTCTCTTGCTGTTTCCTCCTACCTTTGATTTTGTAAACCAACCTGAACTTAATTTTACTTACTTGTGGTATCCTTATATAGTGCTTTGNGAAGGAGGCGGCGACGACGCCCACCCAGAGTGGGCTGGGGCGTCCCTTGACACCGGCGGCGGGAGGGAGTGGAAGGCACTCTCCCCTCCCCGGGGCCCAGGGAGGGACAGGCCCTTGTTGCCCCCAGTGCAAGGAGGGGAAGGGGAGCGGTGGCCGTGGTACCCGGGAAGCCCGGCGGGCAGCACCGCCGCCGTGGTGGTGCCGGGCGGGGAGGGCAGTTGAGGCCGGTTCCTCCCTGTGCCCTTTCTCCGTTCGCCTGGCGGCGTGGGGCGAGACCGGCTGCCACCGGCGGCGGCAGATGGAGAGCGGCGGGATGAGTCAGAGCCCGAGGCTCCCCCTCTCCCCCGGCGCGCAGCGAGGCGCCGGGCGATGCGGGGCCACCGCCCGGGGAGCCGGGACCCCCGCACCCCGGAGGGCGTCAGTGGCGGCGGGCGG
>VZSC01011780.1:241385-288574 GCA_013398225.1 Steatornis caripensis
CGCTAACATGGCGGACAGCCCCTGTGTGTGAGAGGCGGCGAGGCGGGAGGGGGAGGCCGGGGACCGGGGCGAGGGCTGCGCCGGGGCCGCCGTTCCACGTTCTCCCCCAGCCCCGCAGGGCGCAGGAGGGCAGTGGGGCCGCCAGCTCCGCGGGGAGCGGGAGCAGGGGCTCGGCGGCCGCCCTAACATGGCGGATTCCTGCGGAGGGGGGCTGTGTGGTGTCTTCCACCTCAGCAGCCGGGGCAGTGCCCCGCGGCGGGAGACCCGTTCGCGGCGGGCGTTGCTACCTCTGGCAGCGTGACTTTACTTGGGGAGGGGGCGAGGGGCGTCCTGGCCTGGATCCCTCGGGGAGAGGGGTTCCCCGCACCTTGGCGTGCCGTCCCCTGCCGTCTGGCAGCAGCCCGGGCTCAGGCTCACTGGCTCCCGCGCGGGATTCGGCAGATCCTTTCTGCACGCAGGAACCCCTCTCGGGTCCGGGGGAGCAGCCGTGTGACCGGCTTCGAGGCCAGCCTGGCTGGCGGGTGGCAAAGAGGCTGGAGACATGCTGGTGGCACGGCTTCAGTGTCTCTGCTCGCCTGCTTCTCAGAGGCCATGTTGTAAGTCTGGAACCGTGGCTATCCATCCGGGCCCCTGCTGTCACACTCCTCTTCCTTGCCTCACCTGAGCGGTGCCTGCACGAAGCCTCCCTCTGTCCCCCTCGGCGTGGTGGATTGGGGGGGGGGGCACGCCAGGGAGCAGGGCAGCAGTGTGAGCTGTCAGGGCCCTGCACAAGTTGTAAAGGCATCGCACAAGTGACGCTTCCCAGGACGAGTGCTGGGATGACGGGGCAAGTTGCCTTCACACAGAGGGACCAGAGAGTCCTCCAGTGTATGGAAAGTGGAGCCCTTCCCTTCTGCTAGCAGTCTCCTTCCTTTGCTAGGGATGCTTGTGTCTCAAGGATGCGTGTTTTCTCCCTCGGTCAGTCTGTTAACTGTGGCAAGTAGCAGATTTGGTGCTGCCGGTCCTGGAAGTCTCTTGGTTGAGCCTCAACCTCCTTGGCTTGGCTGTCCCTGCTGGTACTTGTGGTCCAGTCAGCCATTGCTGTACTGTACTGGCTTTCAGAAAGTGTGGAGAAGAGGGTCCAGTGACTGCTCAGCTGCCGGCTGTGTGTGTAAAGTGTGCCCACCCGGATGTCAGGGTATCCCGAGGGCGCATGCATTCACTGCGGTGCTGTTCCCTGCTCGGTGAGAGGTCAGCAGAGGTGCCTGTTACTGGTTGTAAGAGAGCTGGAAGTACAGTGTGTGAGCGGGGGGTTCATGTGTATGTAAGGGGGATGGTGCAAACAGGAACATGGGGCAGCTGGTGTGGCCAAGGGGGATGCTGTTATGGCTTGTTACTAGACAGCGCTGCAGGTCTTTTCCAATTGGCAGCATGAGCTCATTTAGAGCCCAGGAAGATGCATGTCTGCGCTGGGAGGACCCCGGTTGTGGTGAAGAGGAAAGAAAGTGAGCGTAAATCTTCTTTTGAGCCTTTCTGAAGTGCATCTCCTGCAGTGCAAAATCCTGCACAGCCGACATGTGCCAGTAGGCAGGAGAAGCGCTGCGTTTCAGACCTCTGCAGCAGTCTCCGGTGACTGAGCAGGATTTGATTGTGTAGTCCCAGTCAAATACAGCCGCCCTGAATGAAAACACTGTGTGGCGTCCAATAAAGGAGGTTAGACCTGCCTACCCTCCCAGCCAGACGCGTGGCTGGGTCTCCTGTGTGGCAGTGGGTTGCGGGGGGGGAGTGCTGCCCTGCTGCTTCTGCCTCCACCCCAGCTACTGGATTTTTGGCTCTGGGGACACTGCACTTGCTGGCTATTCTTCCATGGATAAATGTGGGAGGCAGCGGTGCTGGTGGGGAGGTGGGAGTTGTGAATAATGGTGATGGTAGGAGGGGTTTGTTCCAGTCTGGACTGGTCCAGTCTAGTTCTTTCCTTCCTGTCACTGTGTGAACAATGCTGCTGCTGCCGTGGCTGATGCTTGTGACATGGCAGCCCCCTCCCCACATGCTTCAAGCTGTGGTGAGCTCCCTTCCCTGCCAGCCAAGCCCCCCGCAGCCAACCAGCCTGTTACCCCAGCCATCCGTCCTGCTGGGCCTTGAGCTGGGGGGGGAGGGGGGGGCAGGTTATTAAACCCCGGAAAAATAGGAATCTTTACAAGACTTTGGAAGAGGGAGAGTGTTGTTTGGTGGCGAACAGCAAAGGGAACATTTCTCCGTGGGGACAGTTTTACTGGAGGCAGGCTTACTGCCTTTCAGCTGCAGCTTGCCCCCAGGCAAGCAGCCTGTGCCTCTCACTACTCCCTGTGCTGGAAGGCTGGTGCAAGTCTGTGTTTGCAGCAATGCTGGGCTGTACGGTCTGGAAATGATTCCATCTTGCCAATTAAAGGAAGGACAGAGTGCTCTGGAAGGGAATTAAGACTGTCCCTTCCTGAAAGAGAGGCTTAATTGTGTAATGGACTAATTTGGGTATAATGGCAAATATCAGTTAAAATGCTGTTGATGTAGCACAGGAGCAAGAGTGTAGTTGACAGGAGAGTTCCTCAGGGACCTGCGAACCCTGCAGGACCTGCTCTCTCCCCCGGGGACTGCCTTGCCGCAAGCCCTGGCCCTGATCTGGAAAAGGACTACTGTAGCTGGGGGGTTTTGTGGATGGGTGTAACTTCAGTGCCTCCAAGTCTGCTGGTGTAAATATGTGAGGTCGTAATACTGCTGGATTTCTAGGGTTTGGTTCACAGATATTTTAGCTGAGGTCACTAAAGGGTCTCTTCAGAAATGGAGAGATGCGGTGGATCATTTCTTGTGAAATGAATTGGTGCCCAGTTTTGTAGGCCTGTCTGTATCAGACATGGGGAGTTGAGGGGGCCAGTGAGCTGGAAAGGGCCTGGCCCCAGCTGGCCTGCTGGTGCTCATAGGGCTTGCTGCAGGGATGCAGTTGTTCTGGCAAGACTATGCGCTGTGGATGACTGGGGGTTTTGTTCCTCGGATGTGTGTTACGATTCAGGTATGAAGTACGGCATTGCTGGTCAAACTGCAGTCAAACATGAGGCACCTGCTAGTAGAGTATACTAACAGATGATATGTAAATACATGCGTATAAGTGTTACTTGACTATTAAAAGGCAAAGCTGCCTTGTTGATTATTGCTGCAGCTCAAAGCTCACTGTTTAGCAAAGAATGCTTTTATACCTGCTGTAAGATCCTTAAACAATAAACTCTTCATTGTGGCTGATCATATGTGCAATTTTTCTAAAACTGTGTTTGTCCATATGGATTATGGGCACCTAATACACTTCTGCTTAAAATGGTAGTCCTGCTCTGCCACAGTACAGCAAACTTAGCTCTGTGCTGGTTAAAGCAGAGTACAATGACTATGATTTGAAAGGCTCAAAGTGTACCATTTTCCCCTCCGAACGTTTAACATCGGCGAACCTGCACAAAAGAGGCAGTTCCACGTTCTCCCCCAGCCCCGCAGGGCGCAGCAGGGCAGTGGGGCCGCCAGCTCCGCGGGGAGCGGGAGCAGGGGCTCGGCGGCCGCCCTAACATGGCGGATTCCTGCGGAGGGGGGCTGTGTGGTGTCTTCCACCTCAGCAGCCGGGGCAGTGCCCCGCGGCGGGAGACCCGTTCGCGGCGGGCGTTGCTACCTCTGGCAGCGTGACTTTACTTNAGAACTCAATGCAACAGAGTTGACTGTTGTTCTGACAGAAAATGATTGGTTTTCATTCCAGCTTCAGGGGAATGTTCATGCTTCCTTCTTGGGTCATATGAGAGTATTTGTTGGAGTAGTACTGCAGGTGTTACTTGTCTGAAGTATGGCTTTTTAAGTTTTGCACTAAAGGTCTCCCTAGAAGCACTTGTTTTTAATAAATTGTTTTGCTGGGAAGGTAAGCTTAATTCATAATCACTGGAACACTTGTATGTGTTCTTGAGTATAACCAGAACAGTGGACGTACTAGTTAATTTTCCAAAGGAAAGTGTTGCCAGCTTCTAAAACTGTTGTGTACATACTCCGAGAACTAAATGTTACTGACTTCTTGCTTTAGTTGTGAGAAAGGGATATGATTAAATACATCGCATATACATTAATTCTAGCTGGCAAAATTCCTTGGTATCTCAATTAATTTTGAAGCACTGAGGTTTATTTTTAATATTGTATGCTACTGAATGCTGATTTATGTGGTAAAGCTGAAGAGGTTGCTCTGTGGAGTTGCTGTGAAAGTTACCCTCAACTTGCATTCACTCTGTAATTCAGTGCTTTATAGAAAGTTACACTAGTTTAGTTTTCTAATAGCAAGAATAAGTGGAAAAATAACTTCAGCAGTTTGCTGAGCTATAATGCTGTTGAAGAGATGATCATTTGGATTAGGTGATTACTAGAAGTCCGGTTTTTGTAGTCAGCACATGTAGTCTCATTTAAATAATGAGTGGCAAAGATTTATTTTTACAATAGGTTGACACATTTGTGGAATAAATTTAATGGGATTTGTAGAAACTTTGTTGTATGTTGGCTTTACACATGACCAGTTCTGTACGGTATTTAATTCCATGAAAATGACAGTTCCTTTTAGAAGGGCTGACTTCTCAGCAGAGCTGGTTAATGTTTCCTTGACTGTGTTTTCTGGCCATTGTACTGTTTTGAGTGATTATTTTACCTTGATTTGAGTAAGCTAACCTTGTACTTTAAAATGCTGCTTTGTAGCCTTTAAGGATCAGCTGAAATGTTTTGTCATTCCTGAAGGCAAGCATAAATTTCTTTCTTTTTACTGTCTTGGTCGTATCTGGATTTTCTGTATGGTATTCAGTTTCTCTATGTGAAGCACTATTTTTCACGCGCATGCTATGTTCATTCACAGCAGAGGAAACAAGAAGATGGCAAGGCAATCCTAAAATAGAAAGGAAGTGTGGAGAGAGGGGAAGAAACACAGTGATTACATGGTTAAAAACACTTCTGTAGTCCAGTATAAAGGCATACTACCCTACAGCGGCAGGATCATGTAGAGCTCTTTGCCTTTAGTTTTGAAAATTCTTCCAGTACAAACTATGAAAGATAAGTACAAACAAGCAGTTTTGTGTGCCTAATTGATGTGGTTTAGCAGTTCTTCATGCACCTGACTTGGTCTGGCTCAGAATCTACATTCACTCTTGCAAACTGGGCATTTTTTGTGATTATAAACTTTCATGGTGGGGTGTTGCAAGCCTTCTTAAAAGCACTACTGAAAAGGCATTTGTTACGTGTTTTAAGGTAAAGCTTTTATTTTGTTCTGGCTATGAAATTTATTTTTGTATGCATTTTCTCCCACAGGGCAAAATCTCTGATCAAGTTTACAACTATCCAGAGGGCTTAGGAGAAGTGCTTTATAGAGAACAGTTCGACTTCAACGCTGAGCCACCTTGGGAACCTAGCTGATGATAGTAGGGTTCCATCTCCTAACTTGTCCATGTAAGTCTTTGTTCCTTCTCTCTGCATCTGTATGCAGGAGGGGTAAGCATTTCCAAAAATACAAACGGCATGTATTGGCTCTTTGATAAGCAAGATAACTAACTGTCTTGATGTAGATTACCAAAATTTTGAAATAGTGGTGTATATGTAATATGGGGCTTTTGTTCAAGGGAGGACTGTAATTTTTACTCACATAATGCTTTTCTCAACAGTTATCTGATGAATTTCTGAGAGACTTAAACATGTGCGAGTAAACTTTGTAAACAGTTACTTTTCTGAACTAGAGCTGTTGGCTACAGAAATACTAAAATAAAATGCTGTAACTTCAGTCTCTTAGCGGTAATTCTGAAGTTGTGACTTGGCGCTGTATGACTTCTAACATCAAATCATGATTTGCTGAGTACTGTGTGGTTTCTTAGAGTATTTCATACTGAAATAGTTAAAATTTGCTATTGTAAACAGTAACTAATGCTGATCATTAAGGGTGTGCCTTCCCAAATGCCTGTCTCCATTATTTGCTAATTACTGTCCACTTCCGCAAATAGTTGTAGCTGAGCTGCAGTAGAGTGTGGAATTCGGTGTCGGATGGAAATTGTGTACCAATTATAAATGCCTTTAAATTTTTAAGAGGCAAATAGTTATTAAACAAAACCCATGATAACTGAAAACAAATGAATGCATGTAGCTGATCTTTAGGAGCACAGAAAACTCTGGAATGTGTGTGGTTATCCTGTTCTGTTAACATAAAACAATAGCTTTCTGTGGTTTTAACAATAGCTTTAAATGCATTTGTGATATCTGAGTTAAGCTGATTGTATACAGTATTACTTTTTTCCTGTCTAGCTGAAGGCATTTTCGTTTGGCTTAGTACCTATGAATTATATAACACTTTCTAATGTAAAACTTGAGAATGAGAATGGTTAAGTGGATCTAACTGATCCAGATACTTTTTAAAGACCGCAAAGAGTCCAAATGCCAGTTGTGTTAGTATGTCTCCTAATAAGGTACTTACTGTAGATTTGAAAATGCTGCGGTAAGGGAAGCATGGGGTGAGCTTGGTTTATCCTGATTTCTGTCTTTTTCTCCAGGATTATGTTCTTACTGTTTTATTTGAAACTTAGTGAATTAACTGCACATCTCTGGTTCTATGTAGATGACTGCTCTATTCAAGTGAATACGGTTAACACTGAAAATTCTCTGAATATTGCTATTATTTTGTAGTTGTCACATGATTTTTATCAGCAAAAGATCTGAGAAAAATTGTTTCTCTTGTTCAGTTTCTGAGTTTCGGCTCGCTCTTGTATGTGGGTAGAACTACTGCGTGACATTTTGCACTTCAACAGGAATAAAGTAAAGTAGCAAAAAGATAGGAAAGGCAGAAGAATTGTGAGGAGGAAGGAGTGAATAAAGTATAAAATCTTAAGGTACTATAAATGCATTTTAATTTCTAAAACTGTTCTGAAGGAATTTTGGCGTTGACCGAAGTTTTTCTCTGAGGAGAAGGCTGTTCTTGTACCTTCATTGAGATTATTCTTTCTCTAACTACTAGGGTGATGTGCTGTGGCAAATAGTGCAAGGTATAGCTTGTCTGAGAATGGAAATGCTACTGGATTTGCTGTATTTGTAGCTGAATGTTCGGATGATTTGTGAGTTTATTTTGAGTTTGGATCTATTACGTTTTCAGTAATAATAACTGTACATGAATATAAGTAGTTCAGTAGCGAATGTAGTGGTGATGTAGGTAGCAGTAGTCTGCAAGTGTTTGCCAGTAAATCTGTACATGTTTTGGTGTGCTGAAGCTCAGGTACTTGCCTCAAACACAGCTGAGATGTAAGTTAGCCAGCTAATTGGTAGTTTGAGTCCTGTTCAACTTACAAAGTGATTTAATGGGAAAAAGGTCAATTGAGCTTTTAAATATAATTATTGATAGAATGTTCCAGTGGAACTCTTCTGTCTGATAAAAATCTTCTGTCTGAATTTGTACTTACATTCTTATTAAACTCGCTTTCTTTTTATAATTCTCTCCCTCCTGCTTTTGTCCTTGTATTACACTGACCAAGGAAGAACTTGGGATTTAGGTCTGTCTTGCTCTTCAAGTTCTGACTTCCCGAGTGGTCTGGCAGCTGTGGTCTGAAGTCCCGCTCCTTTGAAAACCTCTTCTATTTAGTGCCACATCTGGTTGATCAGAAATGGAGGGAATTGGCAATGGAAATATTATCTTATTAATGAGCCCTGTCCATGCCAAGTGGAAGCAGTAGTTACCTGGACTGGCCAGCTTTTAAAGCTCTCTTGACTTTCTCTAAATGGGGCTGCATGGCAGTCAGGGAAGAGGAGGGCTGGGGTGTAATAGGGAGGCCAAATATTAATATTGACTAAGCAAGTAAGAGGATAGGGGTAAGAAGTAACTGCTTGCACTGTCATGAGAGAAGTGCTGGTATGGTACCACAGAGGTATACATGCCCTTACAAGTGCACTCATTTTTGTGAGCTTTGCTGGCTTATTGGCTTTGCATAACGTATTCAAACTTCAAGAAAACAGAATGCGGTTTTTGAAAGCATGGTTCTTGCAGAAGATGTCAGATGGGACATTATTTTTTATTATCTACCCACTTTCCTTGCTTACTTCAGCAGAGCTGCTCTTGTTAACATTGCTCGTTTGACTGTGTAGAATACTCCTGAGAGAAGGGTAAGATGCAGCTAACCTGAGCTGTACAGGTACTCTGCTACGACCCTTGGTGGATTTGTATTGAGGGGTGCCTTCAGTAATGCAGAATGTCCACTGCCATTGTAAATAAAGACACCTGCTTCAGCATTTCTATCAGTGCATTAGTGGCTGCATTTGGTGAAATGGCATCTTGCAATGTTTTTTTGAAAGATACTCTCTTTACAAATAGGCATTTCCTGCACTGAAAACAGAGGACTTGTGTTTCTACTTTACTAGTATATCTGTTCTGTACTTAATTGCCAGTGTTAGTGACAAAATGTTTCTACTGATTTGATCTGTTGCCCCTGAAGAACCACTGTTGTAAGGAATGTGAGCTGAATGTATTTGACCTCTTCAGGATTTTTGCATCAGCATAATTGTTAATATCATAAATATTTTGCTTAAGACATGTAGTTGAAAGGCATTATTGGGAGCCTGTTTGGCTTGCAGAGATTGTGGTTTTTATAGAGAAAGTTTTTAATGAAAGAACCAAGCCTCAGGGTCAAGGTTTTTTTTCCCCAGGACAAACAATATGTAGTACTGACAATTTAAAGAAAAAAATTTGAAAATTACGTATTCGTTATGGATGCTTTCGTATGACAAGCATGTGTTTAGTCACTTTTCAGAGCATTTTAATCTTTTTCTATTCCAGATGTCTGAATTAATTGCAGTGTTTAAGATAAAAGTTTATGTATTTTAAGTTCTTCAGCTGGGAAGTAATTGTGTTAAACCCTAAAGAGCCTCAGGATGTAATACATACTTCAAAGAAAGCAATTGCCTATGTAGAAGGCTCATACCACTTGACAGCTTTTGTTTGCCCTGAAATATATGTCCTGGAGCATTGTGCAGGCTAACATTGCAGGTGGTGAAATGGGTGGTGTTACCACACTAAATCTGTCAAATAATGACTTGCAGCAAGTCAACACTTCCAGCAAGGACTGAACTCTACTGTAATGATTTCTGACTCGTCTTACAGACATAGAAGTCTTAAACCATCCTCTCGATTTCCTTCTGTGTGTATTCATTTGATCTTTTATTGATTCTCCTCTTCCCTCCAGAGGGGAGCCAGTCAGAACAGAGTAAGGTTATAGCACAATCCCAAATCATATTGCAGGCATTAACCCGTTAAGGAAACATTTCTTAAGTGTGCACTGTTTTATGCTGGTGCTGTAGCAGTGCTGGTGGGAATTTGTTTTCTCTTTGTAGAATGTTCTTCCTATCTTGTTCTCAGCAACACTGAAAAGATGCATTTTCTTCCAGAGTGGGAGAAATTGGAGAGGAGAGGAATGGGCTGTGACTCTGAGGACAGAAGTTGGTAGGCTAATGTTAGCTTTTTTTTACTAGATGAATTTTGCTAAATTAAAAAACTTAGATGTTGCAGACATGCTTAGAAAAAGCAATTGCTGTTTAGCAGCCTGGGAGAGGTTATACTAGGTTACACAAGGTTTATTGCAAGCTATTTTATGAAGTCTGTACTAGCATGGATTCCTTTTTGTCCGTGCCTTTCAACCAAAAGATGCTTTTGGATGAATGAGCTTTAAGAGGCAATGTCTGTTTTAGGAAATGACCTTCATGAAGCTAACAATAAGCTCTTGCTGCCTGATTAATGCTTGCTGTTGTTCAAAGTTGCTGCAGTCAATTAGTTGAGTAAAACATGAATCTCTACTATTTTTTAAGGAGCAGCCTGCTCATCTGAAACTAACATGCTTATTTTTGCACTCAAACATAGATTTTTCCTTGAAATTTTTGATTTAACTTAAGACTCAACCTTGACTTACTCTGCTAACTTAACAAATAAGTATTGTTTTTGTTGCTGTTGGTTTGGGGGAGTTAGGGGTGAAGAGGCATTCTCCCTCCATGCTTTACTTAAACCAGTTCTCCCCCTCTTCCCCACAGGATCTCCCCAAAAGTAAAAGGGCAGCTTTCAGAGAAAAGTACTCTTCAACACCATCTCTGTCTGAAAGCAATGGACACCACAGTCATTACTATGAAAAAAAACCCCCTTTCTTCTAAGAGTATTACAAATTAGCTTACATCTGCTTCCATGTAACTCAGATGAACACCAAGCCTCAGAGAAAAAAAAGCTAGCTGTTTAGATTGAACTTCTTCATTTGAAATACAAGGCACAAGCAGTTAGGCTGCGGGGGGAATGTGTTTGTGTGTGTCTGAGTCTAAAAATCTATCCAGTGCTGTGATGGTTCCAGTGGGTGTACTGAGACCTCCCCGCAGGGCAGATCAGAGGTGCATGTTCATTCAGTGGAAGGGACTCTTGACTATACGCATGCTTTAGAATGTAGGAAGTGGCTTGTGGTACAAAAAAAAAACCCAAAACAAAACCACCAACGCTTTAAAATCTAGCTAAGTAGTACCCTTGTATGTACAGTAAATCCTTAAAATGTTTTAGTTTAGCCTTCAGGCTTTTTAACAGGTTCGTACAGTATGCCAGGGAATTGTGAGCTTAGGATCAGAAACACAGAATTTGTCCAACTTGAATAAACAATAAAAAGAAGCTCAGCTACGAGGCTTCTGTCAGCCCAGTCACTTCTTGCATGTGTTCAGCTGCAGGTACTTACAGTATTCACAGGTCAGATGTGAGTGGGGAGGGAGAAAGAGGAACAGGGATTGTGGAAGCTCATCCTGTGCAGAATACCTGCGTCAAAATGTTGCCACTGAGTTTTATTAAACTTTTTCTGAAGTCACAGCAGAGATTAGATATGTCCTAGAAGGTGTTACAAATTTAGATAAAGCATAAAACTTTTGTCTTCCATATCACAAAAGTTTAAAAAAAAAACGTGTGGTTTTTGAATAGTTAATAGATCTGCTACATTTCAATAATCTGCTGAACGTGGGAATCCCCTTGCTCTTGCATGTGTTGCTTACTTATTCCTCTCTTTGGGTATTGTTTTTCTTGCAAGAAGACAGCAGAAGAGCTATTATTGTAGAAGAAAAGTTTAATGTGTTTATTATATAACCAGCAAGTTCCTGAGGATGCATGAAGTACTTCAAAACTTAGTTAAACATTAGGCTGTTTATGTCATAGTATGAAAAAATTATACTAAATGAATTAAAATCTGCTATTAGCTTTTTTCTTCTTTTGATCTTCACTTTTTGAATACTCCAAAACTATTTATCAAATTTTCAGTAGAGTGCTGATGCTAGCTTTTCTTTCCAGGAAAAAATAAAACCCAAACCCTTTTTTGTACTCTGCTCCTGAAAATCATGGATATTTTCTGGAGGTGAACATGTTGAGACTTTGTGCTTATCAGCTAGCAAATCAAGGATACTGATAAAGTTCCTGTTCAGAGGGTGACAGTAGCTACATAAACGTGACTGGTGTTCATGTTTGTTTCACTGATTTGAAGTCAAATGTAATTTGCAAGCTTGTCTCTTTAAGTTTGGTGTTTTTTGAGGGATCTTAGCTGTTACAAACTTAAACTGAGATGTGACTGACTGTGAAGGACATTTTTTCCTTGTTGTTTCAGTATCTACCACCTAGTCATTGTTTTTATAGTTGTAATTTACTTAATTATCATGCTGATGTAAGGATTTATCTTTCTCTCTCGTGATTGTTTTGGATCTTCAGGATTCACTTAAATAAGCACTTGAGTCACTGTGCGTGTTAGACAAGTATGTTCTTACCCAGTGTACTTACCTTTATCATTCAGCTTCTGAATATAAAAGAAATTTCTTGCTGCCACTGAGTAAGTTCACCTGGCAGTAAATCTTTCTCTCGAGAAACATAGGTGGCATGCTTGAGTTATGGAGAAAGTACAGAAAACTCTGCTGGCTCTTCTTTCTTATTGAGCAGGAGCAACTGCTGCTTAATTGTGTTAGTATTAGCTAAAGCGAAAGTAACTTTGTTCATATTAACTATGTTAACAAAACTTATGGTGCAAATTGTAGATTTATTTTTTTACCGTAGGAAAGTGGTAGAAGAAACATGAGATGGAGTTAATACTGTGGCCTTGTGACCATTTGAAGCCAAAATTATCTTCTTAGCTTTTAAAGTCTTATTGAAGCATTTTTTGCTTTTGGCTGTAATGTTTCTGGTTTCTATCAACACTTTTAATTAGAAAAATAATGTTGTTATTTTAAAGCTAAGTACAGGTGGCTTTAGAAAATGAACAGAAGTTGCATAGTATTTATTAAAAAAAATGTTAAGAAATTAAAAAGTCCTGGATGTTCATGTAAAGGAAGAACCTAGTTGGCTAACTGGTTTTGATCAGTCTTGTGTTAGTCAT
Organism: Steatornis caripensis; assembly: GCA_013398225.1. Classification (NCBI taxonomy): domain Eukaryota; kingdom Metazoa; phylum Chordata; class Aves; order Caprimulgiformes; family Steatornithidae; genus Steatornis; species Steatornis caripensis. The sequence goes on from VZSC01011780.1 coordinate 253,787, forward strand.
AAAGATGACAGTTGAAGCAAACAAAAAGAATCTGGTCAGTCAGCTGCTATAAACTGATAAACTGCTTTTAAACAAGACCTACAGGTCTAAGAGAATGAAAACTGAAGATTGTTGTATTCATAAGTAAGGCTGATGAGGATATTTCATCAGCTATTGGTAGTTTTCTGCTGTCTACTGATTTTTACTTGAGACTGACTATTTAATCCCTATTCCAAGACTCTGTGTATATTTAACAACGTTTTCTGTCTTTAGACTGTGATTCAGGTTGTCTTTGGAAAACACCACTTATAGACAACATCTAATTTGCAGCAAAGGTTTGAGGATAAACAAGATGCAAATAAAGCTAGGCTATAACTGTTACTTTCTTTTAATACCAGTTCCACTTACTGAGATTGCCATTTTTAAGACTACTTCTAGCTAGTGGCTTATTTCTGTTAACCTCATTCAAGTAAAGATTTTTAAAGTGTTGTAGATAATCATAAGAACAGAACAACAGAATACATGTCTAGTAAATACAATGTGTGAAGGCAATGGTTATAAATTAGCATCTAAACAGAAACCAAAATGTTAACACAAATATGTGAATCTAACAAATATCAATGCTAGTGTTCAATCAATAAACTACAAGTTTTCTTTAAAAGATTCACAGATGTTGTATTACAGACAGTTACAGTTGCATAATTGAATACTGTTGTCACTTAAGATGCTGTACTTAAGAACAGCTGACCTGAGGTATTTGTACAAGCATGCTACCCCTGCAGTATTTTCACAGTTTGCGTAAGCTCAGCACAGATCAGTGTGCATACTGGTCGAGGATGCCTCTCAAGACCAGCCTCGCATCAGTGATTCTTACTCTTTTAGTATCAGATTTAAAGGATGCAGCTCCTATTTTAGTCTTGGCTTCAGTAGAATTGCACTATCCTTATCCCTGGCAAATGGAGGGTGGACAGAGTGAAAGCTCTTTCTAATTTTCTAACTAGTGGTATAGTATGCTTTGTGCCTCTTCCCATTGATTTATGCTTTCTTTGTACAGTTTGTTGCATAATTTAAGGACCCGGATATAAGGCTTGGAAGCCCATCCCTTGTGTTTCTTGGTTTATGACTGTCGGCTTTGTGGAATACGGCTGAGATGAAAGGATTTCTTGAGGATGCAAATTACTCCATTGGCCTGTTGGATGAAGGAGCAACTCTTGCAGATGTTATTGACAACTGTATTTATGAACATACTCATGTAAGTTTTGTAAGTTTTCCAAATCTTCTGGTTTAGTTCTCTAAGCCTTCAAACTAGGTCAAGGTATTTAGCACTGATGCGCTGACAGCAACAGAGGAACAATTGGCTAAAACTCACCTTATAAAGTTGTTTCCTCTTCTATATTCTATTTCTTTGCTGTTTGTTTACCTTGGGCTGAATTCTGTTGGGGAAATTTGGGCAGCAGTTGTTACCTCCCTCAGTGTGGCTAGCAGGAAAGTAGTCTTGCTGATGTAATTAAATACAGGTTCCCCTCTCATTGTTTCAGGAGATTCTATTTTCAGTGGGATTTAGACACGAAACCTGAAATTGGGCAAGTGGATATCACTGACTAAGAAATCAGGTTTTTTGCCCTTACCCTAAAAATATGCTGAAGGTTAGACAAACATGTATGCAGAGCCAGTTTAAAGCCGTGTTTAAAATTTCTGTGGTCGATCACAGTTCTATGGTTATGCATCTTCCCATTACCCTTCTCTCCGCTGGAAGCAGCGATACAAGCATTTTGTGAGGTGCTACCTTTTTTCTTTCAAGAAAATAAACCAGTCTAAAAGCTTTTAAGGTTTAGCTTTTTCTACTGGAAAGAAATGTATATAATTCTGTGTATACAATAATAGTTTTATTGAATAAGGCTTCACTCACGTAGGAGGCAGGAAGATGTTGTAGCCTTTTTTTATAGACAAGACTAGAAAGAAAGAACACTGATGTTCAAATGCAAGTGCTCAGCTGTAGTACAGCAAATAGCTAAATCCCATGGCCTTCTGAACTCAGGTGTAGGATTCCCAAATCCTGATTCCTAATATTCTTTTTCTGTCTAGCAAATAAATAGGTAAACTACTGGCAACATGTCATGTCTCCAACCACTGGCTGGCTCACAGAGGATAGCTGCCTCCTGCTGCTTTCATTTACTCCTTTAGCTCAAGGGGTAGAGGCCTGTGCCATGGATCTAAAGCTCCAGATCCCATTCCTGCTGGTGACCCGTACAGGGGGTCAGTATGCTTCCACCCGATGGAATTTCTATTTGTGTTTTTTAAACAGAAATAAAGACATTGTATACAATAAGCCACAACATAGTTTCGTATCTGCGAAAGTGCTAGAATTAACATTTGATGTACAGTCTTAATTCAGGTCGATCATATATTTTGTGATGGTCCTTTATTGACAGACAGTAGGCCATACATTTAGAGGAATTTTCCTGAGTGCACATTATAAACAAATATAGAATGATCTGTTTAGGTTTCGATCCACTACATCCACATCATCACTTGATACTGAGAAAGACTATGGTAACAGACGCACAAGTGGGACTGTTAACAGTCTCCAGAAAAGTATGTGCATTTTCTTGAAGATTATGTACTTGACTCTGCAACCTTAACACACTTGAGTTTAGCTCTTAAAATTCTGTTTGAACTTTGTGCTTCACAAGCTGTGGAGAACAGTCTCAAATTTGACTTCCTGAATTAAAATACTGTCAAACAAATTTTCAGTAAAGTGAGCTATCACCTAGATGTTAAAGAGATGGTGGTGCGTTAGATTTTATTCCTTGTGTAATAAGCTGTAAAATATGTTGAAACTGTGGAAGCTTTCATCCCAGTGGATTTTCTTCCTCCAAAAAGTTGCAGACTTCTGAAAATACAAAGTTGCAAGAGATTTGTAACCTATTCTGTATATTTAGATAAAATCAGCATTTGATATTTAAGTAGTATCTCTTGTTCAGGAATCAGAGTATTGTCTAAATAGCATTCATAATATCTCTGCAGTGGTAGGTATTACCCCCCTTTTTTAACTAGTTCAAATTGCTAGGTGAAAGTAAAAGAGGGTTGTTCAAGGTCAAACCTAAAAGTTAATAGCAGGATGAAAAAAAAAGTACGGAATTCTTTAAGAATTTGTTTCATGGGTCATTTATGTTTTGACAGCAAACCCACAACTTCAGACGTTTTATTTTCCTATTTTCCAATTTTTTTTTAAGACTGGAAAAAGAGCATTTTATGTTGGTGATCTGGGAAAGCTTGTAAAGAAGAACATACAATGGCAGAACGTGATGGCACCAATAAAACCATTTTATCCTGTAAGATGCAATTCTGCTCCAGGTGTACTTGAAATTTTAGGAACCCTCGGCGTTGGATTTGCATGTTCCAGTAAAGTAAGTTTTTGTTTTCTGTGCATCTGTGCACCTTATTTTCTTTCATCTGTCTGCTGTTTTTAAATCACCTTTTTGGCATTAAGTGCAGTGGTTATATATAATTTAATTTAACTTGTGAACTCCATGTAACTGGCTGTTGCAAATCTATACCTCCCTAGCAGCAGTGGATAGTTTCGTCTTTAGCATAATGGACTACTTAGCCCAGTACTAGAGGACATCTAATAAAAATTGAGTGAAGGTAGTGCATTGGACTGTGACAAACTCTGATGTGCTCCTGTTTTTCAGTCTGAAATGGCATTGGTACAAGACCTGGGTGTTTCTCCTGAAAACATTATATATACAAATCCTTGCAAGCAAGCTTCTCAGATAAAGTACGCAGCAAAAGCTGGGATAAACATCATGATTTGTGACAACGATATTGAGCTGAAGAAAATTGCACGTAACCATCCAAATGCCAAGTAAGTGTCAGAATTCTGGTTTTGCTTTTTATGTGGCGGAAATTTAATTTTGCCCGTATTCTGGGTTGAGTTGCAAGCAAGGTACATGACTTCCTTAATACAACTCACTTGTATCTATTTTTCTCTTCTCTACTGTCTCTCTTGATGGTAGCTCTTTTGCAACTTTATCCCTACTGAGTCTCAGCTTCCTAATACAATAGTAAGGCCCCTTGTTTTGGGAGAAATCTTGTGTTTTGATTTCGTAGGGCAATCTTCCTGTAAAGGTTACGGTGATTAAACTTCAGAAGTCTGTCACCTTGTTATCTGCAAGTACACCTTCTCCTGCTCTGTTGTGGCTTCAGTGTTTTCTTCCAGGTATTCTGTTTGGATTATTAGTAGCTTCAGCTGAAGCTGGGCTGAGCCTACCAGCAAATGAGCATGTGCATTGGGTCGCATCTAGGGTTTGGGCATGCTCTGCAGGTTATTTTTATCTCCCACTACTAAAAGTGAGAAATTTTACTTGTTCTGTTTTTGGTCACCTCAGTATTGACCCAGATACTTTCTGTAGGGAAGTGATCAAAGCTGATGTTCTGGTTGTTAAATACAAGACTCTTATTGCTGCCAACGTATCGTGGTCTCTTTTGGAGTGATAGTGCCCACGTCATTAAGTGTTGGGTCCCTCGCATACGAATATTTTGGCTGTGGGCCATACCTTTTAAGAAAAGTGGAGTCAGAGCCTAAGTGAACATTACAGTGCTTTCCAGTGATTAAGGAGGTATAGCTTCCCTCAAAGGAGGGGAAAAAGGTATAGCTTCTCTTAGCGCACTAAGATACAGAATTCTTGACATCCTTTATAAAGGGCTACTCCTCCCTCTACTGCCAAAACTGTAGCCATAGTTGTAGAAATGGGAAGATTCGAAGTTCAGTATCTGGAGGCTCTGCTCATCCTACCTGGTTGGTTGGTGTAGTTCTTTTTATTTTAAAGACTACACCAAGAGTTAATACTGCTGTTGCTAGTGATTATAATTCATCCTCATGGAAGCCTGTCAGTGCTTTGCATACTGGAGAGTACTTCCTGTGCATAGAACGTTATCTATGATGAATAATTTTGTGTGTAAAATGTTGGCCTTGACATACTTCCATGCATTTGAAAGCCTTAGCAATGCTAAAGCTGTCTCTTACGTTATTAGTGTGTTACCAGTTATCACTGGTGGTTTCAGTGTTCTGTTAGTTTTTGCATTGATTTATGTCCTTGACTAACAGCCTCTTTTAGAAGATGCTGTCTATCATAACATCTACAGGAAGGGAAGTTAGGATGCAGATTTCTCTTGATCCAGAGAAATTGTGAAGCAGAAGACAGAATGACAGAGTTTCATGAGCTAGGAAAAAACAATATGAACTCTTTACTTCTTTTCAAGGATTCTGTAGTCTAATATTTGAAAAAGGTCTTGTTTACCAAGGACAAGAAACTTAATTTCTACAAAAGAACTGCAATCTGCTAAAGTTTCTATAAACCTGATCTCCAATTCTCCTACTGGGTAGCGATTTGTTTGGGTGGGTTTTATTAGAATTCTCTTATTCAGGTCTTTAAAACTTTGATGCTGAAGTAACAGCTATGAGGTTTTTTTTCTTCATCTTCCTTGGCATAGCTTCAAAAAGGCAAAGCCTTTTTATAGCCTTGTTCTTCCTATGTGTGGTTGTTGTAGTTTAGTTGTCTTTTTTTGCAGAGGAAGCTAATTACGATTTGGCTGAGGAAATCCTGCTTAGAAAGCTGTAATTCTCCTTCTTGTTTTCTGAAAATGCTTGTAACTTTCTGCACTAAACTTAGTAATGGGTGGGTCTCTTCTTATAGTTGGTATTTCTGCCTTTGGAAATCTTAGGAACTTGAATGATGACAATTTTTTTAAAGGAAGAGGAGGCTTGTCAGAAAGGATCTCTTATTAGCATCAATATTTCCTTAAAAATAAGCAAAAACCCAAACACACCCTTCATCCTCTAGCCTGGCTCTAACTGGCTGAGACCCAGGAAGGAGGATCCTACTAGATTTCTAGAAATCAGAATTACACTTTTTAACAGTGTAATTTTGTAGTGTAATTGCACGACAAAAGTATCTTGACTAACTCACTGCTGCCGTAACAATTCATCAATAAAATTTAACGTTGGCTGTCGTCTTTAAGAAACAGCTTTGTCTAATTTTATTGTGAGGCTGCAAACCATAGTATTATGGATTTGAATCTTTTAAATTTTTTTTAAAGAATCTAACACATTTTTTTGTTATGTCTAGTACTCTTTCCAAATGCTGTACAAAGTATTGTTTGACTACAGATTTATTGAACAGAAGTGTCTGTGCTAGTGGAGCAACAGAAAGTGAGAGGCTGGTCAGTTTCTCAAGATGAATAAAGGGGTATAAATTACAGTCAACAAGGATTGCTGGGCAATTTGTATGAGAACTTAGGATTTTTTTTCCTCTTTATAAAATACATTTTAAATGCATTGTGAGATTTGGAAAGGACTTTCAGAAGTCAGGGTAGCTGTTAGGCCAACACATGTGGCTGGGCTAAGCTTTGCTTGTTTCATGTCTTGAACAGAACTATTTCACTTTGAGTGCAGAGCTTTTATCACTTTTTATGTGCTCTCTCTTGCTTAACTGTAATGTGCTCTGTGTGGTCTGTGTGTATGTCATGACACAACTTCTGTTTAGTTTACTGCATGGCTAATTAATTGATCTTTATTGTGGCGAAGCGGGGGAGGAAGTCAGTGCCTTTCTGAGCAGGCAGGAGTTTGAATTTGTGAGTTTTGGGGGCGTACCCCTAAAAGTTTTGATGTGAATATGCCTTTGCTGCTCAAGTGTTACTTTAATGTAGCAAACTGTGAACACTGGCACTGCAGTTTACCAAACCTTCCCAGAAGGAGGAAGTTGTCTCACTGTATCAGACTGTAAGAGAGGGTGCTCAGTGCCTCGCTGCTCCAGTGTGCTTTCACTGTGTCGGCCTGGTGTTCTCCAGATGCTAAGTTTAACCAAATCTGATATATCCCTGAACTTTCCACATTGCTAGGAAGGAGGACAGACATGGGAAAGGCATATTACACTCTTAATGGTTTTATGAGGAAGTACACTGTTGTAGAAGGTAACATTCTCTTTTATTACAGCACTCAACAGACTCTTGCTGCTACAAAAGAGTCTTAGTTGCTGCATTTCAAAATCCCTTGTCCTTGTTGGCTCCATGTTTTAGCCCCTAATTGCTAGTTTTTTCTCTGTACAGGATTGTTTTATTAGGTTCACTTGACTCATCCATCGATGGAGCTGGAGTATTGACAACATAATGAACACACTTCTGACAGTCTTCAGGCTTCACATGTGCTGATGATGTAAACCAACTGCCCCAATCATCTTCCCCTTCTCTTAGGCTCTTACTGCACATTGCCACAGAAGACATTACTGCTGATGAGGAGATGAATATGAAGTTTGGCACGACCCTGAAGAACTGTAGGCACCTCATGGAATGTGCTAAGGAGTTGGGAGTCCAAATAGTTGGTGTGAAGTGAGTAACTTTATTGTTCTCTGCTGGCTGAGCAGATGTTGGTATGATGTTCTCAAGACTTAGAATACAAAAGAATTTTTTGCCCCCTTTGGCACTATTGTACAGGGGCTTCAGAAGAAAAAAAACCCACAACTTTTGGATCATAAGTTTTTGCTTGCAAGCAAGTGCTGATTTCCGAGCAAAAACTAGCATGAACCGAAGTAACTATTACAGACATCAGCAATTTGAAGTAGAATATCAGAAATCCTTCTGTCAGCATAAAAACAAAGTTTAGGAGCCTCTCCTGTTTTCTAGCTATGCTCTTGAACTTCTGTGCTAACTTCATTTATATTTTTCCAGCAATAAACAGCATAACAGATAAGTGCTATTACAGCATGGGATAGCTTGGACAGATTTTGAACAAGGTGAACATGGGGTTGGATTTTCTGTGAAGTCCTTATGTCACTTTCTGATCATATCAAGACAATACTCAGATGAGTTTGACTTGCAGATGAATGAATCCTAGTGTTCTGAGAGCTTCCAAATGATCTGTAGTATTTCAATTTAAAGTTTGACAAAAGATTTTGCTATATGGAGGAAAAATGCATCCACAAGTCTTTATTCTGTCTACCTTCAGCTACTAATGTATGACATGCTCGTGAGTGTTTTAAGAAAGCAACTAAGCAGTAAAAGAGGGTGGGTGGTCAAAACACTAAAAATAGTATTTAAAATGGAAGCCAGATTTTAAGGATTTAAACCACAATTGTTTTGATACAAATCTGTTTGAAGCTGATGTTAAAGCATAAATGTACTATAGTCATTACAAGTGACAAATGTATTCTTAAAGAAGTGAGCAGACTTGGAGGAGAGAGCATCATGGCTCAGATGGGTATGTGTATGGCCTGTCCAGAACCAGCAGACGGTACTGGTCTTTAGGAACCCCATGGGAATCTTGACGCTTGCTTTAGCACCTCAGTTACTACCAGTATTATGGCACTACTTGAACCTTTTGGACAAGAACCAGAGGAGATTCTGAAGCTTGTGGGAAGTGTCAGTATTTCTCTGCTTTTGATTACCTGTTCACCACCCTGTTCAGCCTTGCTGTGAAACTAGGAGCTGGCCTGGGGTGAAGAGGGTTCAGAAGTAGTGGGACACACCTCTCCTTGCCCTCTCCCAAATGCTGGAGAAAGAGTGGAGTGTGTGCAGTACAGCCTGAGCTTTGAGAAGAAAACTGGAAGGCCCATGAGAAAGGATATGCAGGCAAGGCTGTATGAAGTAGAAGAGAGTGGAGACTGTGTAAAGGTGCAGTGTTAGCATTGGCACCCACCGAAGAACAAATTTTAACCACAGTAAAGAATGAAAGGTTCACTAAATCTGTTACCTCTTAAAGATGAGAATATTGTAGGACATCATTAACCTTAAGAGCAAGACTGGCCTCAAGTACAAATCAAATGGAATAGAAGGCAGTTGTCTTCTGAGCTTATTCTTTGTGTAGTTGCTGTATTATCATGCAAGCTTGTCTAGAGCTGTGTGGGAATTGATTGCTTCCATTGGTGTTCTAGATGGTGAAACAGTTTGCTTGGTCTGAAAGTTGCACGGCTTGGTGTATTAACTGAGTCTTTATTTCTTTCAGATTTCATGTTTCAGGCTCTTGCAAGGAACTGCAAACGTACATTCATGCTATATCCGATGCTCGGTGTGTGTTTGACATGGCTGTAAGTAAATACATATAGATGTGCAATTGCTACCATAAAGGATCCATTCTGTTCTGATCAAACTTAACAAGTCACTAAGTTATTTCCAACATATATCAATGTAGGAAATGGAACTTTTAAGTAAGGGACTAAATACTCTGTTGTGAGATGAGTGGTAGAGGTAAAACAAACTTTATAACCCTTCTTGTGGACAAAGGTTAGTGAATACTGTTGCACTGACAGGCAGTAGCCTTGTATTGTATTTTCAAATAAACCAATCAGTTTCCCACTTTTGGTAAACTTTTGAAATTCAAATCTGTCATGCAAATACACAGTTCACATTTTAAAGTTATATTAACATATTAAGCACTCGTGTGCTGGCATTTATCGTGGTATAACCACTAACTTTCATGTGATTTCTGAGATTAATAACTAAGCATCATAAGAAATAAAAGTGACATATTGGGGAGGATATCCAAATTTGGATGAAGAAGAATGGATTTTTGGATGTTTCAGATGACTCTTGAGAGTCTTAACGTGTTCTACATGTATTTCTCATATTGCAAAATAAAAAAAATCCCTTCTCTGAACATTTGTCTTCCTGTAAATGAGAAGCTCCTTAACTAAGTAGAGAAGACTGCAAATCTTTTTACTCTTATTACTGCAGTTAGTGCATTAGCTGTGACTGGTAGCACACAGAGGGCAACAGAACTGAAGTTCTCGTTGATCTTTGTGCAAATTTATTGCAGCAGTCTTGTCATGTAAGCGCTATCCAAAAGACTTGCACTGTATGTATTTGTAAATTCCTGAAACTTCCTTTTGTCAGAATGCACTGCCCTGTTCAGCAAATACTGTCTGAATGTAACAAATCCCACAAGATGGGAGTTGACATTGCTGTGAGACTTCTACTCGAGAATTGTGTTACCAGCCTCTATTGACATCCCCATGCTGTTACTACTAGGTCTAATGGAGCTATACTAATTCTTACTATACCATGACTCCCTCAGTAGACACACTTTGCTAAATATGCGCAAAAGTATAAGTACATAGAAAACAACCACAGTAAGAAGCAGCAAAAAATACGTTTACAGTTGTCTGTGTACTTACGTTCTGCCTATGCATTTTAGGAAGAATTTGGCTTTAAGATGAACATGTTGGATATTGGTGGGGGCTTCACAGGTTCAGAACTTCAGCTGGAAGAGGTATGCGATGTATTGGAAGTTGAAACTTAGTTTGATTTAGGAAGTTGGAAGTGTTTAACCTTCAAAGTGCAAGTAACATTGGCATCTGAAACCTAGTCTAAATTCCATGTTAGACTGTAACTTGTAAGATCCAAGTAATTGGTTTTATATTCTTTATCATGGGCAGTGTAATCAGTCCTTTGAGGAGATTGTTTCTTTTTAATCCTGTTCATGTTGGATGAATGCTGACTTAAGCATGTCACAGATTAAATTACTATCCTAAGTCACCTTAACAGTAGTAATTCCATTTTTTGGCAGTTGGCTGCTGTTGTCATCCAACTGTGGTTACTCTGTTGCATGGTTTGGGCCAGGACTGCTTAGCTTGTTTTGGATCATAAACTATATTGCGACTGTATGAAAGTTTCTGGTACTTTCCTTTGCTTTACAACTGAAGACTAAAAGTCTTGCTTTTATCTTTGCTTTGGGTAGTGTTAAATAAAACTCTTAATACTGATTTGGCCTCTTTAGTGGACTCTGTAGTATGCAGTAGCACATAAGACAATAACCAGTTTACACTCCTACGTTATGTTAAAGACAAACTCCTTGAACATAGGACAATGAAAGTGATTCAGTGAAAAGTTAGTAACAACAATCAGGGCTTTTCTTTCTTAGCTGTAACTGTTCTGTTACTTGTCCAAAATACTTGTTAATCTTCAAATATGCGGCTTAAGATTTGAGCATCAGTATTAAAGAATTAATTCTGGTTCTACTACGACAGTATTCAGAAATGGTCACAAAAAGGCTCTTTCCTCGTTCTTCTGGATTCATACATAATTTTACAGTATCTGTTGTGCTGGACAAACTTTGAAATCACCTGTGCAATCTTGAGCGTACCACAACTTGGACTTTGGTTGGAAGGAGGGACTGTGTAGTACTTGGACTTGTGGTACTTGATCTTCAGCATTTAGCAGAGTCATGTATTTTCTTAAGCACTTTTGTAAGTTTTGGACCTTTGGTAAGGGTACTTGTCAGAGAACAGAGTAACAGAGTAAGCTTTTGGTGTGCTTACTAGAACTGTTGCTGACTGTGTGTGTGTGTATCTGACAGACACTTAAGCTGAGTTTCATTGGTCTTACCTCTGACTTCTATGTCCTAGGTTAATCATGTCATCAGGCCATTGCTGGATGTCTACTTTCCTAAGGAATCTGGTGTTGATGTGATTGCAGAGCCTGGATGTTACTATGTTTCATCTGCGTTTACACTAGCAGTTAACATCATCGCAAAGAAGACTGTTGAGTATGATAAACTTCTTCCTTCTGGAGGTAAGGGTCGTATTTATTTCTTACATGTTATGAATCAGTACAGGAACTGCCCACTTTTAGTCAGGATGGACTAGTTTGTCTCAGCACGTATTTAATACGTTCCCTTATGCTTGCGTTGCAGTCTGTCTTCTGGGTTCTGACCATAAACTATCTGTGTATCTCACTTCCTTTGTTACGTTTATGTGGCAGCACTTGTTTCCTGGCTAGGTTTGACTTCCCAATGGTTAAACCTATATTGGGTGCTTTACAGAAGGTGTGTTAGAAGGTTCTGTATTAGAAGAACATAGGAAAAGATATCTTAGAGCAAGCTGCTTCTCTGCTAAAGCAGAAATTGGATTTCTGTTCTTAACAGTGGTTATTACTGAAAATACTCATTTTATTAAGCCTCACACTTAATGTTACAACTGAATTTGATCTGGTCTTACACAGATTACTCTGCTTGTAAGTCTCCACTTCCAGTATATATGGAACCCCCTGGTCAGGAGAATGCAGTTGCCTTAAGTTAGATTGCAAAGGGACTCCTTATGACAAAAGATGCATGTAAGACAACCTCTTTTTTTACTTCCAGTGGAGCAAACCAGGAATGATGATGAACCAGTATTTACATATTACATAAATGATGGTGTTTACGGTTCTTTTGCAAGTAAATTGTCTGAGAAACTGAATACTATCCCAGAGGTTCACAAGGTGAGTCTTTCTATGTTCTTCAGAGATAGTCCTTATTATCTGTATATTTTTAATATATATGTTTAGCACTTAATATGTATATAATTATAAAATTATCCTTATGTATACTTGACAATTTTCTTGCTCAATAAACTGAAGCCTGAATTACCTGTATCATTTCCATCTAGAAATACAAGGATGATGAGCCTCTGTTTGCAAGCAGCCTTTGGGGTCCATCCTGTGATGAGCTTGATCAAATTGTGGAAAACTGTCTTCTTCCTGAGTTGAGCGTTGGAGATTGGCTGATCTTTGACAACATGGGTTCTGGTACCTTAGGTGAACAGTCTACCTTTAACGACTATCAGAGGCCACTGATTTACTACATGATGTCTTTCAGTGACTGGTAAGAAAACTCTCTTGATAGTGGCAGAATTGTTTTCACTTCCTTCAAGAGTATATGCTTACAGCCAAATATAAATTACACTTGATGGCAAATACAGGAAGATGCAACTGAGCACAAGAGTGTGCTGCCTTAGCGTGGGTGGTTTTTACTGTTCTGCCTGACTTTGCTAAGACTAAACTGAGAGCTGTGATAAAATGCCTCCTTTGCTTTAGGGTTGACAAAGGAAAGAAAATACTCAACATGGACTGAGCGTAGTGGTGGTTGTTGATGAGTAATAGCTTTTTACTGCTTGACATCAGCTGTCGAGGTTGCCCAATGCTCGGAATTGCAACTTGCGTACAATATTAGCACCGTCGTAGGCAGGAAGTGCAGTAACGCAGTTGTGGTGATGGTGAGGGTTGGGTAATCTGTTCTGATACCCTGGTAGCCAGGGCCCTGGACTTCTGCCAGTGGGGACTCACAGCCTTTCTGTGTCTGCCAAGTGGTTTGCATAGCTGATTCTCCCTTCTGCTAAGGCTGGGGCCAACCTGTCCAGGGGCAGCACACCTCAAATGCTATGTTCAAGGCTGTTTCTGATGTGAGATTGTGCGTGTGAACACCTTCTTCCAACTCCCATCCTTTTCTGTTGCAGGGATGAGATGCAAGATGCTGGAATTGCTTCAGACACATTGATGAAGAACTTCTTCTTTGTGCCTTCTTGCATTCAGCTGAGCCAAGAAGACCGCTTTTCCACTGCAGCTTAAACAGGCATTAACGCTTCATTTAGACCTGCAGTTGCAAGTCTGTAGTTTGTCTGGTCAACATTCCAGTGTGGAAGAAATGGAACAATCTTGAATTAAATTCATTCTCTTCAAAACTTGAAAAAATAGTAATAGCCAATGGGGACCAGGCAAAGCAAGTTACAGCTCCAATTCACTGGGGGGTGGGAGGGTTAGATGATGGCGTCCAAATTTAAAATCAAGTTCATTCAACCCCTTAAGCGTTTAAATATGCAACAAAATGGATGACTTAGTGGAGATGGAAACCCATCACTTGGGTTCTTCAACAGTTTACATACAAGTACACAGTTTTTATACTAAGGATTCCTGTTAGAAAAGTCTTGTAAAGTTATTGTCTTTTGCCCAGATATATCAAATGTCAGTGGGAGACCAGTGTGACTTCATTAGATGTTTAGTGTATTTAGAATGTGTAAATTTGTGCTTTGAACTGTAGTTTAATAAATGTAAAATTGCATCATAGTATTTGTTGTACTTGACCCTTGATGTATCCCTTGTATGATTGCAATAAAACTTTGTGTAGATTTTACTGTTTTTCAGGCTAACTTTGGGAGCGACTAGGCAGAAGAGGCATCTATAAAATAGATGTATATGTTATTGTTTTCTTTTCTCTAGCCCATTATTTCAGCTTTGTATTAAACCAGAAATAATTTAAGCATGATAAACCTCTGTGAACCTAAAGTCATATAAGTTCCTGGAAGGCTAAAAGGCAACTTTTGGTGGTGGTTTGGTGGGGGATTTTAAGAGTATGGCCTTAGATTAAGTTTTTAACACCAAGCAGCAAACCTGCAACAGAGGGAGATGTGTGCAGAGAGAGGTAGTCTTCCAGCTCATGTGCATGTAGTGCCCGAGGCAGCATGTGTTAGTACAGCTCTGCAAGTTGGCACAGAACCTCTAGCTGGTGTTTATTGAAGAGGCTAGCTTTCAGCTTCAGCTCGTTCTCTGTAGTGCTGACTGTGAAGAGAAGGGCTACATAAGTCTTCAGAAGCCTCAGTACTCTCTTGCACTGGACTTTCCATGAAGTAAAGGTAAAGCACACCACTAGAAGTACATACACCAACTGCACTGAGTAACTGGAACTGTGAAAACAGCTCAGAGGATTTCTTTGTTATGTTACTGGAGCGTTTGGTTTCTTCAAGGTTCTCTTCTTACTTTCTCATTTTAACTTCTCTGACTTCAAAACCAGGGGGCAGAGCAGAAGGTGTCAGGGCTTTGGAATGGTGCACTAAGTCCTGGATCCTGCAGTCAAGAGGATGTTTTTGAGCCCTTTAGTTGGAGGTAACATTTCTACCTTTTGGTTGCAAGTGTATTTTACGTGAGTGCCAGCTGGTCAGAAATCTTGACTTCTGGCTCTGTAATGCAGAAGTTTCATAAAACTTGATGAAAGTAAAAGTTTATTCTCAGTTCGGGCTTGTCTTGTCAGAACAGTTTACAAGCCAGGCTAAAAGAGGTGCAAAATGGCTAACGTTTTGAAGATGTAGTCTAAGAAATATTTATTACTGGAATTGAATGTGGATGTAGGAAAGGGAGTAAATACTGATACTAGAAAAGCTTCTGGTTTTGTTTCAGGGTTTTTTTTAAACCTGAAGTTACTAGCCATCCGTACATTTCAGAAGTGATGTGCACTTCAGTCTACCAGTTGAGATCTTTCTCCAGACTCCTGCATGGGTTTTGACTATAAATACAACTTAGAATTGCTGAAGATAATTTAACAGGATTCTGTCATGCAGCCTTAAGGAGAATTGTATTATGTTAACTTACAGATGATTGAAAAAAAATCCATCTAAATGGTATGGTGGTCAGAGCTGAAATACTCATTGTACTTGAAGACAGTGTGCCATTAAAAACAACCTAGAGCTTGAACACAGCATGTATTTCTATTTGATTTGCTAAGTGTTACTATTTATAATTGTGATTCAGAATTTTACTGAAAACACAAAGCGGCTGCTTTCTCTATAGTACTTGGAACTATCCTAGCCTGTCATGCTCAATACATACCTGCAACGGGAGGCGCTGTTCTTGTAGCCCCCCTGTAGGGCTGGCTACAGCAGCTGGGATTTCTTTGATACTGATCTATGCAATCAGCATTTCAGTGTACAATGCAATTACTCATTGTGCATGCCAGACAGCTCACACCTGCTTTCGCCTGAAGTACTTCCCTGATGCAGTCATTCAGCCTGCATGCCCTTTCCCATGGAAGATCCGGGGCTGCAGTGTGAGACAATGCTATGTTACTAGTGGTGTCAGTTACCCCTCGGGAACAGGAGAAAACTATTCTGCCTTTCCCTTGTGTGTCCAAGTGGCTGCACAGCTGGCTTACATCGCCTCAAAAGAAAAGGGGGGGCCCTGAATCCACCATGGCCTGTGTTGCAACTTCATACCTGCTCTTCATGGCTTCTTTTGTGGGGGGCAGTGGTCTGTTGATGTGTTTTGTTGGAAGCCCTATACAGGTTTGAACCCTGCTTTTTAAAAAAAAAACTTATTAAAAAATTCAAAACTGAACAGAAGTGAATGTGTTAAAAGATAGAGTGTGCAGTGAAAAATGAGGTTTGTAGCTCTATTTGCCTCTTGAAAAAAACCCTGTGTTTAGTCCCTTATGGCTGCGTGGAAGGGCCGTGCTCCAGTCTAGCTTGATCTTGCCTATCAGCTTTGCTCTGTTGTCAAAGACCACAGGCGGCCATACCTTTGCTCTCCTCAGGTGTGAGGAGGAGAGTGCTGCTGTGCTCAGGGCTGTCCCAAGGCCTTAGGCAACAGCTGAGAAGCAAATACAGTCTTGAAGAGAAGCCTCAAGGGCAGCAAGGCTGCGGTGCTGCTGCTCCAAGGAGCTCTGTCTGTCCCCTGAGGGGCAGACCTGGGTCCTGGCTGCTGGCTGAGCGCTGCGAGGAGCCCAGAAAAAAATGGGGTAGGTAGCAAAGATGGCTTGTCTTGACTACTCTGACTGTAACTGAAGGAAGAAGTAGTTTCTGTGGCTGCCATGTTCCTCTAGTTCATGCACTGCAGGGAAGGCATTAGAAGATACATGTTTCATTTCTCCTGGTGATGGAAGCACTACTCTGACTGTGGGCTTCTTCCTCATTTTCTGAACCCTTATTTCTTCCCTTTATTAAAATTCAAAATTTCAAGGAAGTAGTGGCATGTAATTCACTACTCCAGTTTACTGCTATTTATCGCTTTACTATGCGATGAGACGTGGGCTTGTCCCTGAGGGTTAGGGAAAAGCACGGGCAGCTGCCACCCACAGCCCCTGCCCGATAGCCCCCACTGCCCAGCCCAGAGTGGAGCGGGTTGGTTTGCAGTGCTGGTACTGAGACTGCTGAGGGAAGGCATCTGAGGATCTTTTCAATCTAGGGCTGTGGGGCTGACCCCCCCCAAGAGCCTGATAACCCCAGTAGCCTGTCTGCTCTGCACACCTGGCAGACGGGGTAGGAGCAGCAACAGCCCAAGTGGCATGGACCTCCTTTATTCCAGGCCTTGTTCTTGGAATAACAAGCTTTCCTCTTGGTTTGTATTTTAATCTCCTTGCAACGGCAGTGTCTTTAATCTGAATTAGGTGCACTAATAAGATTACCCTGTCAGCTACCCAGGACAAAGCTAATTGCATTTGTCAGCCTGAGTCAGAAAAGAGCGGCTTTCGGGGAAGAGGTGGCAGGAGCTGGTTCCCCTGGCCTTCACTCCTACTGGCTGCTTCCTATCTCTGCACTGGGGGGAGCAGCCTCTGGCTACAGGTAGGTCTTTCTCCCAGGACTCTGCACTGCTGTTCCTGTCAGTTCTGTGGAATGTAATGCTTTATTTCAGTCCTCTGACCGAAATGCTGTGAGGGGCTGTAGTGCAGGCCATCACCTCTGTGAAAAGTGTGCTGTGTGGTGACGTGTCCCCTACTATGCTACTTCAGTATGAGACTGAGATACTTGATATCGGACCAAAATCATTGAGAAAACTATCTCAGGCCCAAGAATTCACAATGCAAGTACCATGCCGTTTTAAATCCTGATCGTATATTTTGCTGGACTACCCAGCCTCTGACCCTTCATACCGTTACAAAAACCACTCGGACACGCGTGTCGCAGGTTTATTATCCTTACACCCGGCAACACCTGCTGTTAAGGCAGCGGCAGCCGAGGGGAGCTGATGCTTCAGGTCTCGGCAGTAGCGCCGCAGCCCGAGCTCGCAGAGACGGCGAACGCTGCTTGGAGGCAGCGCCACTGAGCCACCGCGGCCAGGCTGCCCCGGCCTGCAGGCTCTTTCTCAGTCCAGTGCCTGAGAACCGGCTGCCGGCCGGTTGCCGGGGCGGCGCGGGAGCCGCGGCCCGCAGGGAGCTCCACCCGCCCGCTCTGCGCCCGGCCGCCTGCCCGCGGCTGGGGGGCGAGGGGAAGGGGGGCGGCCCGGTAGCTCGGCGCTGGCCGCCAACGTCCTGGCAGCCGGCAGCGACTTCGCGGGAGGGCGCGGTGCCGAGCTGGGCGGCAGGCGGCTGCGCGCCTCCAGAGCCGCGCCGGAGAGCCCTGGGCCTCCCCCTCCCGCAGACCGCAGCCGCCACGCGGCGTTGTAACGCGCTCATGGGCGTTGGGAGTTAGGCCGGGGAAACAGCCTGCGGGGGTCAGGCACGACCGTGCGGGCCGGGCTCCGTCCCCGGTGGGTTTTACAGGGATGGGGCCCGGGGCAGCCGGGTCGGAGCCGACGGCCGACCCTGCCCCCCGGGGCCCCCTCCTTCCCGCCGGGGCTGTCCCGTGGTCCTGCGACACCGGATCACGACCTCTCCTCAGCGTGAGCCGTGCCACCGCCCGAGCGGTGCCAGCTCACCCGGCTGGAGCCGCGCGGGCATGCGGCGCGGGCAGGGCTGGCCAGAAACGCCGTTTCTCTTCCGAGGTGTCTGAGGGTTCGAGGTCTTCCTGTTCTGCGTGGGGATAAGGCTTGGCTTACCCAGGCTGGTAAGAAAAGGGCACGAGGAGGGCAGCCGGAGGGCGGACGTGGGAGACACAGACTCTGGTACACAGGAACAGACCTGATCTCCCACACACACGTGGACATTCCCATTAAAAGTTTCCATTTCAACAAATAACTCTTATTTTCCAGCAACAACTGCCTCAACAGCAACTTCCCAGCCAGGTCTAGGTCCCAAAGCGAGTGGTCCTGGGATACTGGCATTGAGGGGAAGGCCGAGGAGCAAAGACACCTCCTTCTCCAGATGTCCTTGACCCCGAGGCACGCACAGCCACCCGCTCCTCTGCCGCAGCCACCGGCCCACAGGCCACTCGGCCCAAGGTGAGCCACCCTGGCGCGATTTCAAGTCCAGCGCTCAAGGCCTCTGCAGTCAGCAGGGCCAGGCTGGCAGCACCGGCGGTGACGTGCTTCATGTTGTTCCCGCGGGATGGGGACTGGGAGCCGCCAGCCACTGCACCTGATGACCCTGCTGCTGCAGCCCTCCACGGGCTGCACCCAGATGAGTGACTGCAGCTGGGGGCAGCGGGGACGAGAAGGAAAGACATCCTTTGGCACCCAGATCACTGGGGACGGTATTTTTCCTAGGCTGGGAGGAACAACGCAGGCAGCAGCTGCCATGCTTGTTGAAGGCTGCATCGTCCCCTGCACACCCCCTGGGTTCAGGTTTCCTTTCTCTCCCCTCCGGAGCCGCTGGCTGGTGTTACAGACAGCCGCTGCCAGCCCCAGCCCTGCCCGCGTGGCAGGCACGGGCACCCGCGCCGAGCCAAAGCCCTCCCTGCTGTGAGAGGCCAGCGGCAGCCAGGCCTCACCTCCCTTCACCCCGCCAACCTACATCACTTCAGCTGAAATTTTCCACTTCAGAAGCAGGCTAAACCAGAATAGATTTCCAGGGTGTGGGTTTTTTTTTTTCCCTCCGCTAGCTAGAGGAAGGCCAGCCAATGCTTTGCAGTGTTTGCTTTTAAAACATCCTCCAGACAGCTTTAGGGAGTCCCCATTGCATGGGGCAGCCCCACAGGGGAGAGCCCCTCGGGCTCGAGTGCTGGGCTCGGGGCGCCGGCTTGGTGGCTGCTCCCCTGGCAGCCCCAGCCCTTCATCCCTCGGGGCCGGTGAGCCTGGCCAGGACAGACCCTGCGAGGGTGTGGGGAGGTGGGGAGGGTTGGGCTACCACAGGCAGGGGATGGGCAGGAGCTGGAGACCGATTCCCAGCTTCATCTCAGCTCCCAAAGCGACATTCTGTTTGGTGGCTTGTGAAAAAAAATCCGCAGAGCAAAACTGGTTTAGCTTACTGCATTTTGGCATGCTGTTCCTCTGCTCCTGCCAAATCCATTTTGCAATCTCCCCGGAGCAAAGGCTCTCCCGTCGCCTGTGGTGCCAGAGGGCCGGACCCTCGCTCCAGCAGCCCCGGGCAGCCTGCAGCCCCGGCCCCGCTGCACCCACAGGACACACCCATCCACACCCACCGTCACAAGCTGCGGCCACGCCGCCTGCACGGCTGGGGTGCAGCTGCTGTCCCTGAGCCCAAGGCCTTGAAGGATGCCACGTGCTCAGGCATTTCTGTGGGGTTCAACCATCTCAAACCTCAAACAAGGCTGTTGGCAAACTAAGGAGTCATCTCCAGGCCGGCTATGAAAGGGCAGGCACATAAAGCCTCACAGTGCCCTTGCTGCCCCCTGTCCATGCACAGGTCTGGTTCCGGACCTCACTGCTCAGGACTCGACCTGCTGGTGCTGCTCACCTGGCTGCAAGCACCCGGAGCTGCAGCTCCAGGCACCAGCCCTGCAGAGCCACACAAAGCCACTGCTGGCCCAACCAGTCGCTGGCAACCATGAGGCAACCCCCGCCTTGCTCAGAGCGGGGGAGTTTCGCTGACATCAAATCTCCATTAAACCTGTAGACCAGGTATATTGGTTGCAGGAGAACAAACTCCTGCCCTGGTGCAAAACCCCAGAGGATGCTGGAGCTAGGGAAGTTTTGGAGGAGGGAACTCTGCCTCACCTGCAGAGTGTCCTAACATGCACTCACACAAGCCTAAAGCACCCAGGATGAGGTGGTGTCGGGCAGACGAGGTGCACACTGAGGCCCTGCACCTCTGCCAGGGCCAAGTAGCAGCTGCAGCACAGGTATCCTCCGCACCCACCAGCCAGAGCTGCGCGCTTGCCAGGACGGGGCTCAGCACTGCAAGAGACAACTCTGCACGTGCCGTGGGCAGTGGGGCAGAGGAGACAGGGGATGCAGTGCCAGTGGTGCTCCCTGCCATGCTGGAGCCTCCCGCGGTCCATCACGGCACCCTCCCAAAGCGCCGGGTTTTTCCAGGGGCTGGTGCAGGCTCCCTGTGCCGTGGGCCGAGGCCCTGTGCCCCGCGTGCTGCCCTTGGCACTGGCAGGGCATGGAGAGGGGGGTGCTGAGCTTGCTGCCGCTGCTGGCTCCAACGCAGTGACATCTTCTTTCTGTGTGTGAACTTCTTTTGCCTTTCCAGTGACTACTTAAGATCCCCTGAACTCGGATGACACTGTCCCCTTCGAGCTTCTAGGGTTTGTCCCATACCCTAACAACTTAACCTAAAAATATGCTATTTATACCTGTGTTTTACACGCACACAGACACAATGCTGGACTTTGGGACACTTCTGCAGCACGTCCCCATGACTGACACTCGATAAACGGGTCATTTCTTTACCCAATACAGTTTCAAGCTTCTCACCGATTATGTGTTCAAGTGAGATCTACGGATGTCTTGTTTTTGTTGTCTCATTTCTAATTTTGAACAACCGACCACAAATCCCAGAAGCAGGGTTTCAAATAAGGCATACAATGGACAGGTGAAGTTGAGGACACGTGCCATGACATATAAAGCAGCCTGGACTAGAATAAGCTAAGCTCAAACTAGCTGAAGGCCCCGACAGCAAGTCAGAAGGCATTGTTTCGGCATTAAGTAGATGATTGTTAATTTTTTCAAAGAAATGGAAATATTCAGCTTCTGCAGTGGGCACTCTTGCCCAGTTGAGGAAACTGATAAAAGCAAGCAGCCGAACTGAAATGTTCCAGATTAAAGCCTGGGGTGTGGCTTGGTACCTAGTCCATAATTCATGTAAAATTTCTATGCTGTCTATAAACGGCAGGACAGGATGACCAGAGGCAGGCCCATTAAATGATTCTAGCTTTTGTGGGTGTTTTAAAACCGATGATAGTGGGGTTTCGCAATAGATTTCCAAAAGGTCCTTTTGCCGTGGTTCACAGGCTGTCCTGTGCCCGCAGAGAAACAGCAAAGGGGGAGTGTGACATGGTGGTTTGCTGGTCCCCTTGAGGCTTCTTTGGAGCTGGCACGAGTTGTGGATGAGTAACCATGTCTGCAGGTGCTCCTGAAGGACGACGGGCGCAGCCACCGAGCTGTTACTCCCCGCGTCTGCTGTCAGTGCCTTCAGCCCATGGCAGAGACTTCTCCCAAGGGAGCAGAGAGGAGCAGTCAGACACTCCCCATGTCCCTGGCAGAATGCGGGGCTGCTCTGGTGGTGGGCACGGAGGCAGCAGGGCCCTGGGGAAGGGGCTGACGCCTCCAGCCTGCTCTGCGGCCACTCCCGTTCAACTGGAGTTGAACCAGAGCATGTTTGGGGGCACACAAAGCAACCACGTCCTCAGCCTGGCGGCACAGGTCCTGCACGTGGGCTCACACCCACGGCAGGTACCCCAGACATCTGGCACAGCCACAGGCTCCTTTCCTGAGCACCACCGGGGCCACATGCTGGGCTACAATTAAAAAAACCAAGGGGCTATAGGACACACGTGTAGGAGAAGATGATCTGGACTAGATGATCTCTAGAGGTCCCTTCCAACCCTACCATTCTGAGATGGCGCTTGTAGTGCAGGCAGGTGGCTGGCACTCCACGTGAGTACTTAGCTCTTCCCGTCGCAGGGGCAGTGGTGGGGCATGCAGTCCTTTCAGGGTGTGGAGACTGACTTGTCGGCTCTTGTTCTTGAAGCTGGAGAGGAAACGAGGGGAAAAAAATGCCTTGGATAAATTGCTGGGGACAAATGGTCCATGAGCATTTTCTTTAAAAAAACACCTGTACCATTTCCAGCACTTGCAAGCAAAACAAAATCTAAGGTCCACGGCATTTCGACATTCGCAGGGAAGGCAAAGTAACGTTTAAAAACCTGTCTAAACTCTTTCATTCACATCTTCCTTCACGTGTGCCTAAAGCACGGTCGGCCCGCTGCTCACTCTGAGTAAAAGCAAATTCCAGAGTTCTGTTTATTTCGGTGTGTTACTCCCAAGGAAACCTCCTCCTCGGTGGGTGTAAAACAGGAAAATGTCACCCTAAACCAGAGCCAAACCCAACATTAAAAGGGTGGCAACAAGACCCAATCAGGTGTGAGGACGCGTTTGTTTTCCTCATGCTTGCTCCAGCACACCGTGGTCCGTCAGCTCACCTCCTCTGTCACCCAGGCAGCTCGGAAAGGTAACGCTGAACCCGTGCAGGCTGAGACCGCGCTGTGTAGCCCTGCCATCAGGGCAAGGAGGCTGGCGTCCACCTGGTCACAACTACTTCATCATGGGAGACGACTGGGAAGAAGACGTGAAGAGAAGACCCTTGCTTGCACCGGCCTCCCCCGAGGTGGGGGCTGGTGGTCTCCCTGCAGCAGAGCAGCTGGAGGGCACAGGGACATTACGCCCGTGGCCACAGCTACTCCAAGATTCCCGCAGCACCTCGCTAGACACGAGGATTACCGAAATGAGCCGCCCTGGGAAGTAACACCGAGGCAGGCTGTGCTTTCCTCTTCCTGCCTGAACAATTTGCCTGTGCAACATGAGTGCTTCCCGCTCAGGACCCATGTAAATAGAGCACACGTGGCCCCTGCAGCGTTTCACCTACTAAACTCTGTTTACATATTTCACTCCTCTCTTTTTTCCCCTGCTGCAAACCAATACCTTTGTGTGTGTGTGCGCACGCACCGGTATTGCATTTGGCAGGGCCATATGGTGTTTTCCTCATATATATTTGAGGCCAGATACGTAATTGTACTGCTGAGAGATTTAAAATGAGAAAACCTTTCCAGGACATTTAAGCTGTATAAATAATCATAATAAAAGGCCTTTATAAATCTGCATGTTTATTTCTGACAAGCTCCTTGCTACTCTACTCAGTACAAAATATAGACAGACTGTGACTTAAGGGCTTTCTCAGTAAACAAACCAGCACACGAGTAAGATAAATGGGCATGTGTAGAAAAACAAATACTTCTTAAAATTCCACTTAAACACATTTTTATTTTATGGCAGCAAGAAAGGAGTACTTAAAAATTATTTTAACAGGGAAAAGGTCTTGCCCTGATATACTAAAATAAGCAAAGAATTATGGCTGCGATTTTAAAATCTGCCTAAGGGATTCAAGTCTCCAACTAAACCAAACAAAGCAAGCATCCAAATCCTTTAAGCAGCCTTGAAAATCCTCCTATCCACGTGCACAGGGCCATGCATGTAAAAGTATATGGAGTTGCATGAGTAAAAGACTTAATACTTCTTTCACCAAACCAACTATTTCAAGGGAATGTGAGTATATAAATACATAAAAATGAACTCCAGTGAGCTGAAGCATTTGAAAGAGTGCTCGGTTTGTCTGTCACAGGATCTAATCAATACTTGTGGTTTATTTAACATGAGTAAATTTGACCCACAAGTTTCTAAAGCCTCAAGCTCTCCAGCACCCAGCGCCAGCAGGATTATTTAAGGGCATTCACCCAGAGTTGCCAAATAGCCCTGCAGTAACCAAACAGACCCACACACCATTTGAGTTTGGGCAGGCCAGCCCCTGTGCTATTAATAGTCATCCCAAAGAGGGGAGAGGGGTCTGTGCATGAAGACCCACACATAGGTCTGCTCCTGAAAACATGGCTTTGCTGTGTCATCTGTGCCATCCTAATTCGGATCCATAAAGCTTCCTTCAGCATGGATTGCTACACTGTGCCTCTTCAGTTTAATAGACGCTTTCCAGACCTGGTCTTACTTTACATACCCGTATACTAGTGTCTCAGCTTTGCCTTCCATAGGTACACTGACCAGGATGGTACAGCACCAATTTCACTATGACTGCAAGCATTCACAACACCTCTAGTTGCGCTTACATGAAATCTGAGCCTTTAATTCACCGCACATAACGAAACAGATCCAAACTGCGACAGACTGACGGCATGTGACAACGCAGCTCACGCAGGGCAGAAAATAGTGGGGTGGAGGAGAAGGGGGTGTCACACCAGCTTTAGGAGTCCCCAGAACCTCTTACTTCTGGAGAAGTCCTGGTAACCTAAAGTCCTTTGCCTGACCGAAGAGCAGGCAAAGCTTTCTGGAGAATTGTTACAGATGTTACCTGCTCCAGAGAACTATACATTACAGGTTGTAACGTACACGGTCTCATGCAGTTGACCCAAATTTGAGGTTAACGTTAAAGCTTCCTGAGGACACAGGAAGCCAAAGGGCTTTCACCTTCCTCCTTTTGTCTGAACTCGTGTTCCAGCACTGGTCCCAACCAACACGCACTGATTGTGAACACGACCCGTGAGGACGGCATCCACCGCCTGTGCATCCAGGTTCGCGCAGCGGAAGGCTGAATACACACGCAGAATAAAAGTGTGGAAAATGTGACTCGCCTTATCTGACAGAGCCTTCTGTGGGCAAAAGTCATCTACTAACTAACCCTCACTTGCTGCTTTCTCTTCCACCCATACTCACATCAGTGCTGGAAATGTTCTTTTTTGGAAGGTCTCTGAACATGTTTCCTGGTAAGCGCGTGATCCTGATAGCCCAGAATGGGATGGAGCTGTTTTCTGATACTTAAAACCATTCCAGCTGCAAAACAAACACACGTACACACAGAGACGTTACAACATCGATGTTTCTTTCACAACTGGTGCCATCAAACAAATGAAGATGGTCTCCAGGAGTGCTTCTCGAAACCAACAACTGGATATAAGCTTTCTTCTGGCAGACATCTCTCTTTCACATTCTGCCTTTCAGTCCTTGCTCAAAACAGTTCACTGCACTGGGATCAACAACTGCAGAATCACACTCTCTTTCCTTCTGCCCAGTATCTGCATTCTCAGTCCCTAGACAAAGGAAGATGAAATCGTGTTTTGCAAGAATCATTTTGTCCTGCCACTACTGCAAACCAGACAGTTACTTTTCAACAGCACCCACGAAAAGGCTTCATGGACGTTTGTGCTGAAAATGAAGCATCAGTCAAGCTTCAGCCATTCCTCTTGGTGTAGAAACAAAGCTTACCTGCAAAACCCACCTCAAGTTAACTCAGCAACAGCAAAATACTAGAGAAATGTTGAAAGTGAAAGAAAAAAACATTTCACAAAACCGAACATTTCTGGAAGTAGTGAGAAATTAATGTCAATTCTCTTCTGGAACGGTGCTAGTTACACGCAAGCCTTCTCCTGACTTTTTTAAACATCATTAAATACAGGCTACGGTTCTGAGTCAGCTCTGAAAACTGCAGGGATCACAAAGCCTTTGACCCCAGTCTTACAGCTACACCCAAAGAGACAGACCCAGGGGCCCAAGAAGACACTCATGGTGGACATTTCTAAAAACTCAGCAGAACCCTCAGCAGAGCAAACCTCCAAGAGATGGTGATGGTCAGCTGCCATACTGCGTCCCGCATAGAGGGGGTATGGGGGAAAATGGAAGCTTCTGACACAGGACAGAGGGAACCAACCTGTCCCCTGAAGCAGCTGCTCTGGGAGAATCTGGTTCCCTACAGGGTCTGAAACTGTCCTCTACGTGCCCCATCCCAATGGCTACAATATCCATTCTTATTCACTTCCTTTGCGTCCTTGCAAGGTCCTCAGCCTTTCTCAACTTCTAAATTTGAGTCCCCATCACAGTATCTCCTCTCTCCCCATGGTTTTTACCCAAGTCTCTTGGCAGCAAAGGGCAGTCTGTGCTATGTCCGAGTTGCAGCCACGGACGTGAAAGCCTGTGTGCCAAGCAGTCAGCAAACAGGCAGGCCCGAGCTCCCTCGGTCCATCCCTCCACAAAACTCTCCTCCGCGCAGCTGATGGTTCTCGTTGGCGTGCGGGCACTCACGGTGGGATCCACCTCACCTCACTCCACCTGCTCTGTAGATTCACCCACCTGTGGTAGCTGCCCAGGCTCCCATTGTCAGCATAGGAGACAGAGTCAACAGAGCTCAGAGTGCAATTCATCCCACATCAGGGAAAAAGGAAATGTGCCTGAACCCTGCGGTTTATATTTACTAGCACTCCACTGACTATAAAAAGAGCTATAAAAACAGATGCTTGTGTTATAAGCACCTAATCTTAGATTTATATTCACTTTGCTATTTGAACCCGAGAACAGCCTTGGGCCCAGGGTCAAACAGTGCAAACTGGCTCGCTTCCCAGCTGCTTACAAGGGTCATCTGGAGCAGATGATTTGCACCCACGAAGAAGATGAGCGGGAGCATGCCAGCACACTTACCACCTCCCCAGGCCTCCTCGGCCTCCCATGCTGGCGCGCTTACTAGCGCAGGCCACACTCCACAGCCCTCTGGCTGTTTTGCAACAGGCATCTACACCCTTCCAGGCACTGACCTCATCCACCATCCCTTCTTGCCCTCATGGAGAGAAGACTTTGGACCAGGAAGCCAGCAGTCATGGGTGGGTTCAGATTGGTGAAGTCTTTACAGGGCCGCCTGCCAGCCCTTTAACGCCAGCACATCACTCACTGGGTCCCCATCTCAACAGGATAGAGGATCACCACCTCCCTTTGAGGCTGGCAATCACTACAGAGTCACGGGTACTATAACAAGCTACACAGGCTCAGTCTGCACCTCAGATCCTACTGGTAAAGCATGCCCTGTCTACTGTGGACAAGTCAGTGCCCTCTTCTCCTAGAAGAGCTTCCATGAGGTCAGGGTGCCACTCTGCATGTCACCTCAAACAGCACCTGCACGGTCCCTCTCCTTGTTACTGTGGCTCCTGCAGAGTGAACATCCATGCAGGAGCAAGGTGCAGCGTGTCTCCAAGGATGAGCTGCAGGACAGAGGTGACTCTCTCCAACAGTGAGCTTTAAGACCAAAGTGCGTATCTCCCGTGGCGAGAACGAGGTGCATGTCCCCAAAATTGAGCTGCAAGAGGAAAGTGAGACCATAGAGGAGAATTCAGGGAGCACTGAGATGCCAGCACCCTGCTGCCACGCCGGTGGTTGGGACGGGTTGCTTGTTGCGTCACCTGCATGATCTCCAGCTAAACCACTCCACAGGGATCTGCAAAGTCCGGCACACATGATAAAAATCATTGGGCGAGTTTTTCTGGTCATGAGGGCAACCCCACTGACGGGGGTTCCCTCCCTGTGGTCTCTGACAAAGCCAACACCATCTTTGCAAGCTGTGCATTACAAGAGTAAACAGGGACCTCCTCTGCCGCCCCCTGGGTAGATCTGAGATCACAGCAGAGATACCTGCACTGAGCACCACCAAACCTGGCTTTCACATAGGCTCTTCTTTTAAAAATTTAAAGTAGTATTGCTCAATCTTGACATTGCTGCCAAGAGACTATCTGAGCAGCAAAGCTGTGACTCTTAGGATGTCTCTTTAAATGAAACACAAGGGCTTGATCTTCACGGGTCCCTCAAGTGTGTCCTCTGCCCTTAGTTCCTGTGACATCTTAAGGAAAAAAATGAAATCAATTACTAATAGCGAGTAGATTGCTTAACAGCATGCCAGTGGTGTGCTTTGTACCGTGATGCCAAGGGTGTGGTATGTGAGCCGGGCATTTGGCAAGAGACAACAGCGGGATATGGGAGAGCTCAAGGCCTGCCAACACATACGGGAGGAGCTTATTGGGTGCAGGGAGCCAAACTGGATGCAGTTCAGTCTGTACTGTACGTAGGACATGCTACCTGGTTTTTGAACCTGTATTTTCCTATCCAGAGACTATTTGCTTGGTTGAATGTAAACTAACAGGTATGCAGCGGGGGTGGGATCAAGTATTAGCATCAACAAGTTAACATTGCAGGAGCTATTAACATCTCTCTCATCTGTCATATGGGGTTGAAACTAGCCAACGGGTTAAAAATTATTAAAGGTAGATATGTTTAAAGAAAAGAAGGACCTTCATTCACATGACTTCTATCAAAATACCTATAGTGGGAGGTGTAGAAATGCTGTTACCTGTGTTAGGAGGAAAGGCAAAGCTGTCCCTGCTGACTTGCATACTTATTGACATGTCTCATGAGATGCCCTGGCCACACCACCATCTCACCTCCTTCACACCTCCAGGATTTAGCCCATCAGAGGAACTCTTGAAATGCAGCAGCCGTTAAGTCACTGTGTAACAAGCAAATTCTGTTTTGGCATGAAAAAGCACACAAACATGTTTCTCATGCTTCCATCGAGAAAAACATTTATCCGATTGTAGCACGAACAGGTGGCTTTGTTAGCTGCACAAGCTCATTCTACAATGCTTGGAGGCTGTCTCCTCGTCTTCCTGGCTGACAGTTCAGCTTCTAAGTATCTGACTTTGTTAGCAGAAATTCAAATTGATCAGTTGGGTTTTATACTAAATAGTTAAATCATGATGCTGGGAAAAATCTGAATACAATAAATACACCATTCCAAGTGGTGGAACACACAGACCTGTAAGTCATACTTGCAAGCAAAAAAGGCTCCCAGTTGTGTATTCTGTGTATTTTCCAAGCTCTGTCTGCAAATAAACAACGCATCTTTGCCATACTTTTCTGCAGCTTTCCAAAGGTATCCATGTTCTCGTGAAATGGCGTATCTTCACATCACACATAGGACCCAACAACGTTCTGAGGTATCAACAAAACCACCAGCATTGTACAAGTGAAGAAAGACCACACAAGCTATTAAAAATAAACACATGGTCACACCACCTGAAGTGAAATGTGAAGCATGATCTACATGGAAAGAATCAACAAATCGCTCCAATATTGACTCCTGATTTCCACTATAGAGAACTCCCAGGATTTCTTGGTCCAAGACGTGCAGCGAGTATGTGACTTGGCTGGTTTGAGATGACCAGACACCCGTTCTGGTTGCCCTTCCAAAAAGATAGATGGGAAGCAGGGCTGTAGCCAGTACCATTGTCCTACCCAGTGTCCTGAGAAGAAACACAGTTCTTGTGACAGGCACAGGACCTGAGCAAAGTTCTGGTTGGCATACAACCTGATCCTGCATCAAAGGAATTGAATATAAAACCTCCCGCAATCTTTAGGGGATACTGAAGCAATCACTTACTCACCTAGGTTCTTTCTGCTCTGACTAAAATAACCATCTAGCCCACAGTTTTCTGTGAAACAGGTACACATCTAACATCCGAGGCTAAAAATACCCCTTGACGTCCCATCACAAGAAGTGGAAAATGGCTCTTGCTTATTAATATGTAGAAGCCAAGAGTTTAGGACAAAGGAGCAATTTAAAACGCCTTCTTAATTCTGCATGCCAAAGCTGAGATAAGCAACAGATAACAGAGCTGTATTTCTTAAGAGCAGGGTGAAATTCAGGAGACTCCAGTTTCACTTGACTTAAGCCTCAGTCCCTAGACTGCTGGACAGGACTGCAGTTACAGAGCTGGCCAGTGATTTACCAGATGGGTTGCCAATTCTCTTCCCTAATTTATCTTCCCAATCCCATGACAACTTAGGTTTCCACATCAGAAGACTATGACCTGCAGGCTAGATGAGTGGTTTTCTGGGACATTTAAACTTAAGATACAGTGTAATAAGCACACATAAATAACCCTTAAGTGCTTAAAATTCAAAATCCTAAACATCTTCCCAACGAAAAACCCAGACATGCCCATTTTCTCCTGGGTGGCATAAAACCACATCCCCAGCTTCTCTGGGAAACTGAATGGAAAACACAAATACATGTGAACTGACAGTGATCCTTCAGCTGCTTCCAGTGATAGCCAGAGAAAATCAGCTTCACTGAAAAATGCTTGCTCGCCAAAAATAAGTTTCTCTTACCTGTCCTAGGCTTCATTAGGAGCGTTTGAAGTTTTTTTTTTTCCCCTCGCCAGGCTGTCTCCTATGGCAGCAGTGCAAACATCAGCGCTGCTAACAGCCTCTGAAGACTTCCACTGAATGGCACTGAGCAGGCACAGCAGGACTGGAACTGCGGTGACTCAGGAACAGCCACAAATGCTCCGGAGAAGAAGAGCCGTGAGCAATACTGTGTAAAATGCACATACAGAGACACTGGGGTTTGTATCAAGTCAGGTGAAGCAAACTAAAATCGGTAAAACTCAAGTGTTAATTACAAATAAGTTCTGGTTTTCACATGGTATTCTAATAAGCAATTGCAGAAGCAGGACAAAGCAGGTTTTTCTCAAGGCTGGAATGTGTGAGGAAAACAGGGCGTGAAAAGAAAGGGAAAAGAACTTAAAGAAGACAAAAAAGGAGACAAGTTGCCTTGTTGCCGATTATATATGCTCCACCTCCCCAGTTATCTTATATATAAAGCTCTGCAACTGCTGTCTGTAGCAGCAGAAACACTTTTCCAATTATTAATAAATGAACATGAGCAGCAGTAGGCGCACCAGGGAAAAGAGAAGAGCCCCACACTGTGCAACCCTCTTCTGCCCTGAATTCGCCGTCTGCTGCCTCTGGCCCTCCTTCTGCCCCCTCCCCATTCTCAGTTTGCTCCCTTCCTTCCGTCCTTCCTTGCATCCATCCTTCCTCTCCTGTTCCCTGGCTGCCACGTTCCTGCCATTTCAGAGCTGCCTTTCCCTGGCCACCCCCTCAGCCTCAGCTGCTTTCAGACACCCACCGCATCACTCTGCACATGAAAATGAGCTGTCACATTTTCCAGCCTCTGAAGCAGAGATTATTTTTGGGAGAGGTGGTTTTCACAGTTCTGTCCTGCAGTTCACAGGCGCCGCACAGGGCGGGCTGCCTCTGTGCAGGGGGAGAAGAGGAGGGAGGGTACAGCCGTTCAACACACATGCAGGTCTCCCAGCTGTGCACTCAGAAGGGACTGAAGGCCCGTGGGCTGGACACAAAGCTCCTGTGGGGTATGTGAGCCAAGGAGCAGTTAAGTCTCCCCACTTCAATGGCTGCTCTTTCCCAACCCAAGGCCAGCTGCTAGCAATGCTGCTACAGGACACGTCACTGAGACAACACTCCACCCTGCCTGTGGAGGACAGGCACAGCGAAGCCCCTCTCCACTCTCACACACAAAGTCCCCTGCCCCTGCCTGCACCCCATCACCCCCAGGCCACCAGTCAGTCTCTTACAGAGCCCATGCTCCCCGCCAAGTACCGCAGTCCAGACCTCATCTGAAGATTTGGCCTAAAGACCCCGAAAAGGGAAAGTCTAACAGGATTTTGACCTACCAGCCCAGCCCCAGCCATTCTGTGCACTTTGACTGCAGCTGGTCAGCATATAACACAAATCTCGCAGGGCCAGAAAGTCCTGTGGCACCTGGACGGCAGCAGCAGAAGACAAGCACTGATGTGGTGGGAGCAAACCCCAGGGGTGAGAGGAGACACTAACATGGAAGGAGGAAGAACGAGTGGGAGGTTTCCCAAGGGACCAGAAGAGTAGACTGATGAGAAGAGCAGCTGCAGAGGGTTGCTCTGGAAATCGAAGTTGAAATGAGCTGGTTAGAAGAAGCAAATCTGGCAGTTCGGGAGGCGGAGCTGGGAGCACCCTGGGATGGAGTGGCTGGTGGTGTCGGCAGGGGAGGAAGAGATACGGAGGATCCAGAAATGGCTGAGGGGGTGGCAGGGTAAGATTGGCCGTAGGCAGTGTGGAGCAGACTCTGGCAGGCACTCTGGGAATGGCCACGGGGAGAGGCCTTCACAGAGCGAAATCAGCCCAGGTGTTACGGGATGGAAGGTGCATTAAGAAATATTAAGAAGCAACGTTGGTGCTCAGAGCACATGAGGTTGGCAACTGGGAAAGGCGAGCCACGAGGGCTAGGGGAGAATGACCACTGGAAGGGCTGCTGCAAGCAGCCAGGGCAGTCCTGCAGGACCCACAGCAACAACGGCAAAGAGCTGAGCAGTCTCACGCGGAAGGCAATGCGAGTATCGACACGGAGGTAAAGCAAGGACATGAGGAGGGAGAAGTAAGGGCAGGAAAAGAAGAGAACAGAACAGGCCACCTGAAGCAGGAGCTGATATTGCAAGTCAGCCCTTTGTTATTTTATCATATTCATACCATAGCGGAGTCCAGAAGTACCTGTCAGTGTTGGGTCGCACCCTACTTCATGGTGCACAAACTGAGAGAGATATGGCCAAAACTCCAAGGCGTTTACAGCACCTTCTCTCAGTGTCCCCTGAAAGCCACCCCTATGACAAATCTGAAAGGCACGTGATCCAGCTCAAATGCTGCTATACTAGTTTCTTCATTGTTCCATTTTATGTGAAAGTAATTGTGTTCTCTCCAAAGAGCAGTCTACTACTTCTAGAAAATTACTGCAGAATCACCTTAACTTCCACAAGTAGTCCAGCACATATGTCCAACATCTTGCCATAGCAAGCAAACAAAAATAGTAACTGTATTTCATGTTACAGACCTTGAGTTCATGTTGGCAGTTGGATTTTTATTTGTAAAGTTCTCACCGTATCAGTAAAACTTTTGTGTATATACATGACAAACATTCAAGGGTGAAAGAAGTGATAAAAAGCTGCCTAATTTTCTGCTGAGGTGCAGGTAGATCTTAGTTTTGTGAGTGAAGTTATCACGTAGGGTTATATTGTAAAGCTGGTGCGACTTTTACAGATTTAGTTTTAGGGGTAATAACACACTTCAAACGATGTTTCCAAATGTTTTAAATAAACACAATTACAATCACAAAACCCCAGAACCTGCCATAACAGAAAACACAGAATTTCACCAAGACCTACTGTATATTAGCCTCACGACCTTTATTTCGGCTGGAGCGGATGCAGACAGATGCACTTACGAGCCAACAAGTCTTTCCTCAGCCGTGCCTCGCCTGACAGTAGCACCTTTTGGCAAAGGGGAACATGTTCCGGGAGTTAAGCAACCATTTCATCAACATTTTTTCCTGTTGATTTCAGTGGCGAATACACAGTAAACACACTCCCTCTTGTTAAGACACCTAGAGATCTGGGATCCCGTGGAGTAATTTGTGAACAACTGTTTGCTATCACTAGTGAAAAGGACTTGGATCATCCTGAAATTAATTCTCTTTTGGGAATTCCCTCTAGATAAGGCAGTCAAGCCAATCAGTTTCCCTGCGTGCATAGCAGGGATCTTATAAAATCTAAAAAAAGAAAAAAACCAAAAAAACCCCAAACTATAAAAATGCAGGCAGATTCTCAGGTTACAGAACAGAAACAGAAGTCGGGAGACGCAAATTTCCCTTGATTTCCCCCTGTCAAGCGGCACGTTTTCTCAGATGTGAGAATTGCGGAAGCTGTTATCACTGCTGTGGCTATAGCAGTGAGGAGAGAGGGATCCCACTGGTGGTCTGGTGCAGGGGGGCACAGCAGGGGAGCACAGCAGGGGAGAGCGTCCCACCAAACGTGCAAGCGGTACCAATATGAAGCCAAATGACAGCAATTCCAGCTGTAAAATTCGTAAGTGGAAACGCAGGAATTAAAGCAATACCAAAAAAATGCGTCTTCCTGAGAACAAAATCACCGCTCCTCTGTCAATACACAAGATTTTGAACTGTTTAAGAATTGGTTTAAATTATACCTTACTCTGTGCTTACATTTTGCAATTGTTATATGTTCAGTCTTCCTTCAGGCTGAAGAAACTGTTTGTTTGCTATTCTTCCAGTGCTTTTATTTCACTTTCAGACATAATTACACATTCCGGGAGGTTTCCAGGCAAGTTACAGGAGGATGTAACCTGCTGTCAGGCCCCTTTTGTCAGTTAGGATCTGCTGACAAGGGGAAGAAGAATTAAGCAGAATGAGAGAATACTAGACTCTGACACCACTGAAAAGGGGAAAGAAAGGAAGATGCATTTTAGAAGAAGGAGAAAGAAAAAAGTAGAAAAATGCTCCGAGTTAACGAGGCTGGACTGCCTCGGAGGAGGGGAGATCTCTGCAGCAAAGCTGAAGAAGTAGGAGAAATGGGACCGAACCGTAACGAAGCACCAGCGGTATTTCTAGAACAGTACTGCACTCCGGCACAAGCAGCACTCAACAGCCACAGCCTGCTCGGGATCCCGCTTCTCGGGTGCCGACAGACACAGCCTTTTCTGCTTTTATTAAAGCTTTCTGACAGGAGAAAGAACCCGCCTCAAGCCCTGCATCGAGCAGAACACATCAAACAGCTCTCGCCCTTCTGGAGCGCCGCAGACCGCCGTGTAACGCAGTCCGCCGTGACCCAGCTAACGGGCCGCCGTTCCCCGCGCTGGCTGGGCGGCGGCTGTCGGGAAGGAAGACGAGGGCGCCCGGAGGGCTGCGGGCGGCCCGGCTCGCTCAGGCGAGCTGGGCTGCAGCCGGGCACGGCC
>VZSC01011780.1:306771-375996 GCA_013398225.1 Steatornis caripensis
TGGTCCTAAGGCAGAAAATTAAATCCGTTTTATTCTTCTCCCCACCAGCAGCTTCCTTCAGACAAAAGGTGGTGTTTGCTTAAGCTGTGCCTTCTTGTACTACCAGCACACCAGAGCCAGGGCTGACTGAGCCAGCTTGTAATTCAGAGTTTCAGAGAAAAACATAGTTTTTGCCCCCAGCTTCCCTTTTTTTAAAAAGAATGTACGCAGCTCCTTACTGAGAGGTGCCTGAAAGGGACAGCTTTTCTACATGAAGGTGTAGGAGACATCAAGTGTCTTCTACAGCCTCACAAACCTGCTTTTGCAGGTGTAGCCTCAGGCAATTTGCTATTTTTAATGCAGGATTAAAAGATACCCATGCTTGTGTTAACCACCGCTATGAACGTGGGGATTGGAGCCTGAACTCTTTGCCCTGAGAGATGCTGATGAGTTCACGGCTGCAGCTGCGGCTCCTTGCCAGCAGCAGTAACATGGGGCAGCAGATCTTGGGTCCCCTCATTTCCTTGTGGGCTTTGTCCCTTGCATAGCCCCCAGGCTTTGGGTCACGCAGCGTGCCCTGAGGACTGCTGAGGGTTGTGACATGGGGGCTGCCAAGGGCTGGGCAACAGGAGAGGCCTCCTGGAAGGAGCGTGTTGCGGAAGGAGCGTGTTGCAGAAGGACCACTTCAACAACGTGTCCCATCAGGCAACACTTCTGGCGTGCGTGGTGGGTGCTGGGTGGTGGTGGCTGGGCGCAGCAGCTCCCACATTGCAGCAAAGGGGGTTACACGAGGAGGAGGTCCACAGGGAGCTGCTGGGGCTGGGAAGGCTGCATGGGTGCCGGGGGTCTAATCGTGGTGCAGAAGGCTTGCGGCCCCAGAGAGCGGGGCTGGAGGAAGGCAGGAGCGCGAGGCTGGGGGACAGGGATTGCGAAGGGGAGAGCTGGTCCCTGAGGAGCGCAGGGTGCGAGGTAGGAGGGGATGTCTCCTGGCACGCTGATATTTTGGAGTGGTGGCTCATGGGGTTTGAAACTGTGGTTCCCTACGACTATGCAAAACATAAAAACTGTAGAAACCATTAATTTAGTTGTAACTCCGCTTCCCTCCCTAATTATGGCATTTTTAATGAGCTTCATGCAAAAAATAAGCCCAAATAATGTTTTACTTTTGTTGTTTTCTTCCTCTGCTCTACTTCAGCGTGTTGGCACTCCCGACACATTCCTCTAGTTGACTCAGACCCCTGGGAGAGACAGCCCGAGAGGGACGGGACGGGGCAAGCGCTGCGCCGTCTCCAGCTTGGCAGCGCCGAGGCCTCAGCTGCCGTGCCGTCCACGTTCAGCAGAGGCGAAGGCCGGCGCCGTGATGCAGGACTGCAGTTCAGTGCCATCCCTGTCCCTGTCCATCACACTCTCTGGAAAGGAGCTCAGGGAAGAATTGTTGTTCAGAGATTGTTTTTCTTGTAGCCTCTCTTCCTTTTTCCCCTCTCAGAGTTATGAAACCAAGGGCATGAACTCTTCCAGCAGGGATCTAAGACATTTTGACAGGAACATCTGCATGTCCTCAGCATGGGGAGTGATGGGGAAGAAGGGCTGAAGATGCCAGTCAAGAAGGAAGCAGAGAAGAGCAAAGGCAGGTGATGCAGCTTTGCTTCTGCTGCTGCTGAGATGGGAAAGCTGCTGCCTCTGGCTTTTCTGACATCGCCTGCAACCTCCTGCCTCCCAGCTTTGAGGCAGGTCCTGCTGAACCTGCAATGTCTTTGGTGGCCTTCTCCCCCTGCCCCTGTCCCAAGTAACCCCAATTTGCTGTTTTTTTTCCCCCCAAGGTNCAGAGAAGAGCAAAGGCAGGTGATGCAGCTTTGCTTCTGCTGCTGTTGAGATGGGAAAGCTGCTGCCTCTGGCTTTTCTGACATCGCCTGCAACCTCCTGCCTCCCAGCTTTGAGGCAGGTCCTGCTGAACCTGCAATGTCTTTGGTGGCCTTCTCCCCCTGCCCCTGTCCCAAGTAACCCCAATTTGCTGTTTTTTTTCCCCCCAAGGTAATCCAAAAATCAAGCAAAAAGAGGCTGAGAGGGGCTTTTGTAACACACAGCATCTGTGGGAAGCAGGTTACAGGCTGTGCTGCCAAGGCTTTACTCCCCATCCTTGCTGCAAATGCCGCTGCCTGCGTGTTAGTCCCCACGAGCCGCTGTGGTGAGACAAAACAGTGTTTGTCACGTCTTGCTGAGAAAGGGCCTCCCCGCAGCACTCAGACCTCCTCCTGCAGCTCTGAGCGTGACGGCTGGATGCGAGACAGCCTCCCTCCTCCTCTTCGGTTTGCCATGTGACGGCCCGTTTTGCAATTCAGAAGAAAATCGGAGAAAAACTGCTTGTATGAGTTTTTATTTTGGCATTAGAAAGGCAAATTGCAATTCTCAGCAGATCGGACTGATCTGATTAAATTCTGAGTGGTTCCTGTGCTGATGACAGCACTTGAGGTAACTCAGTGGCAAGGCAAAAAAGCACTGCTTCACTGAGAAATCTGGGAGGTTTATTTTTCAGTCCCTGTAGCTGCTCTGAGAATATCTTCCTTTTAAAAAAAAAAAATCAACAAACCCTTTCTGAATATGAATATACTGATTTGAAAACAAAGCCATAAACTATGAACTCACTCAACCTTGGTGTCTGGGACACGGCCACGGTATTTTGAAAAGAAGGTCACTCCGTTTCATGAAGTGGGTTTTTCATTAGTCAAAGCTGACAAAAAGCCTCCAGACTGATTCTTATCATTCTCCCAGAGTTTCCAAGGGCATTTAGGGGATCATAAATACAAGAGCCTTTAGGAAAGTTTGTTACAGAGGAACTTTTTAAGCTATGGTTGACCCCCAAAGGCATGAAGCACTGATAATTACATGGATGCCTGAATTTATGCAGTTGATTCTCTAATACAGTCTGTGCTAGTAAAAGATGAAAAGACAGACCTTCACGCACCCCAACACCACCGATTTCTCTGCCATTGCACTGCTGGAACAAATATAAGCCAGCACATAAGCAGGAGGCTCCTGGCAGCAGGAGGGTTGTTAGTGAGCGGTGCAGCCTCTGGGGCTGGTACCTCCAGGGTGGGTATCTGCAGGGTAACCCAGAACCCAGCACGAGGGCCGCACCTCTCTGGATGTACAACCCAAGTCACCCCACTTGCTGTTTGCAGCCTCTGATGCTGAGCCTGGAGATGGGGAGACACCGGACTAGGTTGCCCAGAGAAGCTGTGGATGCCCCCTCCGTGGTGGTGTTCAAGGCCAGGTTGGATGGGGCTTTGAGCAACCTGGTCTGGTGGAAGGTGTCTCTGCCCACAGCAGTGGACTTGGAACAAGATGATCTTTAAGGTCCCTTCCAACCCAAATCATTCTATCATTCTATGATGACTTCAGCAGGAACTAATGAGGGAACATGTTGGTCCCAGTGTTGGGTGCTTGGGATTTGATGCAGCTGGGCTGGGTAAGCATTGAGCAGCATGGGGGGACAGCTGCAGCCTGCCCAGGGACAGAGCCTGGGATCTTTCTTCATGAACACCCGGACCCCAGCCCATGGATTGCATTGCCCAGGTGAATGCCAGAGCCGCTGGAGCGGCAGCGAGGGAGGTGTGCTCACTCTCTGCTCTTCACATTGGTCACCACACACCTGCAAAAGCCAGCTCTAGAGGGTGGGATTGAGACTGACTTGGAACCCAGGACAGCCTCGAGATGACAACTCTGCATCTGGTGTAGATGCTCCTAAACAGCAAACACAGGAAGGATCCTTGCCCCAAGGCTGCAGTCAGGAGCACTTTGTCTGTTCCCTGCTGCGGGGAGAGGAATTGCTCTAGGCTGTCCAGCTGCTGCGTATTGCCTGGTGTCTTCCCTGAGCTTCAAGGCCGGTCCCTTTGGGGCTGAACAAGGCCTAGGACCAAATCTGCAACCTCCTCTCTGTGTGTTAATTAGGGCGTTGCTGCAGAAAAAGCCCTGCCAGCACCTACAGCAGAGCGTTGGAGAGAAAATTACTTTAGCTGGCTGTGGTCAACATTCAGAAAAGTCTGGCTGAAGCAGCCTCTCCAGGAATTTCAGCCCTGTCGCAGCCACCTTCCGATCCTGGCCGAGCTGAGCTGGGATCGGAGTACCACGAACCATGGTGCTTCTTAGCAAACACAGGAGTTTGTGATGAAGCTCCTGGCGAATTCGGTGCTCCCTGGCACGCGGATGCCTGCAGTGTGCTGACTGAGAACTTCCCTGCATCGTGGACAGCCCATGTTCAGCCTGCTGCAAAATCTGTCTCTCTTCAATGCAGAAATTGGAGCCAGGTGGAGGAGTGGCCCAGGCAAAATATAATTGTTTTTTCCTTTTAGGCCCACAGACCTTGTGCTGCACATGTTTTTGTGTGCTCCTTCCCTGCAGACATACCTGTATCCAAAATGTGAGCTGCGGCTTCCCTGTGCCAAGAGTAGTCCACAAACAGCACCTGCTGCCCCTCTGTACCAAGAGTGAATACCCTAAAATAAACAAGCAAAAAAATAGGAGAAGAGAAAAAGAAGAAGCTTGATCAGAGGCAATGTCAGCTGATAAAGTAACAAATCCATTTGCTAACATAACTTTTACAACCCCTGAGAACCTCAGCCAAAAATTAAGCAATCCCCTTGCTTCACTCTGGTGCCAAGTGACTTTCAATCTGCACCATCTGTATTAGCTCATATGAGACTCTCTTACTACTGCTTTGTTGATAGAAGGATTTTAAAGCCCAACTATCTTGGTGTTTTAAATTTCAGTTACTGTGGCATTCACTGGTGTGGCTGGCAGAACGCACGAGCCTATGCAACTTGCTTTTGTTATTTATTTTTTGGGTATTTTAAGATTATTTCTTTGCCCAATCACGGACAATGGCGATGGTCACCTTAATATCAGATGAAATGTGAGTGTCTTAAAACCTGTCGGAGAGCCTGCTGACAAGCTGTCAGTGCTTCTCTTGGGTCCTCTGTGTGCTACCTGCCACAACCCTGTGTCACTATCCCGGCGGGAGGTGACACAAGTCAAGGCTTCTCTGGTCAGGAGTAACCAACCTGATGTGGTCAGCATGGATGGATCTGTAATCACGTGCCTTTGGTCCTCAGCACTTCATGGAGCTAAAATGTGTCACTGCAGCTGATGTGGAAGTCAGTGTGGCCTGCTGCGTCACGCTGGAGACTCTTCTAGCTGGCTTTGGCTCTTCTGTATGGTGCTGGGCACATCTTTGCAAGCATTTGTGTGCCTTTCATAAACATCATGTAAGAACAAAAGAGCAGGTAGGGTATGTGCAAAAGGATATACCAGCACTTCCTATAAAAATGCTAATGCTGCTTCAGGCCTCCTGAGGGTGTTCAGTGACGTGCAATAAATTACTTTTATATGGCTTTGTGAGCAGTTGTGAATTTAACGCTGTTTTCAAGGAGCAAGAATTGTCTCTATAATCACTGTCAAGGAGATGGAATAAAAACCATTCCAGCCAGCAAACATAAAATGTCTGGCCTTTACCTTCTGAGTCTTCCTAATAATGTCTGAAATCCAGTTAAAGCTCTATACCCAGGAGAAAACTAGCACAAATAATGTCAGAGAGATTGATGTTAATGCTAGGCAAGGGAGAGAGCCTCTGTCTCTTCAAACACGTTTAGCTACCCTTCCTTCTGTAATAATCAAAGGAATATTCTAAATATGTTAGATTATTAGAGGTAAGCTCATCTCCCTGCTTGTTATATGTGGTACTGTGCTCCAGTGTAATGAATGTAAGTGATGAGGTCAGAAAGAATAAACTGTGGTCTAGAAAGATACATGAGTTTAAGTCAAAAGCTTGTGTCTCCCTGAGATGGAACAAGGCAGATGGGAAGGAAAGGCGGTGTTCCTCTTCCAAGCCGTCCCCCACAACAATAAAGTCAGGTCTCAGGGGTCTCATCAGGAGACACTCCTGTGCAGATCCTGAGCCTCAGATTTTCATACCTCCAAAACATGGATACCCAGGACTGACCCAATATTGCTGGAAGAAAAGAGCTCAAGGACTAGAATTCAAGTCCTAGAGAAACCGGAGGCTTTTGCACAGGGCTACAACATGTGTTGAGGTGATTTAGGAATGAAGAACTCATTAAACTTTCTTGTGTGGAGATACCTGTTGTACAAGAAGGTAAGCATTGAACTAGAAATTTTGTTTACTTCCCATTTGAAAGACAAAAATTCCCTTACAGAAAATTAACTGTGCTGGGATCCAATTTACTGCTGCCATCGGCAAGGGGTGGACGGGAGCTCCTTCCTACTGCCCCAGGATGGATGTATGCTCAGGAGAAGCTAACGGGCCTTCCAGGCTAGCAGGCACCATTGGGTCATCTAGTTTGATACCCTGTATTTCAGCCCATTACATCTCAGCTGGTTATCCTTGAACAGGGCTAAACCGTGTGCACGACTGTGGTATTTGGTGAGAGGCGTCCACTACTGCCATGACACATCATCATCAGGGAAAAATCCCACCAGAATTGTTGGTAGCACATTCCAGTCATTGCCTGCCTTTGCATCGCTCTTTGGTCTGGCTTCGGGCCACTGCCTGGTCTACCACGGACTAAAGAGGCCCCTGGGACCTGTTTTTACCCTTGGATATGGATGGCTGCCCAAAACTGTGCGATCTTGACGTGATCTAGTGAGGAGAGATTGCCAAAGGAGTCAAGTATTTTCCGTCAGCCTGNCCCCAGGATGGATGTACGCTCAGGAGAAGCTAACGGGCCTTCCAGGCTAGCAGGCACCATTGGGTCATCTAGTTTGATACCCTATATTTCAGCCCATTACATCTCAGCTGGTTATCCTTGAACAGGGCTAAACCGTGTGCACGACTGTGGTATTTGGTGAGAGGTGTCCGCTACTGCCGTGACACATCATCATCAGGGAAAAATCCCACCAAAATTGTTGGTAGCACATTCCAGTCATTGCCTGCCTTTGCATCGCTCTTTGGTCTGGCTTCAGGCCACTGCCTGGTCTACCACGGACTAAAGAGGCCCCTGGGACCTGTTTTTACCCTTGGATATGGATGGCTGCCCAAAACTGTGCGATCTTGACGTGATCTAGTGAGGA
Organism: Steatornis caripensis; assembly: GCA_013398225.1. Taxonomy (NCBI): domain Eukaryota; kingdom Metazoa; phylum Chordata; class Aves; order Caprimulgiformes; family Steatornithidae; genus Steatornis; species Steatornis caripensis. The sequence goes on from VZSC01011780.1 coordinate 313,834, forward strand.
GAGATTGCCAAAGGAGTCAAGTATTTTCCGTCAGCCTGGGTTTGTTTACAGACACATCCCAAAGTCCGTGCCTCCTCCTGTTTTGGAGGCAAGCTATTTGTGCAGTCCTTGCTGGGATCTTCCTGTATGAGAGCACATTGCTCTGAAGTCAGCTCTCCTCCTAACATTCTTGCTTTAAATTTGTCCCTCACTCTGATCCCTTCTGAAGTTGTTTGGGACCTCTGCTCTTTACTCCTTTAATATTTCACTCATGATTTTTCTTCCTCAGATGAAACACAGACTTGAGCACTCTGTACAATACCATGCTGGGTCTCAGACATATAAGCCTTCTACTGGAACAATTAAGTACTGAACACAGTCCTCGGGCAGCCTGAGGATGCAGCATCTCCTAACATGAGGACTTGAGTGTCCTCAAGCCCATGCCTGGCTTTTCTGTGGGAATTCTGATCTGAAACTAGGGTTTTTTTCTGACACAGCTGGTCAGCCTTTGCCTTGTTCTGTCCTTAACACATCCCCAAGGAGATGGTCATAGAAAGAGAAAGGGCCCAGCACTCTCCTGTGTTTGTGCATAGCCTGCGTGTCACCGCTTCTTGTCCTGCGTGACTCCTGCCTCCAGCTCCTGGGGACTTGGCACAGGGCAGACCCAGGACACTACCTAGTATGGAGCAGGGGCCACAATAATCTGGCTGCAAATGAGGTGCAGGTTTTGTTTCAGGTTCACCAGCACCCTGGGACAGGCCATCGCTGACAAATTCCTTTCACGTAGGCTGATAGAGGGGAGGTTTTGGTTGTGCTGCCTGCAGAGCTGCCTGCTGCTGACCGACACACCGACAGGCAACGCACCCCTCTGCTCCCCGGGCAGGCCAGCGCTGAAGGAGCTTGGCAACACTGAGAGTGCGAACCCTGGAAAGTGCTGGATGGACATCCCTGCACTGTCCCTGCCTGGGAGCCAGGAGGACGACTGCCAGTTCCCAGGAGCTCCCGTGAAGGCAGGGCTTAAGCTGCGGGCAACGGGATCCCTGCCTCCAGGGCCCCGGGCGGCCTGTACAAAGCTCCTTTAGGAGCCAGTGGGATGCCTGGCCCATGAGCCCCAGTCTGGGCAGCGGTTACCGTGGCATTCACCGCTTCTCTCTGTGTGTGCAGGCAGCCTCTGCCGTGTGGTGGCTTGCTTTACCTCTGTTTTCTGGGGAAAGTAAGCAGCACACAGAAACCGTTGAATAATGCTACAGTCTGCACATTGCTCCTACTCCTTTAGTAGCTGCTCTGGGGAGTAAACAGCAAGTGCTTCCTTTGATTTCCTTTGCTGCTTTAATCTTAACGTGAAGCATCGTTCTTTGTACACACTTGGCATACCCTTCCTAGGAGAAACCAACTATATTATCATGAAGCCAACCGCATCACGTTTAAAATGTCATCGTGCTAACCAGGCACCCAGTCTACACTGGAGTTTATGTGAGCCATTTCCTTGGGCTATTTTTAAGTATTGGATTCAAGATCACATTACACTGGTTCATTAACATGCATAAATCTCCGCGGGTGACGGCCCTGGGTTTCGAGCTGAGTGCCTGGCTGTCTAGGCACACCAAGCAGCCAAGGAGGGATGGGGACCTCCTGGGGGAAGGTGGGTTTTTGACACTTTCCCCAAGATGGCAAAGTTTTCCACATGCTTCGCTATTGACCGCACCACCTGAGAGCACGGTGAAGGAGTTTCCATCATGAGCTGTGATGGATCACAAGTGGCGTGGCTCTGACCGTGCTGTGGCCAAAACACCCAGCCTGGCCCCACAGACACTGGTGCTCGTAGCCCTGCCAGCATGGAGCTCTCTGTATGCAGTGTGCGCTTGGCTCCGTGTGGGAATGCTCACTCCTGGGCCTATAAATATCTCCCCGTTTCCCCAAGGGGATTAACTTTGCAGGTATTCATAGTAATGGTGCAGTTCTGCTGCTTGCAGTTATTGTCCAGGGAATTTAGGGGAATAGAAAGTGTCCAGGACCTACCATGAGTGGACCCCATGTGCTGGCATTTTCATTTATTCTTCTCTTTTTCATGTCCTGTAGCCTTACTGTGTTTTGCAGACAGCAAAATCTCAGCAAGGCTGCACAACTTGCAGCTTCTACATTCTGCTTTTACTGCCTGCTATGTAGCATGCTGTTTTCCATCACTCTCTTTTGCTGCCTCTCCACCAAAGGATGGTCTTTGATTTCAGTGATTTTTCTGCACATGCTCCTTTTACTCCCAACTTGTTCTCAAACCTCGCATCTGTCACTCCAGTCACCTCTACTGCATCCTGCAGATTCTGCTTATATTTAAACACTTCCAGCAGGTAACCAGAAGAGAGGGAGAAGCCAGGACACACACAGCAGTGGGAGATGCTGCTCACCGTGGATGTAGCTGCTGGCCTGAGCAGGAGGCAGCAGGCGCTGCAGCACCTTAGAGATGCTCTGATGGGGACTGTGCCCAGGCTTGAGTGTCTTCTGTGCTTGGTTCCAGTCTCTCCTCTTCTCTGTCCCTTTTCTGTTCCCCTACAGGACTATGGAGCCTTCTCTCCCTGCTCACAACTGCTCAGCTCTGGTGGAGGCTTGTCTTGGTGGCAGCCCGGAGCTCTGGGTCCCGCAGGGCTCGAGTGCTTTCCCCGGTGTGACGCTGCCCGTCGCTGGGCTGTGAGCATGCTGGCAAGTTCTCCCAGTCTCTCTGCCTTCCTGCTGACATCACTTTTGGCTCAGACTCTCCTTGAAGTGCTTATCAGGCCACAGCCAGATGCTCTGGGTGGTGTTCCCGGTTCTGTGCCTGCAGGCACACAACTCTACGCCTTACAAATGCAGGGCGCATGGTGGCTGGTGACCCCCCAGATGACAACTCCAGGGCAGTGGGGGATGTGAGAGGACAGGGCGAGCGCCGTCACCGCCCAGTCACATGCTCCAGCTTCTGTGGGCTCCTCTTGGCTAAGTCTGCATCCAGGAGCCACCTGGGCTTTGGGACCCAGAACTCAACGGTGAGGGGATTTTGTTCTTTGCTTTCGCTTGTGATAAGTTTTCAAGTGCTACATCCACTCATGCGACTATCAGGCAAACAGAGCCCTGACAGCTCTCCCTTTTGCAGGCTGGTCTGCATACGCAGGCATAGATGGACAAAGCTATGTCAAAAAAAAAAAAAAAAAGAAAAGAGGCTGCATCTTATTTTATTTTTATGGGAAGTTAAAATCTGCTCTAGTGAGGTGCAGGGGATGATTATTTTCCCTGTAATTTGATTAATGGCATACAGATTTTTTTAATTACAGCATTATCTTCATTTGCAGACCTTTAAAGACCACATGCAATGCCCCAAGTTAGGGACCAGCACAAGGGACTAAAGAGCTGAGAGTCCTTCTGTTATTTGTAATTAATGTTGAAATCGAGAAGGACAATTACATGGGTATGATTTCACACCATGTACATATAATAGGGCCATCAAGAGGATAACCTCAGGGACAGCCATGCTTTTTTCACCTAGCCTGGGATTTCAGCCGTAGCAAAGGGCTCCATCTTTCCATACATCACTTGCGGAAAGAAAGGCCTGACCTACAGCAATTGAAGTGGAGGGGGAGAAATGGGATGGCAGGGGGAATTAGAAGACAGCCAGAGATGGAAAAATAACTTCTTATTCAAGGGACCAGGGAAGGGACCTGCAGGGGGAAAGAGGAGGAGCAAGGGTTGGCGCCCCATGCTCATGGAGGTGGCAGCTTCTCGATGGTCACACCAAGCACGCTGGAAGGATCAGCTTACTCCTAACCTAAACCCAGTGCAGCATTATTAATGAGGTGACAAGCGCAAGGTCCAGAACAACAACAAATTCACCAAGTCTTTGGTACAGAGGCACACTTGAAGCTGTGGGTCTTGCTCTGTCTGCTAAGCTCTTCGTGCTTTCTCCAGGGGTGATGACAGAAAACAGGCTTGGAAAGTTTATCTAAGAGACTGAGGTACCAAACAGCTTAGCAGGGACAATGGTTAAATTTAACTTTAAGCACAAATAAAATGAATGGATAAAGTTTCTTACCTCATGTGGCAGTGCAGCCGAGGGCAGCCGCACCAGCCTGACATGCTGGCGTGGTCCCAACAGCCTCGCCGTGCTGCTGACCGGAGGACGAGGAACGGCAGCGTGAAGAGCGGGACCGGCCCCTGTGACGGGCAGCAGCTCGCTCCTTTGCAGGAACAGCTCTCCCACCCTGGCACTGCCTGCAAAGAGAATGGGAGCTGGGGCTGTGCAGGTGCTCTGGGGAGCTGCAGCGCACCAGGACACCAGGAGAGGAAAGCTGGGATCGCTTTGGGCCTTCCCACCAAGGTACCACTCTCCCTGGTTTTGCAACAGCTTGGAGAGAAATAACATTGCTACAGGAGCTAAGCCCACAGAGCACAGTCTGCCTGTAGGCGAACCCCTAGAAACCCATGATCGAAGAGATGCCTGGAGTTAGCATCCTCAGACGACCTCCCATTACAAATTCCTAGGGCTCTGGTTATTTATAAATGCCCCGATAATGCTAGAGTTCAAGAATGCACTAACGTTTATAACTACAGCACCAAGTCACCCTCTCAGCCATCTTCCTCACGCCAGGGAACTCAGAAAGGGTGTTTGCCATATGAGGATGGTCAAAATCAGCCCCCAAAATAATTTGGTGCAAGAATATGCTGAAGAATACATTACACTCCTGGAAGTCCCTGTTCGGGCTAATAGCTGCCGTAGAGCCAGGCTGCTGATGCAAATGAAACTTGCCTTATCCAGGAGCTGTACTCAGGGGAGAAGAGCTGCGTGATCAAAGGCCGATACAATCCATGATCGTGGTCTTTCGCGAGGGCTCCTGCAAGCCTGGGATCGCAAACCGCAGCTCTAACTCTTGCCCCTCTCATCATTTGCTATTCATGCTGGAAACAGAATGCCAGCTGCAGCACATGCCAGCCTTATTGCTTCATAACATCGGTTTTCTTTTAGAAAAGGGTTATGCAGAGGGGAATTTAAAAAAAAAAAATCTGCCACCTAGTGGCAAAGGAATTTCTTTTAGGGAGATGCAGATGTGAGCACGTCTTGCTGTGTTAATGGTAGCTTTCCAAAGGTATTTTCACTCAGCAAACTCTCATCTAAGTGGTATTTGAAGGGTACAGATTTTGAGAACGCTTTGGGGTATGTCGCAAGGTATTTACAGNGTAACATCGGTTTTCTTTTAGAAAAGGGTTACGCAGAGGGGAATTTAAAAAAAAAAAAAAATCTGCCACCTAGTGGCAAAGGAATTTCTTTTAGGGAGATGCAGATGTGAGCACGTCTTGCTGTGTTAATGGTAGCTTTCCAAAGGTATTTTCACTCAGCAAACTCTCATCTAAGTGGTATTTGAAGGGTACAGATTTTGAGAACGCTTTGGGGTATGTCGCAAGGTATTTACAGCATGTAAGTATTCACAAAACTAAGTGGCTCTTTGAGTGATTTGCTTCTGCTATAGAAAAGGTTCTATATCTTTATCCTAAAGATGCTCCTACCGGCCCAGACTAGCATTTCACAGGATACAAAATGAGTTAGGACTTTTCTTCAGAGTGCCCCATAAGATGTTCCCCTCAGCCTGCAAGTTTTCTTTGAATTTAAACATTAGGAGTCCTAATCAGTAGGAAAAAAATGTCTATTTGTGGCTCATTTATGCAAGAAAAAATATAAGCAAAACACTTTTTCCTAGGTCTTCATTTAATAACTGAAGCATGCTTCTCCCCACGTATTTCCCATGTCCCCTGGGCTGCCACGCCAACCTTCTCTGTGTCTGCAGTGCGAGGAGGAGCAGCACAGGCCACGCTCACAAGCTGCAGCCTGCAAAGCGGGGACGTGACACCTTCAGCGAGCTGTAGGGCTGGGGATGAAATGGCCCTCCGGCAGGAGAAGCTCATGCAATGAAGCATCAGAAAGATACAGGGGCCTTCCCGTCTTGGGAAGACAATAAAAGAGCCAACATTGTGTTTCTACCTCTGTACACTTTATTGGTGGGGTGGAGAGGGAATCGCTGCAGCCTGTCCTGGTGGCCATGTTTGCTGAGGACACCAAAAACTTGAAAAAGGGGGCAGGAACAAGCTAAAATAAAGAGTTGGAAACCAGGTCTTGCAATGGGAAACTCCAGAATTTCAAGATTGAATAAAGTGACTTGACTACAATGTAGGAGAAATTCATAGATACCACCAAGTTACTACATAGCCATCTTCTGAGGGCTTTTGTCATCTAGCAGAGAAAACACAACTGAACTGATGATGCCAGACAATCTCACGTTAGTAACAAGGCATGACATTTAATTACAAGGAAATTACAAATTGGAGGAAAATACAAAGAGAGGTGCTGGAGTCTGTCTCCTGAAGTCTTCAAATAACAGCTAGATGCCTTCCTGGAAGCTAGACTTAGGGCAGTTTATTTGTGGTATAAGATAATATAATAGAAGATTAGGCCAGATTATCTGACAGTGCCTTCTAGTCTTGAAATTTGGGAACGAAGTCATATCTGTCAATAAAGTCTTGCTACTCAGCANGAAGTCTTCAAATAACAGGTAGGTGCCTTCCTGGAAGCTAGACTTAGGGCAGTTTATTTGTGGTATAAGATAATATAATAGAAGATTAGGCCAGATTATCTGACAGTGCCTTCTAGTCTTGAAATTTGGGAACGAAGTCATATCTGTCAATAAAGTCTTGCTACTCAGCAGTGTAATTTGGTGTTAGGAGCCTGATTTAGGAACAAAGCATGAAGAGCATGTGTTAAAGGATGAGCCATAAGGATAAGAGCAGTTATAGCCAGCCCTATGATCGCTGCGGGACTCAATATATTCTGCAAGTCTGAAGTCATGGGTAGACAGGAGGTGTTGAAATGTTTCTCCTCTGCATGCTTAGACAGCTTCTGTAGAAATAGCTACAACGTGAGAAGACTGTATCCCAAATGGGTTTCAGTTTTGTTACTCAGTGGGTTGCTGTGTAAGAAGATGGTCTTCTCCAGGGGTCTTTAGCATCTCCAGTCTGCATCCCTGTCGTCTGCTCTCACAGAAGGCTCCCTTTCAGCCTCCTAGTTGAGGTATGGCTTATTTCTAAATGTCCTTGATTGGTATCAGGAGAATCAGGCTACCTGTGTGTAGATGGTCCTTCAGCATCTAAAGGGGGTTTATGAGAAAGATGGAGACAGACTCTATGAAGGCCTGTAGTGACAGAACAAGGGGTTTTAAAATGAAAGAGAGTAGATTTGGATTAGATATTACGAAGAAATTCTTTGCAATGAGGTTGGTGACACGCTAGAACGCTAGGTTGCCTAGAGAAGCTGTAGATGCCCCCTCCCTGGAAGTGTTCAAGACCAGGTTGGATGGGGCTTTGAGCAACCTGGTCTGGTGGAAGGTGTCCCCTGCCCATGGTGGTGGCAGGGGGTTGGAACTAGGTGATCTTTAAGGTTCCTTCCAACCTAACCTTTCCATGGCTTTATGGTTCTATACTGACCCAGCTACACACCAAGCCCATAAAGATTAAAATGTGTTATCAGCTGGTTCTTAAGTGCTAGGTGGATGCTGCAAACATGCCAGAAGCAGCACATTTCTCTCACTAAAGTGAAATTGCCTAGCTGGTTATTGTCAAGCCAAACTGATCCTCAACCCCTCGCTGTTTGACTGAAGGAGCTGTTTCATGGTGCTGGTGATTTTAGTGTGACTCTTGCAGTGAGCTGCCCTAAGGGGCTGTGTTCACTTGACAGGAGGCCGAGGTGCTGCTGACTTCACCAGCCTGGTCCAAATGGCACCAAATTGGCACAGAGGGTTTGTCTGAGTCTTTTAAACTCTTGGACAGAGAGAGTTTGCTCCTTGCTGGAATATGTCTCCGTCTGGGAGGAGAGGAGCAGCGGGCAGCGGAGCTGAGGGTCTCTGTCAGCTCTGGTGCTCCCAGCCATTGACTCACTGCTTTGTAACTCGTGCACTCTGATTTCACCACCCTCATATGATGAATGTAAGTTGTGAAAGTGGGGGCTGGCTCTTTGCAGGCTGAAAATAAAGGACTGGCTTTGTTTTCTTTAGGCGTGAGTGTTTCCAGGGTAATACCCCCATTGCAGCAGCACGTGGGAGCCCTCGGCACCAGAAGCATGTTGTACCAGCGGTGTGGGGGTCCCGTGGGAGCCAGGGTCCCCCTGTGGGACAGCAAACAACTGCATTTCTCAGGCAGGCTAATGGCAGGGGACAACACACCACTTCTGAGGGGTTTTGAGTGGGCAGAACAACAACATGGTGCTGTCCCGCATGCTGTCCGCTCTCTCCCCTGACAAGCCAGTTAAAGTCAGAGGTTCATTTCTGTACCAGCACAACCTCAAGCGTTAGGTTGTCCACCAGGAAAATCTGCTGTGGGGTAGTGTGCCACAAAAAGAGGTGGCAACCTTCCTCTCCCTGGCCCCAGGGGCTCTTGAAGCCTGAACGAGCTGGTGCTCGCTGGAGAGGTGCTTACCCAGGTGGCTCACAAATGCAAGCATCAGGTGTATTTTCTTGTTACATGCAGTGAAAGTTAATGCTGCTTCCCGCAGGAGTCTGTGCCCAAATGCTGAGGCCAGGACAGCAAATGCAATCCTCCAGCAAGGCTGTCCCTTGGTGTCACCTCTGTCCCACTGACCCTGCTGGTCCCTATGCTCAGGGAGAGCAAGGGTTGTGGCTCTGTGAGGTCCCACTTAGGACCTTAAATTTTTCATCAATATTAGCTTGAAGAAATTATACTGTCAATTATCGCCCTCTTCCAACATGAGAAATGTTTTCTTATTAATTTGGAGCTGTTGATTCCTACAGCAGGAAACGCTTTAGTCATCCCCTCCCCAGCTGGCAAGTGCTCTGCCCTAGTCCCAGCATCTTCTAAGGAAAAGCTTTCTGTCCTTCAACTGCAGCCCTCCCCAGCCAGGCAGCCTCTGCAAGAACCAAACCAAGAGGACAAATAGCACAGCTCAGTTTTTTTGGGAAGAGCTCCTCCTCCCCTCGAGTTTTTATTGTCAAGGTTTTCTTCCTAGAAATATCCTACAGCTCAAATGGAAATGGTGGGATTGAGAGACGTGTCCTTATAGAAACACGACTGATCATAAATGGTGTCTTTCAGCCTTTAGGATCCATGAAATTGTACGCAACAGCAACACTTGCCCTCAACCACACTACCTCCAGCAGTGCCTTCTTCGGTGCCCAGCAAGTGACGGCAGCCAAGTATGCCCAAAATCATCTTCGCATTTTCCTGCTGGCATCCCCCTTTTTGCCCACCAAACCTCTGCAAAATGAGGCTCACACATGTGTGCTCAGAGTGCTGTCTTTTATTTTGGAAGAGGTCTGAGGAACTGCTGCCACATGGTTAGAGGGACAGACCTAAATCCGATGGGGAGGAGGGATGTGGCAGAGGAATGACTGTGCCCGGGTGCTGCTCCCTGCTGCAGCTCAGTGGCTCGGGAGACGAGAGCAGCACTTGTGTGCCGTTTCAATCTTCACGATGCCATTCGGTCCCAGTGAGTAGGTCACCTCGTCCTCGCTCACCTCCGGCGGCAGGCTGACTTCGCTCGTGAGGTTTCTGTAGTTGTACTCCTTCCCTCTTGCGGTGGTGTTCTCCTCCTCGTGCTCCGCTAACACCTTCACCTTCCTGTCTTTCACCGTTACAGTGACTTCCTTGGGGTTGAAACCATTCACGTCCATCAAAGCCAAAATTTTGTGATCAGGGGAAGAGTCCGACATCCTGTTAAGTCTTCTTTGTGTGCTGGAATAAAAACAAGCGGACAGCCTTTCAGTTCAACTCACAGAGGAATGGGTTTAAGGAGAAGAGAAATAAATAGGAAACTATTGGATCCATCTTCATGCTGATGCACAGCACTTGGAGTGGCATCTGCACCATCAGAAGGAGCTTCCACCTGCACACCACAACAGTCAGGAGTATTTCAGTGTCTCCTCTTGGGATGGGGCAGTTGTGGGGCTGAAAAGTTCTTTCGCCTAAATACAGAGAAGCCAGTGCTCCTCTTTCACATGTACATACACCCACAAAGCCATGTGTGTCCATCTTACGCCTTGACCTATATTTTAAATGGATAGCTACAATAGATCATGCTTTCCAGTTAGGAGTTCCGTTTAAAGCAATCAGTGGATAGGAGACACATCTGCCAAAAAAACCCCAAATGCTCCTGCAGATCCCGGCTGGAGGCTCACAGCCATTAAAATGATTTCTCATACTGTCAAACAGCGACTCTGCTCAACCAGAATTCTGGCTCTTATTCAAACCATTTGTGAAGTAGACAATGGAAGGGTCACCTCAGTTACAATAGCTAAATTGGACACAAGGCGGCAAATTGAAACGATAATGGCTGTGGTTGAAGAAGAAATAGGGCAAGCAACGAGGGAACGGACATGACCACTGAGATACCACTAACGAGTGCTTTGTTAGCAAGGTACGCCCATTTCGGCAATCCTGAAATCAGCCTGCAGTGATTCAACCTGGTGTGGTGATTTGGGGATGTGTTTTCTGTGCTCTGTGAGACCTGGCTCCTCCACCTGCCCCTTTGTTCTTTTTATATTGTTGGTCAGAGGAGAATAAGTGTGCTGAGAAGAGTCGGTCCTTCACAGCATTTTTTGTAGAAATGGAATGGCTGATCTCCCTGGCGCGACAGGCTGAACTCCTGCTGTGGTGTGCTTTCAGATGGCGGTGGTATGGACTCGTGTTCAAACCAGCAAGTTGTCCCAAGCCTGGCAGGGCCAGGGAGCCTGGCACTCGGGGAGGGTGTGCCCCAGCATCCCACAGCCCATTCTGAGAACGCCCAGCTTCTATTGAGACTGAATTTCCATTCCTTCACCAGGATTTTGATGTGCAATGATTCTGCAAGGCAACGCTGCACCTGCCCAGCTCTGGTACCCAATGCACTGACAAAAATTTGGACACAGACACCAGTTCTGTAACACCTGGGATCTGAAATTTGCTACACGACAGCCCCGTGTGAGCTGCAGCTACTGGGTAAGTTTAAAGTAACCTCACAGTAACTTCTGGTTTTGCTGAAGTCAGTGTAAAATTAATGCAGGGGTCAGGCTTTTTCCGTTTTTCCTCTAACTTTATTGCACCCAGTAGATAAGGCACATGGCAGACTGTAGGATGATACTTGCTGCTCTATGGGTAACAAAAATGTCACATTTTTAATTGCCAAGATGAAGGTCTCATCATCTCCATGTGCACCACAAGAGAACTCAAACAGAAGCTTGAGTTTGGGGACAAAATTCCAATGCCACAAATAAAGCAAGGGACTCTCACTGCTGATGATGGCCAAGGGACTTCTTAACCCTTCTGGTCTCTCAATATCTGGTTGCGCCTTAACCCGAATGCCAAGGTTTTATCATTCAACAACTCCCTTCCTGTAGGGCTACCTTTGGGCTCTATGTCTCCTAAAGTCGGTCTTGAACTCCATTAATAAAATAAAATCATCACATCAGTGGCCGAAATGGAGATGCAGAAATCCTGACACTTAATCCTCCTACTGTGCAGGGTAGGAAGATATGGACACACGGCTGTGGTGCGTCAGTGCTGCAGCCCACCGCATGCAGGCACGTTTTGGCTGCTGGTGAAGATAATTACATGTTTGACAGACTTAAACTGAATTTATGTCAAAAATGGACTTTGTTCCAGAGCTGAACAGCTTTAGATCCAGTGGTGTACTTTACTTTAGACACGGTTAGTGAGATGGTTCATGTCAGAACACCATGGTCCGAACCCTTCCCAGCGCAGGCGCTGTCTGCAAGGCTCCTCTTGGGCTGCCTGGCTGACCAAGCCATGCCTTCCCGTTGCCATTTCAGCTAATTTCTCTGAAAGCGGCTATTTCTCTCCCGTCCTGCTTATCTCTTTCCACCTTTACTCCTGATACTGATGCCAAACCTCCCTTCATCCTGCCTTAAAGGGTGCTGACGCCCATAGTAAGCAGCCAAATATCTGTTACCTGCCCAGTTCTTGCTCTGCATCCAGCTGTGCGGTGAGGGCCCTTCGCTTCCAGGGCTGAGGGTTGGGCTGGTGCAGGCAGCAGGAGTGCGGGCCCAGGCCGTGCGGGCAGGACGCAGGCAGCTCCTTGTGGAGCTGCTGCGGGCGCAGGTCCAGAAGCCTCATCTGCGTCTGCATCTCTCTCTCCACCTGCCTCAAACATTGCTCAGCCTCTTCCAAAAGGTGGTCATGTAATGACATCGTCACGCTGCAGAGTGCGTCAGGGCGCGAGTGCGGCTGCGGCAGCCTGCATCGCCTCGAGAGTTCCGTCCAGAGGTGAGTGCATAAGTGGAGTCACAGGTGCTCCTGCAGCCTTCCAGCAGGCACCTTATGACATCATGGGCCTGCTGACACATCCACAGCTCCACAGTCGCCATGGGAAGCGCAGGCTGCGTCCGTGCACAACCTCAGCCCCCCAGCTGCAGCTCCCAGCCGCAGACCAGGGGAGCCCGTGGCAGGGGGACGTGCTGGGGGAATCGGGGCATGGTGGGAGTATGTGTGCAACAGCCTGGCAGCAGAGCTGCGGGCCGTCAGGAGCATGACTCGGGTGCTGCTTCATACACGATGTTGCCTCAGCACGGCTGCCCATGCTATACGCCTCCTGCCGCCCTGGCACGCCAGCACAGAGGGAATGTAAGCCACCCCTCTCCACTCCCCACAGAAATCCCCATGGACAAAGCCCAGGCCCCCACTCAAGCTTTTAATTGTGGTCTCCTCTTGAAACTCCTGGGGATTCCCATCCCCAGGTCCTGACCACCACCGCCGTGGGAGACGGGAAATGTGCACCCAGCAGTGGTCTGCTGCCAATCTGCTGCAAAACTGCAGCCCCCACAGCCCTCCCCTCCTTGCTGCTTTGCTGCTGTTTACCACAGCCTTAAAGAAAATGTGTAAATTAACAAGAGCTGCAATCGCTCATTATGTTTTTTCCTCTTTTTGCAAGTGCTTTGCACAAGGCATTGGATGTGTGATGCTGGCATACATTTTTTTGCCGACACCCAGCATGACATTAGGCAAAAGCTACCAGAAACCTTGGCCTGAGTACGCATCAGGCTGGTGTGGGGCGCTGGCACCCCAGGGGTGTTCACCCCTGGCCAAGGAGTGCCAGGGAAAGGCAAGGTGCTCACGTCAATTCCCGCACAGCTTCTCCCCAGCAGAGCACCCCACCTCCCCATCCCAGCTTTCTTCTCCCGGGGTTTTTTTCAGTGGCTACAAATTTCAGATATGACTTCAAACCCTCTGCTCCCATCAGGAAATTCTCACTCTGTCTGTTCGCTCTCTGCCTTTTTTTTTTTGTCTTTTTTTTTTAATGGGAAAGACACAGCAAATGGTTAAAAATGTGCAGAAATGATAGGTTCTCTTTACATCCTTAAATTAGCGGACAGATGCAGTTAAGGTACTTCTGGGAACACTTTGATAACATGGACCTTCAAAAATATTTACGGCCCTGCTCTCACACTATATTAAGCAAACAAGGCACTAAGAAAAGCAGACCCAGGTATTTGCTTCCCCACCTTACAGGTGTTACTCCATAGCTTTCACCTGCCCGTGCATCAGAATGAGGTGCTGCTTTGGCAAGAGTGGGCGACATGAGGATTTTGGTCAATGTAAGACAGCAAAAAGGATGCTGCACCCTGCAGTTACTTTACAGAGAAGGAGACAGAGCACATGGGCTGCACGCACTCAGGGCACTGCTGCAAGCATTTGTCTGAGCTGACAGTTTTACCTTTGCAGATGCTGTGTGCTGGGACCTGTTGCCTGTTTGCTCAGTGAGCTGGGGCAGGGATGCCGCAGTCATCAGCTCCTACCTTGAGGACTTCTGAAGCCATCGTGTCCTGTCAGGCTGTGCATCAGTTTTTCTTGAGAATGACCTGCATGGGTTTCAGTATCAGCAATCTCATAGCATGGATGGATTTGCCTGGCTCCCTGAAAGGCAACAGTGGTGTGCTTTCATCACAAGCAGCGTTGAGACAAAACCCCCCTGGGCCTAATCACAGAATCACACAACGGTAGGGTTGGAAGGGACCTCTGGAGATCATCCAGTCCAACCCCCCTGCTAAAGCAGGTTAGCCTAGAGCAGATTGCACAGGAATGTGTCCAGGAGGGTTTTGAATATCTCCAGAGAAGGAGACTCCACAACATCCCTGGGCAGCCTGTTCCAGGGCTCTGTTACCCTCACAGTAAGGAAGTTCTTCCTCATGTTCAGGTGGAACTGCCTGTGCTCCAGTTTGTGCCCGTTGCCCCTTGTCCTGTCGCTGGGCACCACTGAATAGAGTCTGACCCCATCCTCTTGACATCATCCTTTAAATATTTATAAGCATAATACAGCTAGAAAAACTAAGAGAAGACGATAGGAGTGGGAAATGCTTCGTGTTTCAGGGAAATCTGGTCTTTAAGGGCTTGCAGTGGCTTGAGTATCAGTGGGAAGGCATAGTCCCTGTGTATTTAACAGAGCAGGAGAAGACCCCTTGGGAGCCCGGGAGCTTCTCTAACCTGCTGGTACCTTCCCACAGAGGAAGTGCCTTCCACAATTGTTAGCTGTATCCAAAAGCCCAAGTAGCCCCAGACAAGAAGATATCCCCTGCAGCCTTCGAGGAGGCAAAGCTGAGCTGGGCTCGGGGGCTGCTCCCGCAGGGCTGCCTGCTGACCTCCTGAAGGGAGCCAGACCTGCTGGTGGCTGAGTGCGGAGTGCGAAAGGGGGACCCCAAGAACCATAAAGGGGAGCAGATCACATCTCGGATTGGACAAAAATATGTGGAACTTCCTGTTGGACATCACTCACATTTAAACGTTGGTGTAGCATATGCAAGACTAAATTAAAACATTCAAATAATTTTATATCCCTAATTACATTTACATACACCAGTCACGAAAACCCTTTGTTAAAAGCCAAATGCTTAATACACACTTACAAAGCAAAACTTCTTAACAACCCCCAATTCCCAGCAACGATACTCACTATCAGCTTCCATCCCATCACCTCTGACAAGTGCTGTAGACCAAGACATGAAGTATATCCCCTCGGACTGGCCTGTCCAAAAGCTAATCCCAGCTTCAGCAGCACCACACCCTCGTCTCCCTGGCATCTGCAAACCGGTGAGCTGGCCAATGTGTTCTTTTCCCAAGATGAAAAATGAGTTTGGCTTTTCAATAAATCAAAACAGCCAGCTTATTTTATACTGAATGGTAGTTTCATCCAGAAAAATAAAATTGCTTTATGCTTTATTACTCATAAAAGGCATCACTTTTTCTGTCTGAAGACAAATCTTTTATTTAAAAGCTGAATTCAAAGGCTGCCAACGTGTGAAGGGTCCCTCCTGTATGAGGTCTGTATACTTTTCTGACAGCAGTATTTTGTCTTTAAAACTCTGAAACTCTCAATTCTCTTTGGCTCCACATGAAAGAGTCTTTCAGGAGGTCTCTCTTGCATGGTAAGAGTCTGAATCTTTTATTTCACAGAGGAAGTTTTGTTTGCCAAGTCCCATCTGAAGAGACGAGATCTGGAGCAAACCACTCGAACTGAGCATCAAGCTAAAATCTTCCTGACAGAGTCTTGGGGGTACGGACCGCAGGAGCTGTTACGAAGCCAAGATGCCGAGCACAAGGATGTGTGTGAAAATAAAATTTCTGCAGGGAGAGGCAACAGCTTTAAAATGCTTTGGAGTTAAACCTCCCTGGCACATGAAATCAGGGGGCTTGAGGATTCATCACATGCCCCGCAGGAGAGCGGGGAGGTTCTGCAGGCAGGGGTGCCCGTGGGGCGCTGCCTCCTTTGGGATGCATCTTAATGCCAGGGGATGTGAGCTTTTCCCCACAGGCACACTCTCACCCAGGGAGCTTGTTCCCAGACCTTGAGAGCATCAACACGGCCCACGACCTTCAGCATCGAGCAGAGGGACCTGCATGCGAAATAAACTCAGAGGGCATCACCATGTGTCCTACGTAGGACAAGTAGGTGTGGACACAAATCAGCCAAGCAGAGATTTGCTGAGCTGCTGCTATCCTCCTCTGCCCCCTTTCCCATCCCACCACCACAGGCTGAAGCGCTGCATGCAGCACTGCTCCTGGCACGCGGCAGCCCTGCTTCGGGAACAGCACCTGCTCATCCCTGTCTTACCGTGTCCCAAAACCTCCCGGGAAATCCTGCAGTAGGATGAAACACCATGTCAGCGAGTGCCTTGTGTGAAATCAATTAACCCAGGGGTAGCAACGCTGGTTTACAAAGATTTCCCAAAACACCTGTGTGCAGAGCTGCTCATCCCCAAGGGCACTGTGACACCAACTGCATGTCTTCGCTTATATTTTCAATCAGTGTTTAAAAACCGTAAAAACCTATCTGCAGGCAGAACTTCTTTTAATACTCTGGAAACAGGGCTGTAGTTTTTAAACCAAAAGGAAATACGCAGCTCTGAATGTAATCCGTAGCCTTGTTTCCCTTTACTGCAGCAGCTAAGCAAGAATTGTATGCTGGCAGCATGCTTTTTTCATGCCTCTATTGCTGTTTTTAGTCAAAACCCCCACACTCTAAAACTTTGGTTTTCTTTGTGCAAATCATTCACTTTGCACTGGTAAGTGACGGACGGGTGGCTAGACTAGGCAACTTAATAGTTATTTTTCATGTTACATTTTCTGATGTTTCTATAAAGGTCTACATGGTGATAAACCTTACTGTGACTTCCTAGGGGTTGAGTGTGCACCTGCTTTGGCTGTGACAAGTGGCTCTTGATCATATGTGCTTGAAAACAGTTTTGGAAGGTGGCTGCTGCCTCTTTCTAGCATTTAGCGCTGTTTGCAGATTCCAGCAGCTATTATAAATTTAGTTTCAGCATTCTCAGTCATACGTGATCATTTCCAGTAGTGTCCTCATAGAGTTTAGTGTCTGTGGATGTCATTTTTAGGAAAGGTATCTCAAAAGCATTCAGAGGAGAAAGACTGATCTGGCTCTCTTGGCAAACCATGGCAGCGGATGGGTTGCCTGGTATCCCTTTCCAGGCTTTCACTCCCTTTGGGTGCTGGCGTTACAGAGAAACCCATGGTCCTAATGGTTCAAAGGAGTCAGATCCCACCTCAGCCTGACACATAAAACCCAGCAAATGTTAACAATAAAAATTCCAGAATTACTGATGTCACTTCCTCCTAGTACAGTGAGAGAAACAGGGGATAGGTTGGGAAAATCATAAAGATAAGATTTGTCACCAACAATCCTTAGGGGGAGAAATGTGTGGCTCAATATTGATACTAAAACTGTGGCAGATTGGATGGCGCAAGTTTTTTCCTTACAAGTGCCGAGCCAGCGGTCAGGGACCCTGTGATGAATGGAGATGCTATTGAATGGTCCTGAGCCCAGGCTTGACATATCTCAATAGGCTGGAGGGAGGTACACAGATGACCCATAATCTGAGACTAGTTTTTGGCTAAACACTCCAAACCATACAGAATGTGGGTCTTGCCCCTCTACCTTCTCTCTGCCTTTTCTCCCAGCCTTCTCTCATGGTCTTGCTTCTCTCTGAAAAGGTCGTGGTGTAGTTGACATCTTCTGCAACGTCATTGTGAGCAGGTGACTGGTGAGGCAGCTAAGGATATCTCAGACAACTTGGTGCTCTGTTAAATTACGTCAGCCCCAAAAAGCCTGCTGAGCCCATGTGCCAGGCTTGTCACTGAGTGGGCATCAGCTCGCAGCACCACAGTGTCTTCCATGAGCCTCTGGGGTGACAACGGGCTATGGACTACTGCATTCACTGCGGTGTTTGTCGTGCTAAACTATCCAAATAAAAGGAGTCCATATGGTGCCTTGTGAGAGACATGGTGGCCACAGACTCCATCGAGGAGGGTTCACCACTTTCCACAGAGCAGGGCTAGAGGCAGGTGAAGGATGAAGATCCCAATCACCAGCTTCTTCCAGACTACCCATGGGCTGGGGTGAGGGCAGTCCCTCAGCTGCGTGCTACTACTACATATCACCAGACAAGGACAACACGCAAGCTCTCTCTCTGCCATGGCTGTGAGGTTGACCCCCTGAAGGCAGGTATTGTTTCTTAAGGCATCACCACAAACAGGTAAAGAGACTTTCTGAGGCTGCTGAGCCTCCACCAGAGACCTGCATCTGCTCTTCCAGAGCAACAAGGTAGACTGGAGGCATCTCCAGGTTAAGAGAATAAAGAATATTGCAGGTGGAGCCGCTAAGAAGGCATCTCTTCAGCAAAGCTGGCATGAGAGATCACCAGCCTTTGCCTTTCACTCCCTTATCAGGGGAGGATCAGGGTGGGAGGGCACCTCTTCCAAGGCAGCACCATGCTGGACCATCTCCAGCTGCTCCACGTATGGAGCTGGTGAGCTGTGGAGGCGGCACAGGAACCAGCCAAGTAAACGGGAAGCGGGGCCACACCAGTGTGAAACAACTTCTCCAAAATGCCTGCTACTTTTTCAGCAATTTCTGAAAATACGCAACCCTGTAATAAAGGGTTGGCCTCCTGACTCACAAGGAGCCGTTTAATTTACAGAAGCGGCTCACTCCTGAGGCAAGCTAATCTGCTGTGCGTTAAACAAGCATTTCTTGATGGGCCACTTCCCACAGCCAGAGCCACATCCACTCCTCCCCTTCCTCTCCAACTCCCCGGCACTGACGTGCTGTCCTGGGCTTGACCAGCCCCAGCTGGGAGTGAGCTGGATGGCTGAGCCAGGGTGTGAGAATCACGTTGGGAAACGTCACCCACCATGAGTAATGCTGCTGCTGCTTCTGGGATGTATCAGGAAGAGCTTTGTGTTGCAGGAAAGTGAGCTGCTCTGTAGTTATTTCCTGCGAGCTGCGGGAGAGCTTGCCTGCCCTTCTGGGCATGCATGGGTAATTATGGGCAGATGCTGGAGTAGTAACTGACCACGTGCAGGTGACTTGGCCAATGCCACCACTGTGGAGCTAGTGACTTCTCAGGAACAGGGAAGCAGCACCCATGTTTATGTGGGTCTGCCTAGCTGGTCCCGCTTGAAAGGGGCACCAAACATGGCTGAGAATGTATGTGGATGGGTGGGAATTGCTTTGAGCACGGGTCAGCTCCACCTCGAAGGTGTGCTGTCTGTCATTTCAAGAACCAGCTCAGCTCCATTTTCCTAGGGGAAGGAGGGACTTACGCCACACGGTGTGTTATTGTAGCTGCTGGTGGGGTAGTCCTAGTACTCCCTCGAGCTAAGATGGTCTTTTAGTAGCTCCCCTTCACTGCAAGTCAGCTGGTGCTGTAAATTCAACATGCAAGTTGCTGGCAACATGCTGATGATATGTGGATGCTGCATGTTACTGGGACATGAAGAATTACCAGGATAAAACGGCTGCAGTACAATGCAGGCTTCAGCCTAATCAGGTCCCTGCCCAGTGAAGTCAAGGTGAATTTTGAGTTCTGATAAGATCAGGCAATGAAACATATTTGGGGCTCTCAAGGAAGTGAGTCCGCTATCAAGCCCAACTTGCAAATGCTGTTTTGAAATTGTCTTTTCTTATCAGTGGAATAGGACATCCTCCTGCTTCAAGTCTGCTGCACACCTAGGGAGCCTGCACAGTCAGATCCAACCCAGTGCGAGGAGAAGGGTAAAGGAGTGAGTACACCACAGCATCCGTCTCTGATCTGGCCCTTGTCAGTCTTACAGATTGTCTTGAACTCACTCCCATAGTGACCTCAAAGGCAACAACATCCCAACATGGCTAAGCCAAACACAGTATGGGTTCTTTGGTGCTCTGTTTCTGAGCCCTTTAGCATCACTGGCTGTCAAGATCTTCTTGACACCCATGAAGCTGAGAACATTTCTCCTAAAATATAAAAGCAGAGTGCAGGGATGGAAACTGGGAGATGTCCTTCAGACCACTGCTTACTGCCAGGTGTGACTGCCTCTCTCTGTGCTCAGCATGGAGCCAGGGGTCCCCCCACTTGGAGTCCACCTTGTCAGGGAAGTCCACAGAGATGGACTTTAAGATACTCCAAATGACATGAAACTTGCAAAAAAACCCCCCCAAAACCCACCATCCCCAAACCCCCCAACCCCAAGATCTAACCCTAAGGGCTGGAATCGTTGCTGCCTTCATTGCCCTTCCAAATACAATGCCTGAATTAGTCCGTTCTTTCAAAGCCTATCTTGGTCTCTTTTGAGCAAGAACAGATCAAGTACAGCAAGTACCGATCAATTCAAACAGATTTTGCTCAGTGTATTTTCAGACCTATCAGGTTTTGACAGTGTCTGACGTACTGATTTACAGGTATCTGTCAGAATCTCTTCAAACCCCAACCACGTCATTAAGTGTGGTGTAAGGATATCACTTTAAGCCCGGTCTGGACTAACCCTTGCACAGAAAGCCAGACATTGTTTAACTGAGTGCGATTGCGTACAGAGTATTGCAGCTACACACTGAAATCAGGTAATCATGTGCTCAAATGGATAATAATGATAATTTTCCCCTCTCCTAATTTCCATATGGAATGGAAGTAATTAGCCATGTAACTGTGCACCTATGTGTCCAGCCAAGTATTGCTGAAAGGCTTGGAGCAGACCCAGGGCGTTAGGCTGCAGCTCAGCCTCCTGTTTTTGAGTGGCATTGACTTCTCATGCAAACCTGTAGAATTAACTCCTGGGGCTGGTATTTCTGGATTCCCAACGCACTGTTTATGCAAATGAGACAATCCTTTGATATCCTCTTGGTTTTACCGACATACTTAACACTCCTTAACCTTCATGGGAAAAGATATTCATGTTATATCAATAACTGGTTTTTACGTCTTTCCTCGAGGAATTCTTTCTCCACTTGAAACTCATAATGGAGCAATTGACTTCCTTCAATTCAAATTTAAATGATTCATTGAATGTTTTACACTGACTCACTTCTCACTCTGCTGCTCAGACACACTGACGCTTAGTTAACTTTCAGAGTTTTTTCTCTTACTTGGTTTCCTAGTGCTGTCCTAAGATGTCTTTCCTTCAGATAATGCTTCCTGCATCATCCTGGGCTCTCTTCCACTTCTGCTCTCGCACTGGCACGGAGCGGTGAGGACCTGAGAGCAGGTCCAGACCTTCTTACACCCAAATGAATAAATGTCCTTCTTCCTAACAAGGTCTGGTCTAAACAGGCCAGGTGGAAGAAAATGAGTGTTACCCTCTCCTTTTATAGCAAACCAGTTAATTAATTGCTGACCTGTTCATGGTATTATTCACTGTAGCTCTGTATGTTTGAATACAATCAAAGCAGTGACAGGTCCTTCCCCAGCACATACGTCCCAGGACGTATCCTGCGTCATTGCTAAAGATGCGTTATCCCACATGTACACAGGACCTTGACTGAAACACCCTGCAGCACCACACCTTGGAGAGCAAAAGCCCATGGCGCGCCTATCACGGCATGTCATCTGGGCTCATTCACTAAGCTTGCCCTTTCGAGAGCCTCTTCTAACCCCAAAATGTCCTGATATCTCCCCACTCACTCTGGCTTTCTGTCTGCTCACTGCTCCTCTCATGTGACGGCCTCCGCAACAGCCTGGCTGCGTCGGCCCTGCCATTGCTCCTGCGCTGACCGGGCGGTGCAGACCGCTTGGAAGAGGCACTCACAGCAGCCGCTTGCCGTCATGCAGATTCTGAGGGGGTGATGCTATGGAAGAGCTCCTCTCCTCCCTCCATCAGACCAGCCCACCCTTCCCAAAGGTAGTCTCTGAAAGCTGCTGCAGTGCTTAAAGAGAACAGCCTGCTGCTTAAATGGAAATCTCTTCTCTCCGTCACAACCAAAGCAATTTCCAGGCACCCACATCGCCATTCCATAGCACAATCAGGAGGACCGCGGTTGTCTTCAGGTCCGAAAGCTGCTCTGAATATCCTCTTGCTTCAGCTTTTTTTTTTTTTCAGCCAACATTACTGTATTCCTACTGCTCCCATTTAGTTCAAGTAGCACAGCAAATGGCGAGTCTGGTGCCCAGAAGAGACGTAAATTGTGGAGCAGCTGAAGACAGCCACTATCTGTGCTTTCCAGCTCTCAGGTGAATGAATGAGAGCGGTGGGTACACCTCGTCCCAGGGGTACAAATTCCCCATTGAAAACAAGTGCCAAGAGCCACTGGTGCCTCAGCAGTTTAGTACGTAGTGTATTTACTGGGTCTTGTTCTTCCATTTTACATATCTTGTCTACCTAAATGTAAATAGAGAACAAAATGTTAGTCTCTATTAAAAAATGCATTTTATGCTGTTAGCTAATAGTCTGACATGTGCTTCTGTTCAGGACAGTCCTCTACAAAAGAAACTCAGCTTTGCTGCAGGAGTAGAAATCAATGTGCCAGTGAGAGAGAACTCTTTTAACGAGAACCCTCCTATTTCTACAACATCCATGTTCACTTCAACAGAAAATACTTTGTATGTGCCAAGGCCACCTTTTGTTTCCTCTCTGCAGTATGAAGGTAAGGCCCACGCGCTTGTCAGAGATGTGCCAAGGTTACTTGAACGCCGGTGAAGACCTCTGCATTTCCATCACTGTGCTTAAGAAAGTACTTCCCCAAAATATGGTGTTGGCAATCAGCGCTGCCACCATGGAAGATGACACTGAGCATCCCATAGGACGCGAATGAGTATTCCCTTTGTGGCGGGTGTGCTGGACTGGCTGCAGCATTGCTGAGCACTGGAAGAGACCTGCCTGTCAGCAGGGATCACCGGGCTGCCTGAGACTTATGCAAGGATGCTTATGGCTGTGTGAGTCTCAGAAGTCACATTTTCTTGGGAAATCTGATTATTTCAAATCTCCTTTCATTCCAAATTGGAACATAATAGAAATATCAAAAACAAGCTTATTGAAGTCATCTGTTTAGATGCTGGTGTTCTGATATTTTATGGGATTCATATCAAGTTGAAAAAGATCTAAAGTGCTTGATAATTCTGTCATATCTCAGTGAAATGAGTGATTGTGTGAAACGTTTCTGCTCTCATCTGTTCTGCTAGGAAGAAAAAAATCTGTCAGTTTTAGCGAGAAAAGAGTGACCAAATAAATCTCTCTCACTCGTGAACATCGGCTCCAGATGTCTTTCTCTGGTGGTCAGTTCTCACCATCAGCCTCTCATCATTTCTGTGACAGCTTCTCTCTGCATGGATGGAAAAAGGCATCGGCTCCAGCAATAAGAAAAAAAAAAACGCCAAAACAACCCTAATCTTGCTTTTCTTCTCTGAAGCTTTTCTTCTCTATTTAAAGGACGAGAATTTCTTGTCTGCAGCGAGGATCTCCCCAGCAAGGTGCAGCAATGGCAGCGGCCCAGAGGGACAAGATGTGCAGCAGTACAGGTCCTACCTCATGACAAGAAGCATGGGCCACCTTCAGCAGTAGTGAAATGGGAGCTGTGTCAGCCTTACCTTCTCCAGTGGGTCTACCCTAGGGCCTCAGAGATTTTATCTACAGTATCTTCAAAGCAGATGCAATAACTCAGTAGTTAAAATTGAAGAGCTTCTGGTAGCTTGTTTCTGCAGTGCTAGCAAGTGGTGAGGGTAAGGAAGGGCTGGTTTAGGGCTGGTCATGGGGATCTGAACCTCTACCTGGAAATACCTCTAGGCATCAGGTACAGCGTGACGTGTCTCTCTCTGACAGACGCTTTCACCACTTAAGCGTTGTGAAAGATGAAGTTCCTCAACGTATGAGTTTTTCTTTCATCATAGTTTTTCCCCTTTCCATTGCTGGCTTCCAATTTGGGGAACACCTGGACACACAAACTGAACCAACCCAAAAGAAGCCAGTTCTAAAGCTGTAAGTAAACTTCTCCAGGCTACATGAAGCTGCAATGGCTCTTACCAAAGGGGGTTGGAGCTTCAGAGCAGCAATGGTGGCACAGGGAAACACGACACTGTACTGCAACTGCACGCAGAGGAGGAAAAGCGCAAGATGTCTCTGTGAAGTGTTGTTACGCAAGACTTGTTTGAATCGATTTTCGTCCTCTGTGGGTAATTATCAAATTAAATGGTTTAAGAATTAAAATCGGAAAAATGCTTCTTCTTCAAGAAAAAAGAGTTAGCCTTGGAGCTTGGTGTCCTCTCCCAAGAAACCTGTGAAGCATCTCTTACAATGTGGGAACAGCAATTTGATTGCTCTATAAAACAGACTAGAAAAATGCATGAAATGAACCAACAAACACTTCCAACCACCAGCGATTACAAAAATCCCAGCTCACAGCATGAAGCCTCTCTAACCTGTTGTATTTGTGAAAGGGATCAAAGACTGGATAAAACTGTTGTTCTCATCATCTTCATTTTACACAAATCCTGGATTCCTCCATATGCCACTGCATAAAATTTTAATTCTTCCCCTCCTCCTTTGGCAGCACTGTTAGGGTGTGAGACAGGGTCAGACAGTACCTTTTCACATTACCTAGGAGTTTAAAATAAAGCCTGTGCTTTGATGAACCGTAACAATCACACCCTATTTTAGAAGTATCGATCTCTGAGATGGCCCATGTGCATCAGCCAGAGCGGGAGATGCTTTGCACCTCCCAGGCTCAGGTCTGTAAGGGCTGCTGCTTTGGAAGAGGCAATTACCTATGCAGGTAAATGTTATGGTGGTGAGCAAGAGTTAGGTTTGCTCTGGCTCCCTGCCTCTAGCAGTCCTGCCTGTGCCACACACTTTGGAGAATACCCTTTCTCATTTCCAGCTAGAGGTACGGTGCTGCCGCAGCACGTAGTGACGTGAGGGGCCCAATGGACACTGCTGGGTTGCATGGGGCTGTGCATGACACAGCAGCAGCTGCTGTTGCTGCTGGCTTGGTGTTACTACTGTCCCCTTTTCCTTTGTGTCACACCTGCCTTTGAACTTGCCTTTGTTATTTCTCCTCGCTACTCAGCAGCTCTGCATCCGAGCAGGACCTTCCTCAGGTACTGTGCTGCTCTCCACCGGCACTAGGTGCATGGCTGTGGTGAACGTAGGGATCCAACAGACACGTAGTGACACATTAACATCTGTGGTTGAGGAGATGATTCATGGGAGGAGAACATCCCTGCTTCAAGGCAACTGTGTCTACCAAAAGGGCAGGGTGAATGGCTGTGAGAGGCATCTGCTTCAGCTGCCCAACATCAAGCAGGACTTGCAAGTCACCCAACACCCCATCCAGGGCAGCACTGCCTTTGGAGCACGGACAAGCGGACGGCTCCCGGGCTGCAGTCAGCAGGCACCTTGATGAATTCACTCAGTTTACTTCAAACGTCTACAGCAAACACATCTGCTCCCCTCTAAATGTTCTCTGCAGCCAGTGGAGGAGAGAGGTGCTCCTAGGGCACAGTTAATCCCACCAGCAGCTGAACAGTTGAGTCCGTCAGGTCCCTGTTTCTCCCCGCTGGCCATAAAGAAGGTGCAGGGAACTAGCTCAGGTGTGGGCATCCACGCTGTAAAAGCAAGTGAAACAAGTGCTGCATTCCGATTCCCAAATTGTGGGAACCGAGAGACTTTGGAAGCAACTTTACTCCAGCTAACACCCCTGGAAATGCTTTCTGTGCACGTATGTACTCCTTTTTGAAATACAGAAAACCTGCTCTGAACCAGGAAAGCTCCACATGCTGCTATATCTCTCGCAAAGTTTTCCTGTTCTAGAAACTGTATTGGAAGAAACCACTTTTCTTCAAATTAACCACTGAGTTTCTGCCATTACAGAATGTCTTGGTCTTGGAGCCCTTCCTCCCCCAGCGTCACAGGAGGACACAGCTAACCAACACTGCTAGACCTTTGAGTGCGGAGCTAGTCTAAACCTGTCTGTAATATCCAGGGCTGATTCCATACATTAATTATATGTTGTGTAAAAAAGGATTTCCTAAGAGCTTTTTTTAAGTTAAACTGAAGAGCTAGATCTTTCCTTTTTATGTGTCAAGGGACTAGATAAACCAGAATGGAAAATCATGCAACAGCCACGCTTCACGTATCAGCATCACATATTTTCCAGAGTGCCTCCCTTGCTGTGTAATGAACCCATGTTTTAAAATGAACATTTATTCAAAGAACCATCCTCGGGCTTAGCATGTATTCCTGGTTTCTCTTAATTTATTGCGTGTCTTTGAAGAAATGGAGATTCCAGGGTCCATCTTCTGAGTGCTAACAGCTTTTTACCATGATGGGTCGTCTTGACAGGTGGGCAGGGAGGAGTGGGGAATGCAATAGGCAGGCTTTTAGATATAGTGAGGAAGGGTGGTGGGAGGCAGGATTTTTCCAGTGCTGCACCGTGGGGGGATCACCAGACAGAGGGAATTTCATGGAGACTCTTAAACCATGGCCAGCTTGCTCTGTTCATTGTGCTCACAGCAGCCATCACTCCGTAACTGTGCCTCACATCGCCCGTTTTCGGAAAAAGCTACTGAGGAAGTGTACAGACAAGCAATCCTAGCTGTACCTGACGTCTTTACCTGTCTTATCCCAGTCACAACTTGGACTGACAGATGACTTCACGACAAATGAAAAAACGTGTCCTCGATGCCTGCCCAATCTTTCAGCTATTCGTTTCCTTATAGAAATAGCTGTATTCAGCTGTGAAGTAGCCATAGGAAATAAATCCAGTTTTAAAAGGATTACGATATCACAATTATGGCTACTTGGCACAGAAATGGGGACTTTAACATGGGCATATTGACACTGCGAACCTGCAGCTTTAACATTTTCAGTTGATTCACCTCAGCTTTCCGGAGCATCTCCATGCAGAAAAACCGCCTGAGGTGGCAGCATGCCTGCATGAAATCTCTGCTGGCAAAACCCAGCCTGAGACTAAGTGCAAAAGCAACGAGTCTGGGTGGCTCTGCTTAGAGTTACCTTGTTGAAATCTCAGTATGGGCAAGGTTAGAGCTCAGGGAAGCAAGGACCTTTCCTAAGAACCTAATTAAGAAGACTGCAGGCATGTGCTAGCAAAGCAGCCTGGTCAGACCTTGCCTGAAGACAGAAGTCGGGGCTTCAGCAGTAGCATGGACAGGACCCTAGTGTCAAGTCTTCGGGGATGTTTCTGAGAATGGCTTGCAGTCCCCTGAAGATGCACTGATTTAAAATGGGCTGTGAGGCATTTCCTGATGCTTCATTTCTGGAAATGAATGTGCACTACAATTTTGCACAGCAGTTTTTGGGAAATGCCCAGGCTGGCAGGTGGGGACGACTCTCTTACAGGTGCCTGCGCTGCAAAACTTCCCCAGCGCACTGTGAGGTTTCCTAGCAACTTCCTTCCACTGTCTGTGCTCAGACTTGTTTTGAGATGTGGGCCATCATAAAACAATATTTCTGCCTATTTAAACTAGCTTAGTGCTTTTAAGCTGGCAAGGCAAGCGCAGTACAGCCGCAATGTCTGATTTATATCCTTTTCAGGTATTCTCTCCAAAACTAACAAAAACCTGAACCAACGTAGGTGGGTTTCTTGCTTGGTTTTTTTTTTCACTAACCAGATCACTAGTCCATTGCTCAAATTACTAAGCAATAAGAAAACTCAAAATTGATATTTAAAAAAAATAATCCACAGGACCAGTATTTTCTCTGACCTCTGTATCTACTACATTCTTGCCGAGCTCTTCTGGCATATCTAAAACCAGCAGATGTTGATCATGTGCTCTGGATAACTCTTTCCAAATACGTGAGAGACATTACATTTTTGAGTCAAAAATGCTCTTAAAAACAAGAAAAAAAAAGTAGCTAAAAGCGTGCTAATATTCGAGCGCATGCCTGTGCATCCGGTTTAAAATTGGCCATAGATTTTATTTAAGTCTGTAAATTCACTGATAGCATCCAGGTTTGAACACGTTGAAGCGTTTGTTCAGTATTGTGCACTGGCTCAGACAGTCGGCTTGAAATGACACCCTTAACTAGAAAGGAAGCAAGGGAGCAATCTGGTGAGTGGAGCAAACTTGAAAGGCCTTGGTGTAAGGGGATGCAGGAGAGAAACCCAGCTTATCACCATCCCCTAGAGCAGCACTGAGACATTATTTGTTACTGAAGTCATTCACTACCCAAATACATATTTATTCCCAGATAGCAGAGGGGAAAAATTACTCCTCCCTCTGCGATTTAGGAATTGGAAAGCAAATGCCAAGTGCCTCAGTGTTTTCCTTGGCACCTGTGCTCCTCTGTGAGCTCTCTGAGAGCCATGAGCAACTGAAGTGCGAGAGGAAACGTGGAATCAAGGCCCCCCGTGCTGCAGCCAGGCTCCTTCCTGCCCTCAGCAGCATCCGTCCCTGCCTGACGCTGAACAAACCCCACATTCACGGGGCTTGTCATCCCACCTGGGCACAGTTGAAGCAGCCTTTCCAAAACCATCCTACACGAACGCTCTCCCTTTCTCCCCAGGCTTGGTTGCCATTATGACTATCACCCAGCGTCAGGCCCCTCCACCAGAGATAAGTTGCACTTACACCCTCGTGAGTGTCAGGGATTTGCCAGCTCCTGCCATTTGCCATACTTTGCTGCTATAAACCATGGCATTTCTTGCTCAGCACTAGTGTTTGCACCAATGTGGCTATGTCAGCTGTTGGCATCAGTTGCAGAGATCAGGGCAAACTTCCAGAGCAGATCAGGTCTTGGATTTCTATCAAAACCCATCTGTTCCTGGCTGAGAGTTATTCCCACCACCTTTATAGCTGGGTGGGATAATGAACCAGTGAACCCACAAATTAGCACAACATGTAGCTCTTTTAATAGCCTTCCTCCCCAGAAAGTCAAGGCTGCTACCGTATCTTGTGTACACCAGCCAGCCCAGCGAGCTAGGAGGACTTCTAGCTGACAATGTGAATTGTTTTTAAAGTGTTACTGCACTGCTGACATTTGAAAGGCAATTTAATATTTCTCCCATGACAGTCACTTCTGTGTGATATACTCTGGAAATACTCTGGAAACAACTTCTATGAGACAGCGGCCGACAGCCACGATGCTTCTTCTTTCCAAGACGCCCAGGCTGGATTTCTGTACAGCTTGTGCCAGGCAGGACTGCGAGGTGAACGTCGCAGCAAACACACCTCCTCCATCAACCTAAACCCAGTTGTTAATCAGGCGTGTGCAGGAGGGTCAGCCTCACACCTCAGGCCTTGCCACAGGAGCATGGTAATTGAAGAGCACAAGGGCCGAAATGAATTCGTGCAGCGCTGTTGTGGCAGCGCTCCCTCCACAGTGAGCCGCAGCACCAAGGGTTAACACTCTGCCGCCTGCCTCCACAAATCTGCATAATGCCTTGCATTTGGCAGCTCATTTGCATAATTTTAAATGACTCTTTTGTCTCGAAAATAAAATCTTAAACATAGCTTCAAAAATAAGTGGTAGATACTAACGTTTCATGTACTAAGAAGGCTCGGTTAAGTGTATTTGTCTGAACTCGTCAATCGAGGTTGTAAAAATAATTTTAACAGAGCCATGTTGTTTCTTTACTGCAGAGCCTTGGGTATTCTTTCCCGGTGCCATTTTGACTACCCTAAATAAGGTCTAATGTGCTCACTCACCCCACACAGAGGGGCCGAAGCTGGCCTACACGCTCAGACCATCCGGAGGGCTCCGCAGCTCCAGCTTTTTTGAGGGGCGTCCAGCCCGCCCCTCTCATTAAACTGGAGGAACAATGCCAGCAGCTGGAGACTGAATCCCTGTCATGACCACGTCTGTATTGGGGATGGGCTTACCTCCACCCAGGCTGTAGATGTGTACTCACAGGTGTCGACACACTGGTATGAGCTCAGTGCTCCACCTCCCACTGCCACCAGGGATTCAGCCGACCAGAGGATGGAGACCTATGTTTCCTCAGCTGAATCATACTCCCAGCTCCACTGACCACCATAACTAAGCCTCCACTGACTACAGTGGGACATTAGCTGCCTAAATTCAGGGGTATTGTCTGGATCTGGTTTGCACCCCGAGTTCAGCTGGCAGCCTTTGTGGGCTGAGCCCCGTACCTCTCAGCTCTTCTCTCCCTTAACAAAGCACACTGTCTTCTACTTGCAGTGATGTGTTTCAGTGTAGGAGAAGGGGCTGTTAGCCTGAAATGGCACTTCAGCCTGTTTCAGATCACAGTTTATCAGAGCAGCAGAGTAAATCCTGGAAATAGGAAGCCTATCTGAACTCTTGCCCACGCTATTAACTTCTGTATATGCAAAGACCTGTAATTTCTGCATTAAAAATTTACAGCATTTCTAAATGGGACATCGCAAAACAATGCACTTGTGCTCTTGACTTTGCAGTCCCAAAAGCTAGGTGACACTAGAAGACATTTCGCACTCCATGCCAGCTCCCTCCCGGCAGCATGCCCAGCACCCGCTCTGCCCAGAGGAGCATCAAGGAGCAGGAGAGCTCACCACCGCTGCCTCCACTGCCAGCTGGACTGCAGCGTATCAAGGAAAGCTTTAGGCAAAACTAACAGGGTCTAGGTAGATTGAACAAGCTCTATAGGGAAAAGGACAAGTGTAGGTAGGTAATCCTGAGTGAACAGATCTGTCAAATGGTAGCAAGTTTCTACCTGGCATGTTTAGTTCATTTTTTCTTTTGCCCAGTGCTCATAACCCGAATTCAGGCAAACTCTGAAGTTTCCTGCAAGCGGTAATACTCTGAACACCCTCCCTCAGACTCTGGTGGAATTATGGTTTTCAATAAAATGTTTCAAAGATTATTTAGGGCCATCTTTTTCTGTCATCTTCACATTTTGCAATAGATGAACCTTTTACTCAACACTTCTGTTAAAAATTAGACAAAGGCAGATACGCAGTATTAAACATTTCAGCCCAATAATTAAAGCCTGATAAATTTTCAAACACCCCAGTTCATTTCAGTTTATAGCAGCAGGCAACATTCATTCAAGTGAAACTCCCTGTATGTTCAGTTAGTAGCAAGTAATTCTATATTTGCAAATCTGCCTGTTCCAGGCAGATATCTCTCTATATAAACACATGCACCAACACATACACAGGCACACACAACAGACAAGTGTTGTAATTGCTGTTACTCACAATAAAATGTTCATCCATCAGTTAACTGTGTCCCTTTCCTCTTACATTGCAGTGGAAAAAAAACTTCCAGGCTATTTATTCATATTTACTTTCCTCCATTAGTTCTACTGAAGCTAAATGTTAAGGCCCGAAGCAGTTCCCGACACAGGACCCTGTGTACTGCATCTCCTATTGCCCACTGCCCCCACTGCACATTTTTTTCCTCTCTTTCATCACTGAAGCTCCATCAGCGTATAAATCCTAAAACTTTATTCCATGGGACTTCCATCTGTTAGAGCTGCCTCTCTTCACATGAAGTTACCATCTCTTTTTTTTTTTTTTGACATTTAATCACTTCTGCAACTGATTGCGATGGCCTGCTGCAATTATGTTCTCAGCTTGGGAATATGTTACAGGGACATGGAGGAACAGTTAAAAACCAACTGTCCTATTCTGTGTAAAAGACCTTAGTGAATTAAGGGGCGGGGGGGAGAAGAAAAGCACTCACAGGATTTTTAGCAGAATGCTGAGATCTTTCCTGAAAGCAAATGCCATCATTTAAAGGGAACGGGGTGGTCCAAGAGATGAGAACGCTTTCACTCCTGGAGAGCTGTGTTCGAAACCATGCCTGCACACCAAGCCTCTGGCTGCTGAAACATGGAAGAGCTATTTCAGAAGAGCTGGTGAATTTGCAGCCTCTGTGTACACTCGTTTGGCACAGGCCAAATTTCTCCTGAACAACCACTGTTTATCACTTCTCAAATGACACAGCCTCTGGTTTGCTTAAAATGCCAGCTGTAAATGGAGGCTGCTTTGGTGCCATTTCACGAGCAGCTCAGTTCTCTCTCTGTGTTCAGATCAGGAGTTCGGGCTTGAAACTTGTTTCAGTACCTGCTCCTTTACAGTTGACTCCTCTTGAATTTTTTGAATTTTTGTAATGTTTCAAGTGGAATTCAAACCAAATGCAAGAACTATCTACTACTTCTCTCTATGTTATCAATAGCTGTCTACATCAGGTGGCTATTTGACGGCAGAGGAACAGCAGTGAGAAAGTAGGCTAGTACACAGGAAGGTAAATCCTGGCCCCACTGGAGCCCATGGAATAATTCACTTGCTTTAGCCCTGGAAGGTCTCCAATCCTTTCCCTGCCAGAAACAAATTTACTCTGCAATAATTTCGGAAGGTAGTACATGAATCAAGGCCATACAGAACTATTGCTGTGAATGCAATTCACCTTCACCATTTATAAAGGCAATTTTTTTTCAAATGCGCCACTTTTGAAGGTAAATATGGTTAAGGCAAAAGCAACCAACCCAATCACATGGAACTAACAGGGAAATAAACCCCCCTTTTTGTAGCAGTTATTCATCCAGACTCCCTTGGCAGCCTGCAGACTTAGGAGCAGGAGAAGGCAATTCCACAGGGAACCCAGACAACCTGCTAGGGCCACTTGCCCTACCCGCCTTTTGGGTTGCTAAAGCTCAAACAAATCCTGTCTTTCCTCACCAGGAGCTTACAGGAAGCTGCTCCGATGTAAACTAGTACATCTCTGCGTTTCAGCTGCCTGCTCGGGAACGCCTGCCCAGCTGACACAGCCGACACAAAGCCTCAGAGATACACCCACCGTGTACACTGGGCACACGAGCTCTGCCCACATCACCTTCCAGGGATGGCCACACAAGGTGGCTGTCCACAGCCTCTGTTCCCAGGACGTTCAACTCCTGCACAGTGCCCAGGACACCTGGTGAACTCCTCTTATCAAGCTCAGCTGCATTTGTCAGCAGACAGGTCTGTTCTACACATACAAAAGCCATCACGTAAATTTTGTGGCTGGGCCTGCGCAAGGAGAGATATCCTGGGTGCCTGCTCAGAAGGAAGAGGTGTTCGAAGGTGCCTCTGAGGGAACTGGAAGAGAAGGATGCAGGTAAGGGACTACAAAAAGTTTCAAGAGCAATGTCAAGTGAGGGATCTGCCAAAAGGTTAGGGGCCCAAAACAAAATTTCAGTCTGCCAGATCCTGGTGGATCTACAAACTCTACTGAGTATTTGGCAGAGGCCTCACCTCGATCCTTGGCATCCAGTGCAAACTCCCCATACCAGAAGAAAGTAACCCTGACTGTATACTAAAGAAAGAGGAAATGGATGCAGAATCCTGATTTCTAGCCCAAGAGTCCTTCACTCCAGAGCCAGGGAGAGGAAATACTGAGCAGCTCAGACAAGAAAGGGGAAGGGATCTTAGGCATCTGTAGTACTGCCTGATTTTAAACAGATATATTTCAGTCTGTGTGTGGTAGCAAGTGTTATATGAGCAGGCTGTGTGTCAAAGTGTCTAGCTCACCATGTTAACTTCTGAACATCTGAGTCTCTTTCAGCCAGGTTTTGACAAGAGGTTCTGGTCTCAGAGGTCTCTGTTAGCTTCATTGACCCAAACATCAGAGAGGGGGCAGGAGAACCGATTAGTACTGCAGCTGAGGGAAAGACCACAGCTGAGCTCAACATGTTTTAGTCGCTGGAGAATCCACAGGGCAGAGAGAAACGGTGTGCGCACTATTCAACACTGAAGAACCCACTGTAAGAAAAAACCCATGGGAAACAAGTTTTCATCAGCTCTGAACCTTACTGAGCTACCTGCTCTTTTGTGGCCTTAAGCAATACTTCTTAAAGACCAGCATCATTTTGTGCACGACAAACGATGTTTCTACTTCAGCAACCTCTTCATGGAACAGCCAGGTACGAGTTAGAAAATAAGAGACTATAAACAATACCTGGCATCAAGATGAAGTTTCAGCCTTCATAAATAAGCAACATAAAAAAAAACAGGTTATGACGACTTGGGACACGAGCACGACAAAACGCAGCCCATGACAACCGAAAGCAAACAGCAGGCAGCGCAGTCCTCCTCAGCTGGGATTGTTTGATTTCCAATGTTAACTTGCAAACTATGCAGGTACTTGTGTTGCAAAACACACAGATACAGTTTAAAAGCCTGACATCCCCAGCCCCAAGCTACTCTGAACATCGACAGAGGGAGAGCAAGAGGCAGCGAGGGATCTCCTTTTGCTTCAGTTTGTGGCACAAGGTGCTGGAAACAGTTTCTTTCTTTGCAATGTACTTTGTTGCTCACTCCAGGAACCTCTGCTCAGCCTTGGGAATAACCTAGAAGCTGCAGTTTTCTGCACAGCATTCTTGTTGACACTTCCAGGAACACTGGCCTCATTTCTTTCACAACAAAATACAATCTTATGCTGCCAGCCTGATGTCATCTTTGTTGTCATCTGGAGTTAACAGCCTGGAAAGCGTGTATTGGGCTCTTCTTAGCTGCCTGAAGCCTTCACTTGTGTTCAGGGCAGGGCCTCCTCCCCAACTTCAGCCCGCCCCATCAGCCGCAGGCACCGCAGCCTGTGGTACACCTGCCAGCATCTGCTTGCACTGTTTACAGAGCAAAGTCCCTTGCAGTCCTCCTACCCTAATCCTCCCATCAGGACTAACAGACTTCTGTGCAAACCACCAGGCCTGCAGCTGCCAAGGAAGTCTGCCCCACTGCACATTATTCAGAAGCTCATCAGGGAAAGTTTCTGACCTACTGGAATTGGACGTGCGTGGAGCTGGAGGCTGGATGAGATGACTTCCAGAGGCCCCTTCTGACTCATGTGCTTCTACCGGTCCGAAAACGTCAGGGAACGCTGACTGTCAACAAAACTCACTTTCAGACACATAACAACGATCCCACAGGAGTTATTTTATATGGTATTTCCAAGCTGGCAAAACCTCCCGCACAGACAAGTAGGTATGCTTGCAATGAACTTGTTCTGCTGGTTGGGTGTTGCTGTATTTATAGCTGCACCTTCATAAGGAAGCTTCTGCTTTATCAGTAGGCCTGAAAATAGCACCACCTATACACTGAGGAGTTGTGCAACACAGGGAACTAAATTTCTTAGGCCAAGACAGGAGTCCTGTCTTAAAGATACATTCTTTAAAGAAAGATTGGGGTTTCTTCATGATCCGGTAAATACCATTTTTTAAATACTATTTCAGTATTGGATCTTGTCATCCAACAGACTTAAACAATCCAGAGGACTGAGGGGAAAAGTCTTTTATTTTGAAGTTCTTAAAAAAAGAAGTTGTAAGAATGAGCGGTTCTACCATCAGAACGCAATTCTATTTGGAGTCATTTCAGATAACTAAAAGACCATCAAACTCTGCTACCTGTGTAAGTATCTTCTACGAAATGCCGCAGCGGACAAGATGGGCATTCAACGCATTACTACTTACTGGTGCTCCAAGTGTCAGCCAGTAAGATGCAGACTTGCACCCCTGTTAGAGAGATATGGGTGCTTCTGACAGCGTGCTGGAGCTTCCGCCGTGTTACAAACCCCTGTCAGAATAACAAAATAGTCGGCCAAACACTTGGTTTTGTGTCCGCTCATCTGCACTGAGGATTAGCTGCCATTTTAGCCACCAGTATAAACTCCTAGTGTGAACAAAAGCTGACATTTGCGCTACTCAAGTTTATTCTGGCTCCAAGCACAAGTTCCAGTGGAATCAATTTTAATTTTTTTTTCATTTTTGCTTATGCTGAGTGTTTGCATTGGCGCAGTCATAGGCAATGGCTAAAACTGGGGCTCAGTCGTAATGTAAATAAAGCTACAGAAAGAGATTACTTGGAAATGCCAGCAGCAGACTGCTGAGCCCTAACAGACCTGTGGACCCTTTGGGCTTTTCCAGCTCTTTTCCTAATAGGTTTCCATAACCCATTAACTTTTAAAGCCTGCGCGTGAAGGGTGGAAGGAAGAGAGTAATTGAAATCTCTTCCTTATGCCTAGCCCCTAAGAGAACTCCACTGAACAAGGCATGGTGTTTGGAAATGTAAATGCTTTAGAGAACTAAATCTTGATCTTGAGAGCAAACAAGTATCCGGAGCTTCCCAAACCCTACCAAAAATTCTTGAAAGCATTCCCAAGGATGCAACAAGTCCTGTTGCGGGAGTTCAAGTGGCGCACCTTCCCACAGTTCAATGGAAAAGAGGAACGACTGTCAAAGACAAATACTCGATTTTGTCTGGAAAAAAATAACCACCTAGAGATGCATGGTTTTGCAGGTGATTATCAGAACATGAAAGTGTTTCTGAAGAAATCACAGGTGAAGACAGCTTAGAAGAATCTCCCACACAACGTAGATGTTTTCAGGAAAAGCATAAAGACTAATGTTTAAAAAAAAAAAAAGGCAGTGCAAAACTAACTTTGCTATGATCCAAGTGCAGAACTGAATAGCTCGAAACCTCTTGGCTCTGTCCTAACAGAAAAAAAAAAAGGTAAATCACAGATCTAAGTTTTTAAAAAGCACAGCTACTGCACTGACTCGCTACCAAACAGAATGACTCCTATTCTGTGCTTCGCATATTTCCAGAAACCTGTTAGGATTTTCCTTACATGATAAGCCAAATTACTTATTTGTATTCTTGAATTCATTTGAATATCACTGTGACTAGAGAACTGAGCATATGGGGAAAGAGTGTCTGAGAAATCTGGAACACATCAACTGAATATTCCTTTACCACAATTCCTCATGTTAGTGATAGTTTTACTGAAAAAAAAAAAAACTTCAGAAACTCCCCAAATCTTTGGGCTGCAAGCAGCTGTCAGCTGACTCTTGGATTAGCTCCTCTCGGCCGTGCTGGACGAAGAGACAGGGAAACAAGGGGAATGGACAATGGCAAGTTGCAAAATTCCTTAGATTCGATAGTGGAGGAACAAACTGAGATTTCTAGGGTTTATGATTACACAGCCTTAGAAATGAATTGTCACTCAACCAGGTTCTAGAACATTTTTTTCTTGTACCATTATAATGTCATCATTGCTCACACGCAAAAAATGTTCAAGCCAGTTTTCTATATTTCTGATTTCCTGAAAACAAGCGAGCAGACTGCAAAAGCATTGAATTCCAAAAATCAAAGCTTGGTGTTAAGTTTGTATGGAAACAAACGGCTGTTTTATTGACTTTGTTACTCAACTTTCAGCAATCTGAGATGTTAATTTGTTAAAAACAGCTCTATTCGCAAGATATGCTCTCTCAGAACACGAGGGTTAAACCCCATCCAGAGGGAGGGTGCGCAGCCAGGGTGGCAGGGGCTTGGGAGACCGGAGCCCTTCATGCTGTTGTACCACCAACCTCGCTGAAAAGGCGTGGGTAATTCGGGCCGTTGGAGGGAAGACTGACTGCACGGCTTGGAACCAAGAACTACAAAGCAAGCAGCGGCTGTGGAGAGCAGGTGAGGAAGGGCCGTGGGTTTGAGGGACACCTGCCCGGGGTGGGGAGGGCTGCTGCCAGCCCCCGCTCGGGATCCCCCGGGGACACGGCCTCCCGCTCCCTACTTCCCCCCCCNAGGCGTGGGTAATTCGGGCCGTTGGAGGGAAGACTGACTGCACGGCTTGGAACCAAGAACTACAAAGCAAGCAGCGGCTGTGGAGAGCAGGTGAGGAAGGGCCGTGGGTTTGAGGGACACCTGCGCGGGGTGGGGAGGGCTGCTGCCAGCCCCCGCTCGGGATCCCCCGGGGACACGGCCTCCCGCTCCCTACTTCCCCCCCCAGGACTCCTCCTCCGGCGGGCCGCACCCCGCGCCGGGCCCGGCCACAGCCCCCCGCGCAGGCCGCAGGGAACCCGGCGGGGCACACACCGCTCCCCGGGAACGGCTCAACCCGCGCCGCCCCATCGGGCCGCGCGGAAGCGTTCGGCGCACTGTAAGGCCGCGGCGCGCTGCGGCCTGCGCCCGGGGAGCGCTCCCGGCGGCGCGGCCAGGCCAGCCGCCTCAGAGCCGCCCCCAAACCGCTGCCCGCCGAACGGAAGCGACGTCCGCCCCGCCCGCGGGGGTGGCGGGAAGGGAGGGGCCCCGTCCAGCGCCTCCGGGAGCCGCGCGCGCACACCGCCGCCCCCGCCGGGGAGCCACTTTCGGCGGCATGTGGCCCTTTACGTCTCTCGCGCATGACGTCACCGCGTTCCGAGAGGCCTCCCCGACCAATCGGCGGCGCGCTTAGTGAAGGGGCGCCGCGCGGCGGCGCGCGCGCCAGTCAGCGCGAGGCTTAGACCGCGGCCGCGCGCCCGCCGCCCCGCCCTCCCCGGCGCGGCGCACGGAGGGAGGGAGAAGGGCCCGCTGGAAGTTAAGATGGCGGCGCGTGCGTGAGTGCGGTGCGGGCCGAGCGTCTCCCCGGCGCCGTTGCGGCGGGCTCCTTCTCCCTCGCGCTCCGCGCCGCTGCGGGTGAGCCGAGGACTCCGCCGGCGGCCCTGAGCGGCCCCGGGGGAGGGACGGAGGCCGAGCGCCCCCTCCCCCGCCGCCCCCCCGCCCCCATTGTGTGCCCGGCCCCCGCCCGCCCGCCTCCCTTCGCCGAGGTGAGGGGGGGCGCGCAGCGGCGGCGGCGGCGCGGAACATGACCTCGATCCACTTTGTGGTGCACCCGTTGCCGGGCACCGAGGACCAGCTCAATGACCGGTGAGGGGCAACCCGTGCGGCGGGGGGCGGAGGGGAGGGGCCGGCCTGGCGCGGCTCGGCCCCCTGTGGGTGAGGGGAGGGGCCGGTGGCGCCCGGCCGGGGCTGTGGGGGCTCCCCGGGGGAGCGGGCAGCGCCGGCCGCGGGGCCGCAGGGCCCCGGCGCTTTTCTCTGGCAGGGACCGGCGGCGAGGAGCGGTGCGGGCCGCGCACACGCACCTGACCTCTCCGGGCGGCCGCCGCCGTCAACTTTGCCCCCAAGGGAGCGGGGCTGGAGGGGGGGCCGTGACTTTCCCCGCTGCGGCGCCGGCGGGGACTCCGGCCTGCCAGGGCAGTCCCGGCTCTGCCCGAGGAAGGGGGCTCCCGAGGTTCCCTGGCCGAGGACGAGGAGGAGCGAGAACGTGTCGCTACTAATCAGAGACGGATGGAGGCAGACAATGCGGGCGGGGGATCGCGGTGGGTGAGAGGATGACGGGAGCCGGGAGGAGAAGGCGCCCGCCTGGGCTGTTACCCGGCGCACGTACCCGTGTGCTCCGCTTTCCCCTTCACACGAACGTTTTTTGTGTTGTTTTTTTGTTTATTTTTTTAAATAAGAAAGGCTCGGCTGGGCGGGCAGTGACAGCTAGAACAGAAGCGCAGGCTCTTGTACGCCTCACGGCTAACTTTGCGTTGGGCTTGGGGAGAGAAATGGCAGGCTGGGGAGAAACTAGGGTGGTTGGGAGAAAATAAATCTGTGAACCGAATCTTCGTCGCTGCTTGATGTTTATCTGACAGCGCTCTGTGTGGCTGTCAAGTATTTCTTCTGTAGGCATTACTAATGGCATGTGTTATAGCCCGTGAATTTTACTTGTGCTCTTTTATGTCGAAATTCTTAAGGAACGTGTGACTTTTCATCTTCAGTTTCTTATAAATTAATGTGTGAGATCTTTAGTTGCCACTGCATATAAACCTACATATTTTTTACGGTATAGATAAATGTTACCTAATTTTTTTGAATAGTATTTAAATGTTTATAAATCATGAAAAGTATGGGCTCTTGGTTACGTTGTTCTGGTTTTGATGTTGCCAGGTTTCAGAATAGGTCAGGCTCCAGTTCACCTTCACTGCTGTTTGTAGCTGGGTCACTTTTCCTAGTCCAGTCTTTGCTGAGATGCCTCTATTAAAACACAGCTGAGGTTCTGCCAAACTGCATCATCCCTGCCCTTAAACAGAGAAGAGAAACTTCTAATGATAGAATAGGTCCCAAACCTTAAGTGTGTTAGTGTGGAGTGTATTTTTTTCTTTAACTTGATAAAACATTTTACAGAATCCTGCTTCCTAGGAGGCCTGCCTGTTCGTAAGGGATTGCTTTGCTTTCTCCACAGTAATACATTCAAATTTGGCATACGTGTTCTTCCTTTAGAGTGACAGACTCTGAGATGTGATCCTGTAGTAGGAGTTCTTCCGCTTCTTCATTTAACTGTTTTGATTTAGGGTAGGTTCTAGGACTTTGAACTTGAAAGGACCCTAGTTGTTTTTCTCTTATTTTTCTTTAATATTGGTAAGCCCTTAGAAAACATTTACCTTGTAGTTATCACACTTTTCTCGAAGCGAGAGAGCTCATCTGTTTTTTCTTTAATATCACCTGCTTTGTCAACTTATTGATGTTAAATATGATGCCCCTTGAGTCTTCGTAATGCTTCCTAATTTTTCTTTTCTATTTTTTTCCCCCGTCTTACCATAGCAGCAGCTCTTACAACTTCTGTTTGATACAGGCACCTTCATAATGTGTGGTAATTAATATATGGAGAGAGCTGCAGAAGCACTGTTAAGTAGTGACTTATTCTGAAAAATCAAGGGGCTCCTTGATCTGAGCTGCAAGTCATAAATTTCCACTTCATAAATATAATTTTGCTAGAAGTGCGGTAGCTGTGTATCAGAACTTGTAATGCGGTGAAATCAGAATGATTCATAAGTAGGGTTGAGGCACAGACGTATGTGCTGGAAATGCCAGTTCAATTTTATCAGTAGCATTGCTGCTTATTACCGTTCTGTCAATATAGATCAGGATCTAGATAGCTTAATAAATTCTCACATACATGTGCATAGAAGTTAGGATCTTGGAACATCTAATATCTCTATGGTGTTTCTTTTCCTTGTCACACTTTGTAGGCTTTTTTGAGTCTGTGCTGCAAGTAGTGGTCAGTTGCACAAGTTAGGTTTTCTTTCTGTCTGCATTCTGAATGATAATTGCATTTCAAAATCTGATTTTGGGACCATAGTTCTGCATTGTATGTGTTCATTCGTAGTGTACATAGAACATGATCATTTGTATTGCTTTCAGTAATGGATCCGTGTTCTGCATCTAAGGAATAATCCCATTTTAAAACACAAGGTGTTCATCGATGCAATCCCCGTGTGTTCAGGATACGTGACGGTCTTGAATTTCTATAATAAAGTATTTGATACGTTATGCTTAATAATCAGTGTAGGTGTGTGAAGGGGGTGAAGTGCGTTTGCAGAACATCCTTCTCCTGAAGTATTGCTCTGCTCTTGAGCAGTCTCCAAAATGTGAGGAAGTAGGGTTTTTTCAGTTTGGTTTGGTACAGTTTGTGTCACTCTGTTTTACAGTTTTTACATGATTTTCTGTGTAATTTGTTATCCCTCTTATTCATGTAGCAACTCGGAGAACGGTAAAACACTTTGAAGAAAAAAGGAAAAAGTAACTGTAGAACCACAAATAGTGGGGAAGACTCCTGAGCACGCCTAGTCGTCATCTGAAAGTACTTCTTAACTAGTGTTTTTGAAAATACTAGTTAATACTGTACCTTGATAGTAGTTATTAGACCTCTCTCAAATTACTTGAAGCAGTGTTGGCTTGTTCCTGGTATTAATCTCGGATGTCTGGAAGCTAGCTGCACTGAAGAAAACTCATAGAGGACAAGATTGTACTTACTTTTGCAGTTGTGTTATGATCCATTTTTTGAAATGGATAGTAGGCTAAGCATTTGTTTAGGAT
Organism: Steatornis caripensis; assembly: GCA_013398225.1. Taxonomy (NCBI): domain Eukaryota; kingdom Metazoa; phylum Chordata; class Aves; order Caprimulgiformes; family Steatornithidae; genus Steatornis; species Steatornis caripensis. Next base: position 355,185 of record VZSC01011780.1, read on the forward strand.
GAACTGAGGCAATCAAGCTTTTTCTGATAAGTTTATTTAGGAAAATGGGTAACTTGGAATTTTTCCCCTAAGCAGTTTGTTCTCTGCAAACTGAATGTGAAAAGTTTAATGGGAGAAAAATTTGGTATGGCCTGCAGTTCGAAAACAACTCCATAAAGTATTTGGGATGTAAATCATAAATGGCTTTAATCTTTGAAAAAGAGATGCCCAGCTTCTGTTGTGGTGGATGTTAGATATATATTGTTTATATCTGCCTGTTTCATGTATGTTTCAGGGTTGGGACACAAAATTTTGTAGATAAGTGAATCTTAGTAAATTCTTCTTAGTATATTTCTTAATTTTATGTGATGTTAGGTTAGGAAGTAGGTGTAACCATGACAAATAACCATTTCTTGGCTATTACCAAACCTCACAGGAACAGTTTAGCTTGCTACTCTGTAGGATGAGAAGGGGAGTCTTTCACCTTAGACAAAATGACTTTCCGTATGTGAACTTTCAGGGACAGCATTTGTCTCAATGCTTTGCCTTTGTTTTTACCTTATACTAAGAAAATTCTTGACAGCTAAGCCATTTAAGTTGTAGTATAAGGTAAGATGTCACTTTTGAAGTGGTCATCGACACAATGTTAATGTGCTTTTTTTCTTTCCTCTTGAAGATGAGGCGTAATGCATTTGGTTAAATAGAGGCTATTCTGAATTTAAGATGAGTGTTAAGAAGGGGTATCTACAAAGTTTTATTGCAGTAAGCTCTCTGAAACGAGTAACATGACTGAGAAGAGTTCATTCAAAGCTTCAGTGAGTATGCACAGTCAGCTTTGGGGGAAGAAAGGATTATCTCGCTTTTATGTGAGTTTGTTTTTCCTTAATAACATATTCAATACCTTTCTCTGTTATTCAAATATTATTTACTTTAGGCAATGCCTGAACTGAAAAATTAACTAGCATACTTTACTTTGTCTGCATTGTTTACACCCTCTGATAATAAATTTCCATGAAAAAAGTACCTAGCAAGAACATACCCTTTTAGTTTGTGCCTGTGTATCTGTCATAGCTTATGTATGTGAACACATCATTTCAAGGTAATAGGCAAGTGATGAGTGGATATGTGGGCTGCTACTCTGGCAGATTTTCTTACACACGCACACATACACACACACACACCACCCCTCCTTGCATTTACTGATGAGCAAATCTGTTAAAAATCCCAAGCAGATGTTGCTGGAAGGAGCTGGTGGAGGGTGTGGTATGATTCTGTGCAGGGAGCCAGCAGGGATGTGGAGCTCGTGTCCGGGCCCCATGTGTCTGTGGGAGCCACACGTGGAGAGGAAGAGCGAGCTCCTGATAATGCAAGTGTTTGTTTAGCCCTCAGCTCCCTCTTCTATGTCCACGGGCGTGCTGGGAGAGTACCTGTCGTCTTGTTGAGAGGAAGGCATCCGGAGCATGAACTTCCCTGCTATTACTCTCATGTAATCTATGTTGCTGCTCAAAGCTGGGGGAAAGAAGGGATTGACTGACTTGTTCTTAAATAGAAAACCTGCAAGTTGTGTGCAGATAATACAGTACTTCTTTTGGCTCAAGTGATTTATTTTGGTGTGCTTTAAACTGTTTCCTAATCTGCTTTAGCTGAAGTGAAGTTAGCCTGCCTCAAACAGGAATAGATGGTTTAATTACAGGGAAACCATCGCTGATGTAGTACTATAATTTCCCGAGTTACTGTTGCTTGATGAGACTTCAGTAATGGGAGAAGTGTTGACTTTGTTTTTAGGATTAATTTCTTGAAAGCGTAATAAAATCTAAATTGACTTCTTTTTTTATAATAGAGTGAGGGAATGGCATGACTATCATGGCATTGTTACTATCGTCAGATTCTTAGTTGGAAACACTTTTTTTAGAATAAAATGTTTTAGCTGTGTCAAAAGGTTTGTGCCACCACTGTGGTTATACAGACCATTGTAGGATTCATACATTGAGAAGCAGTGGATTAAGATCTGATTTTATTTCAGCATTGCTATTTAAGGATGATAATTTGAGAACTTAAGTGTCAGAACTTACACATAAGCATCGTTTGGTATCTGGTTGAATGTGAGAGGTTACTTATACGCAGCACAATAGTCTATGCCTTTTTATACTTTGCTCTGCCAGGGTCCTCTTCCGGTTACAATTGTTTGTTACGCCCCAGATGCTGCTTTTTACGGAGTATGTATGTAATTGTCTGTGAATGTTCTTGTTGAAACTTTCCTGAGATGTTGTAAGTCAAAGTAATTGCTCTCTTCTGAAGGGAGGAGGTTTGTTTTCCCTGCTTCTTCTCTTGCACTAACTTTAAGTGTCTGATCCCACATCAAATTGACTTAATTTACTAAAATGATATAAAGCTAACCCTGGTAAAGTGAACTAAATACAGTTTTGTCGATTAGAAAGTTGAACTGGTTTATTTCCTGGTTGGGTGAGCATCAGAGTAGATGGATAAAAAAGGAGGGATTTTGAAAAGTGCTGCAGGAGGGGGAGTTGGGAGTGAAGAATGGGGAAAAGGAAGTGGGTTGAGTTCCTTCCATTTTGAAAGCAGCGAGTTTATTTTGGCTACTGTAATGTGAAACTGTACTGTGAACGCGATCTGGGCTGTGAGGGTAGTTGTGACCTGTCACAAGGAATTCAGTGAAATAGTAATTGGGGCACAGATGTCGCCTCTTTTTTCTTCTCAAATTATCTATGACGTTTGAGCATATTTGTTGTTAGAGTAATGATAAAGTAAGATTAATGGAATAAGATATTAATAGCCATATTTTACGGTTGGCCATGTGAGTGAGAGCTGTCGGAAAACTACTTTTTTAATTCTAAGAACAGTAAGGTATTGGTCAGTGACATTTATGTGCTAATTCTTGGTAAAAGTTAAAATCTATAATCAATAGCATACTTTTAAGGTACTTTTGGTATAGTGAGTATGTATTTATGAAACGTTCTAGTTGTCTTGTAGGATACTTTTGTAAAAATATGTTTGTCAAAAATTTGTAATTGAACCATAAAATAGATGTAAAGGGTATGACACTTTTTTTCTTAAACTGTCTAAAGTTTAAGTAGCAACTGTTCAGTACACGATAACGCTTATTTGAAAAATTACTTAACACTTGCGAAAAACAACCAAGGATGTACTAAGCATGGCAAGCTCTGCAGTGTGTTGTAGCTGCCCTTCTACAGTTGTGGCCTGGTTAATTGTTCGTGACTTAAGTGAAGTAGATGGTAGTATGTATTTGCAAATTACCTGAAGAAGAAGAAGGGGGTTCAAGGCAGTAGCTTTTATTGCAGTGATTACAGTAACAGCAGTCCAGGTAGTTAAATTTGCAAGATGATCCCTGTAAAAGCTCCTGCTCTGTCTTTCCCTGCATCAACTCAGCAGCCACTTATGCAGAAGAAAACTATATACAGAAACTACCTGTACCTTTCAGTCACACAAACGTTTTTTGTAAGCTTGAATTCAGTGATGTCCACTAAGGATTTGGCTCTTAGTAACAACTTCACATAGAAGACTGCAGTAGCTGGCATGTGTGTATGCCCCAGACAAAACATGAGGACAAGGCCTAGTTGTAGTGGCTAGGGCATTTTAAATTGAGAGGAATGATTAGGAGAAAAAAAGCATTGAAATAAGTGTGCAAATGTAATTTTCAAGGTGCACATGTATTTTGTCCAAAACTGTAGGCGTGTCAGTTTGAGTGAGGATGGTCACAGCACTATCTGGTCCACTGCAGCAATAATGTTCCAGGTTTCAGATCTTAATTCCTTTCTCTTTCTGGCATAGAACTATTTTGACAATAAACTGTGCTCTGCTTTTTAAAGTCTTTCTGTGCTTAAAAAAAGTAGTCAACCAACACTGCTTCTCTGGTAGGGTTCTCCACAAAGGAAAATTAGCTGTTTTGTTTAAAGAGCTTTTTGTTACATTTGAGAGAGAACGTGTACCCCCTCACTGATACAGAGGTATGAAGTTTGCCTGTTCTAAACACTTCAAACATGCGGTAAAAGTGAGTAGAAGGGCGTAAGGTGGCAGCACTGGTCATCTGCGTTTATGTAAAACTGCTAGTTTGGTTCCGATTGAGGAGTGATGTAACTAATGAATTCGCCATCTTTGAAAATTTTTTCTTCCTCTCATAAGTCTCACTGCTTCTGCCAGCACTTGTCAGGGGAATTTCTCATGGTAAATATGCTTCACCCGGTCTTTCAATAAATCTTAGATACTGTGCTCAGAAATGCAGTAGGTTTTACAGTACCAATCCACATTGGTCCAGAAAAGTTTTGAATATTACTTTGCCACCCTTTTGTAACACAGCTAGCATGATTACTTTCTTGCAGTTCTAAAAATGATCTTTAACACAGCAATTTATGGTTTGTATCACTGGCTAGTTTTTGTAATCCCAAATCTGTTGGTGTTATGCCATAAGATGTCTCCTAGCGATTTCTCAAATTGTTTACATTCACAATGGAGATGAACTGTGTATTTTCTGTAGTTTTGTTTTGGACAGCTTTTCTTGATTAAACTGATCACTACCTGTTGTCAGAAAAGATGCCTCAAAACAGCTTTGGTCCTTTATGTTTCTGATTTAATTTTACGTTAGGTGTTTTATTAAAGAATGCAGAATAAACCACTTTGAAAACATTCACATGATTAGGACTATTTTGGACATTAGCTGTGTTGGAGCGTCTCACTACTGTCATTGTTTTCTTCCCAGCCATGAGGTTTGCCAACTTAATTTGTGACAATGGTAGTGTAACTCAATAGATGAAAGCACGAAGACTGCTGGAGACTTCAGTAATCTTATGAAATTTGTCTTTGGCAAAATAGCCCCTCACATTCAAGTGGGTGTGTTTTTTGCTTGTTTGGATTTCTTGCTTTTTACTTTATTGTGGACAGTTGGGAATATCTTTAGTAAGCTAGGATGATTATACCCACGTAGCTGTAGTTTGCCTGCTCATTAGGAAGAAAGAAACTCAGTGTTCCGTACACGTGGTTTGGTGGTATCACTTTCTGCAGCGTGTTTTCCATCATGTCTATGTAAGCTGGGTGCTGATTTTTGTGGGGTTTTTATGCTGTAGAAGTGGTAGTTGACTAGTTTAAGCCAATCCTGTTAAAACATTTAAAAATTTTTTTTACAGTCTTTCATTATGCTTCATTTATTTTCCATTGGGTTTCCTCTAACTCACCGCCTTCACCTTTGGGATAGATTATCCCAAGTTCTGATACAGTGAGATGAATCTTGATTGGGATCTCTGGATTGTACTAAAAATTACAGTTTCACTGTAAAGTTTCTGATGTGGAATGTGGCATTGACTTCATATAAACAAATGTTTGTCCTGCATTGTTCTTACTGGAACCTTAACTGGAAAGTTAATACTTACCCATGCGAATGCAGTTGAATGAGACCTGTAGACCTTTCTCATTTGGAGTCGTTGGGGTTTGTTATCCTTCAATAAATGTGGTGTCTTTTTAATTTCGCATTCACCTTGCAAAATTAATTTTATTAAACGTGTCTGTTTATTCTTTCATTCATGGTATGAAGTTTTAGTGTTCTCTATCCAGCCTGAAAATGATCAGAGCTGCGTTTTTTTGCTTTCTAGTAAATATCAAGAAGTGTTCTTCTACAAAGGATTTATTGCTTTTAATGCATTTTATGTTGTTTTTCCTTTTAATATAACTGAGTTGTTGTTGTCTGACCTTTAATGAAGGCCTCTTTCTTAGATTATTGAAGCTCTTTTCAGCTTTGGCCACACTTAGTACATTAGTAACAGCAGTTTTCCTTCTCTCTCTTTTTCTTTTTTTTTTTTTTAAGGCATTATTTATGCAATTTGCTGACTTTGGCAGAATGTATCTTTTCTCTAGAGCAAGGATTTAAAGGTACTTAATAAAACATTCCAATGATATAAATCATAGCATCTTGTCGTTGTTGGGCAGATTGGGTAGGCAGAATGTAATCTGGCTAGGATTGCCCTGCTCTTGATGGGAGGGCATGGTAGGGTAACAGGCTGTTTGCTGGAATGGCCTAAGCTTTGTTTCTTGTGGTGCAAAATCTGTATCTGGCAAGATTGTTACCTGAAATAGTATGGCTGTAGGCAAAATGTGAAGCAGGAGGTACGCAACATGCTGGTTCATGAGTTCTTGTAGAGGAACCAAAATACTAGTTACACTGAGGGGAAGCACCTGCAGTTTTGTGGCTGTGGTACAGACAGATGGAAAAGAGAGAATCTCTTTTTTCAGCAATTCAAAAAAGTATTGTGATGAGCTGCGCACCTCAAAAGCTGGGGCTTTCTTTTGAGTTATTTTGCCTGCAGTGAGCATCTGACAAAGCAATTTGGCTGCTTGTTTTTCTGGCATGGTGCTTGCTCTCTACTCCCTGTGCCAGGTCTCATTCCATTCCTATCTAAATCAAAGATGCAGTGTCTGAGACGAAGGTTTTGAAGATGTATATTTAGTAGAAGACAGTGCAGTGTGATGGGAGAAGTTAGTCATATTTAAAAGGCAGTTTTTAACAAGTTTGAAAAAGTGACAGGCAGATAATACTGTGATATCAAAGTTCTCATTGAAGACCTCAAGCCTTGGAATTGGAAGAATTTGCAAGTAAAGGACTGGACATGCTAGATGATCTTTCCCTGTTGCACAAACTAACTCAGCATGTGAATAAGCACGCTGGACTTCATTGCAAAGCAATTAGAATTCAGCGTCTTGTCAGCGCTTCGTTTTTAAGAAAATCTCTTGTACAAAATACACTTGCTTTTCTCCAGCCAAGACACAAAGTATTTAATAGTGTGACAGTTCTTACTTTAAAAAATATTTGTATAGCATTTGAATGCTCTAATCAAAGGTGATTTTCCAACTTGGAACATAGTGGTCGTGGCTTCCAAAAGCTTAGAGCAAGAACAAAAGGGAAAATGGTGGAGAGATTATGACTTAGGTTCCCACAGTAGCCTCAGCTGAGACCAGAACCTGTCTCTCCTGGCGTTAAGCTGGTAAATACACAACCTCCCTGGTGGCTCGTAATTAGCTCGTGAAGGAGCTTTAACAATCTATCAGTATGGGGCACAGAGATTTTAAGATTTTACAATGACTGGATTTTTATTTTGAGAACAATTTTTTTTAGTGGAATCACTACAGCAGACACTGTGACAGTAAAATCAGGATTTTTTTTTTCCTTTGTCTAATTGTGGTCTTTAAGTTTCACTGGTTCTAGTCAAACAAGTGCATGGCTTCCTACTACATTTTGATAGCTAGCATTCATATGTTGCTCGACATAGTGATACTGACTCACCTTATTTCATGTGAGTATTTTTCAAATATCCTTGAAGAGAACCGTGGGGTTCTGAATTCCCATTATCCACATTTTACTATCACGCAAGGATATACTTACTGAAATGATGGATAGCGAAATAGCTTACAACTCATTGTTTTACGATTTGGAACTTGCACCCAACTGGGTTGATTTGATGCAATTGTTTAGCTTTTAGTGGTCTTCTGGCTGAAGAAATAGCCTTCTGCTAAATGTTAAACAGAAACTCTCTGCAGCTGCAAGGACTTTGTGCAGTTGAACAGACTCTGGGAACATGGAATGATGATTTGATGCGTTCTACACCAGAGAACAGATTTCTGTCTCGTATTGCCTGAATCTGCGAGCCATGTTTTTGGAAGTCTACTGTCATAGAATAACATCAAACTGAGGCTGACTCATTCTCTGGTAGTGTGTTTTAGTTTTTTCCACAGAAACACCACTAGGTGTTAAAGCAACCTGTAGCTGTAAATCTACTTTACTACCAAATCCTCTGGATAGTGTGCTAAATAACATACGTAGGTGTGCTGAAACTGCTATGTGCTAGTCCTGTCAGGATCATACCATGTGTGATTTCTTTCTGTTCATTACAACTTTTTTTTTTTTTCCAGAAAAGGGACAATGCTGTGTCATAGCTGTTTTATGATTGGGTATTTGCTTATTTTAAAAGCATGCCTGACTTATATTCCTCTTGAGCTAGGTTATGGCTGTGCTTTGCGCTGGGGGTTTTGGTTGTTGTTGTTTTTGTCTTAATTATTGTTCAGAAGATGATGTTTTCAGTGTCACTTAAATCTGGAGAAGGGGGGTGTAAGGAGATTCTGAACTAGATGAACCAGTCAGCCAGCCTAGAAATTCGTCGTTAATCAGAGGCATCTACTTCTGGCAAACGTAATGCTGCATTTCACAAGTCCTACAGGTGGCTGTCCCTGGGTCTTGCTGGAGGGATTCCGTTGCTGTTAGAGAAACAGAGTATTTCCATCTGAATATTTTAGTACCCATGAATATTTTTACTCAATGTCTAAACAATACTTCTCAGACACTTCCCTCACTCCTTGGTGTAACTTTTTTCCTAAGCCACTGTCCATACAGGGAATTCTATAGTAAACATGAGCTGCTAGCTTTTCAACAGCGAAAACCCATCCTTTTGTTGCCATGCCTCCATGTCTAATGTGTGGAGAACACCCTGAAAGCAAAAGCCCTCAGAATCACAGAATGGCTGAAGTTGGAAGTGACCTCTAGATGTCATCTGGTCCAACTCCCATGCTCAAGCAGGACCATCTACAGCTGGTTGCCCAGGGCCGTATTAAGATGACTTCTGAATAACACCGAAGAATGGAGACTTCCCCAGTCTGTCTGGGCAACCTGTGCCAGTGCTCAGTCACTCTGACAGTGAAAAAAGTGTTTCCTGATGTTCAGAGGGAGCCTGCTGTGTTTCAGTGTGTGCCCATTGCCTCTGGTCCTGTCACTGGGCAACACTGGAAAAAGCCTATCTCGATCTTCTTTACACCCTCCCTTTCCATGTCTTTATATGTTGCTAAGATCCCCTCTGAGCCATCTCTTCCCCAGGCTGAACGGTCCCAGCTCTATCAGCCTTTCCTCATTTGAGAGATGCTCCAGTCCCTTAGGCATATCTGTGGCCCTTCTCTGGACTTTCTCCAGTACGTCCATGTGTCTCGTTCTGGAAAGCCCAGAACTGGACACAGAACTCCAGCTGTGGCTTCACGAGTGCTGAATAAAGGGAAGGATCACCTCCCTCAGCCTGCTGGCAATACTTTGTCTAATGCAGCCCAGAATACCATTTGCATTCTTTGCCACTAGGCTTGCCTGCTCCTGTTCAACCTGGTGTCCACCAAGACCTCCAGTCCGTTTCTGTGAAGCTGCTTTTCAGCTGGGCATCCCCCAGCATGTACTGGTGCGTGCAGTTGTTACTCCTGATGCACTTTGCTCTTCCCCTTGTTGAATGTCATGAGGTTGCTGTGCTCTGAATGGCAGCATGACCTTCTGGCGTATCAGCCACTCCTCACAGTTTGGTGTCATCTGCAAGCTCGCTGAGGATATGCTCTGCACCCGCATCAGATCATTAATGAAGGTGTTGAACAGGACTGGACATGGTATTGACCCCTAGGGTACACCGCTAGTCGCTGGCCTCCAACTGGACTTTCTGCCACTGATCACCACCCTCTGGGCCCAGCCATTCAGACAGATTTCAGTTCACCTCACTGTCTGCTTATGCATCTGCATTTCATGAGCTTGTCTGTGAGGATCTTATGGGAGATAGTGTCAAAAGCCTTTACTAAAGGCTAGGTAGACAATATCCACTGCTTTCCCCTTGTTCTCCTATACAGTGGTATGAAATCTGCCTTACTTTCTTAAAACCAGAACTGAAGTATATCCTCACCCACTCTGTAGACTGAAGATGGGTAAGTCGTTTTGCCTGCCTATGCAGTATATGTTAAGTTCTGAATATTAGGCATTGGTGGGTATCTATCTTTAACCTTCTGATGTTGTTGCTACTATCCTGTCTTTGCTAATTTTTCTTGTCCTGCTTTAACCTTGTTGTGGGCTAGCTTATACCTAACTTTAGATATAGATCATTATCTATATCAGCGTTGTTGTATCATGAAATAACAGTGATCTGCTGTAAGGGAATTTACTTTCTGCAATCATTATATTACCTTAAGACTTTGCAGTGATACTGCAGAAAACTGTTTTCAAGAGATTAATTTGTTAAATGTTTGCCATATTAACTTTCTACTATAGCTTACTGATTCAGCGCAGTGTGTTACCGTTGTTCCAGAGAGGACTATTGAGCAGTCAGAACTACCTTTGTCTACCAAACTGACAGTCTTACAAAGTAGAGAGTAAAGTTTGGGAGCCATGTTCTTTAAATCCATGCCAGTTGATACCATGAAACATAAGACTAGCTGTTACAGCCAGACAACACGTCCATCTTGTTTTCCTCCTGTTTGTGGCAGTGACCAGTGCTAGATGACAGGAGAAGAGTATTAGAATAGGGCAGCATACAGTGATGCTTTTCCAGCTTCTAAGAATTTGCAGCTCAGCAATTTGCACAGCAGTAGCTGTTGGCTTTGTACCTAATAACCAAACAGTCCTGGCTTATATTTCTTGGAATGGGGAGAGGATACGGTGTAAGCCATGGTACACCTGATTACTGACTGAGTGGAGCAGTACCTGTCTTTGTCATCTTGTTTGCTTGTGTTCTGTGTATTAATATTCTAAACACCTTGTCCCACTCCACTGCTGAGTAGTATTGGTTGCCTTGGAGGCTGTCATTTTGTACTTGTGCTTGGGATTTTTTTTTTTAATGTGCATTCATTACTTTATCTTTTCTACAGGTAATCTTATTGCCTGCTTTTGTGTGATACTGAAGCTTTTTTTTAATGGATAACCCAAACCCTTTACTACCCAGAATGACTTAATACTAGTGTGCTCTAGCACACTTCAGTCTTGTTCTTCCCTTTCCTTCCAGCACCTCAAATTGATGGAGAAGAGGTTTTTCACCTTTATTTCTAAATGTATTCAATTGGGAGAAAGGTGTCTGGTACAGCAACTGTGAAAGGCTGCCTCTTTGGAAATGGCTTTCTAAGGTTTGAAATGGCAATCAGGGGCGGGATCCTTCTGTATGCTGTACGATGCCACGGAAGATAGCTGAATGTGACTGCACATCAATGCCAGCGTCCAGTGTGCAAGACCTCCTGGGATCAGGAAACAAAGATAACATACTTGCTTAAGCTTCTTATTGGTGTCCGTTTTCTGCATTTCTGAGACTCTGTTTTCATGACACTGATAGACGCATGCAAGAGTTTGTTTCTACATGATTCAAGACAGGCACGTGTGAGAGGGCTTTGATCTGGAGGCTGTGCAGCTCTGCTGGGCCTCCCTGCGTCTGGCTTGCTGTGCTCTGAGCACTTCAGGGTCTCAGCTGAGGGGTGGAGATGAAGCTTGTGTTTACTTTTGAAGTGTGGATGGGTATGTTATTCAGTACTGTTTTCCAGTGCCTGAGTTGTTTGGGTTTTTTGGGTTTTTTTCCCCCCACTCTTGAGTATCTGCTTATTGGTAGCCTTCCCTTGGGAAAGCATTGTATCCATTCTTGTATACTTTTCTGCTCTGGTGTGAGAGTTTCCTCTTAAGTTTGTTGACTTGCAGACTTCATTGCTGTATTAAGTTGTCTTAGGGAGAACTGATCACTTAGAAAAATCTACCAAGGCTAAATTAGTTTTATTTTTAATTTTCCTACATGAAGTTGTTCATTGTGCCAAGCCGATTTTTTTTTTTTATGAAAAGCGTCTTTCCTTTTCCTTCTCTGCCACTCTTCCCATCACCATGGGATGCTGAAGCGAGGAAAGCTCTTGTGGTGGGGCCCCTGCCTGATATTTTAACTTTAAAGTGTACAAATAACTTTTTAAGGCTATAAAGGAGCAACTTCAGGAAAAATCTAAGACAATCTTCTGAATATTATGTCTGGGACTCTGTAGTGTTGCCGAGTATAGGAAGACTTCCTTCTTTCTAGAGACATGCAACGTGAACATTTTATTTTTACATCTCTGCAGTTAAATCCTTTGGATTGCTTCACTTAAGTGATTTTTACTGTATGTTCTTTAAAGACCTAGCCGACATTTAAAAACTTGGTCTACAGTTGCAGAGAAAAATGAAAAATAGCTTTCTTTATATCATTACAGAAATTAATCTCTGAGATGGCAGAATTTGTTTTAATAGTTATAAATAAACGTGCTAGATGTACTGCTATTTGACCAAAGCTGCAAAATGTCAGATTAGATATTAGCACCTGTAAATCCTGTTTCTGTTCAGCAGCAAGTTAGTTTTTGAGGGGAAAATTATGTAAATCTTGCTACATGAGATTCCTATTTACAGTGCACTGTGCTTTTCGTGCTACTTGCCTGCTTGAGAAGGTCTTGCAGGCGGTCACGGAGTGTGGATGATGTAGGTGTTAGGTTTTTTCCCTTTTCCGTATTTTTGTACATGTTAGTTTCCTATCACACAGGGAGAAAGATGAGCATACAATCATTAAACCATTCTAAAACCTTATAGCAGTAAGAAAGTTCTGCTTATGTCTTGTGGTTTGTTTGTTGGTCTGTGAACTGTTGCTGGCATGATGGAAATACTTGAGAAGGGTGAATATTCCTGCAGGATGACTGTCAAGGTAGTACTGATGCAGGGAACTGGGCATGGTGAACATGTATTCTAGAAGTCTGTAGTGTCTTTAAAGAAAACGTAATTCTTGGGACAGCCTGCCTACTTTAGAACAGAAGATTTCTAATCTTACAAATTGACTAAAAGCACAAATTGTAAACCAGAATTTTGCTTGTGTGGATTTAAGTACTGGAGTTCAGTATTTCTGTAAAATACTGGTATTCTGAAATGGAGTTTCTCTGTAGCTCTCTTGCATTTTTAAGCCTAGCTTTGTTTTATAAAGCAAGATGTGGTGGAAGGATGGGTCCTCAGACAAACTTCCCTGGAAATAGAAACATACTTTGAGAGAAGAAATAGTCAAGTGTCACTTGTGAAGTCTGAGCCGCTGTAGTCCCGACCTGGAGCCTCTTTGGTTGCTTAGTGTGAGCATAGTTCCCTTCTATTCTGATCAGTTTGGAGAGGCTAGAAATTGTAGCTGCAAAACTTACAATCAAAGTAATCCAAACTTAGCTTGAACGAGCTGACTTTTTCCTCACAACTGTTTTTGGATGAATTTTTATTGGGATATTTAAAGAAGTGTGCTTAAAAGAGAAGCCATCATCACCAAAGTTTTGGTCCAAAAGTGTGGCAAGCTAGTGTATTTCCCCAAAAATCATTTTGTGAGCAGAATAACTTTGTCCTTTGAAATAGTTTAATTGTCTTTAATGAGAATTTTTCAAAGCTTAACCTGTCCAGGCATTCATATTGCAGATTCATTTTACCACAGAAAAGTCTCAGTGGAAATGTTGACCTTCCTTAGTGCTAGAGTTGATTAAATCATTTCTGCCTGTACCTCTTCCTGCAGTGCACCCTCAATTGAAATTATTGAATCGTACTGTTAAAATTAACCTGATCTTAAATCTGCGTTTCCTATTTTTCCTTCAGAGGATAGATAGTATGATACCATGCAAGGGTGCTTGTAGAAGGGCTGAGATTGCTGCAGGAAATGTTTTTGTCCAATTATTTAGAGTTTTTATTTGCACAAACATATTCTCCATGCTGAATATACAAACACATCTTTCTACTTTACTCTTGCTTTTCTGCTGATCTAGTTTTGTGACTGGTGTTCATGCTAATGCTGGTGGCAGCACAAGACAGGGCAGGGAGCGGGGGTGAAACCAGCAGCCCACAGGGATGCGGCGCTGGGGAGCTACTCCTTTTTCACTGGGTCGTGTTCTGCGTCAAATTCAAGTCCTCATGGATCTCTAAGCTTATTAGGCAGTCCTTGGTAATTTTGCAACACAATTTTGTTGTATACGAGATGGTTGGGGAGTGAGATAGTTTTTACTTTTGATTATTTCTGTAGGAGAGTTTAGTGCTTCGGCATCATCACTCATACCCTTCTCTGCTCCTTCCCCTTCAATGTTGACTGCAGCCTCTTTTCAGTAATGTTAGATCTCTTTTGACCTATGCTTGTTGCAGATGGACCTAGTCTCATGAGACTGGTATTATTAATAGATTCACTGAGTATGCAGGTCTTAGCTGTCTGTGCATATTTCTTCCCTATCTCTTAATTATTTTTTTACAAGTCAAAAAGGATTATGAGGGTTTTTTTTTTACAAATTGGAAAAAGTCTGTTTCTTTGGTAGTGTTCAGGCTTTGTGACACACAGCTGGGATAAGGAAGGTTTAAATGTTGCTCATAGACTAGTCTAGTGACCATCTCCAGTAAGGTGCCACTTCATTTACCACTAGCTTTTCATGTGGGCAGTGCAGTGAACTTAAAGGTAGATTTTCCTACTCTGTAATTATTACTCATGCTTGTCAAGAGGAGAAATGTTAATGGAAAACTGCTCAGGATTCCTGTGGGAAACTGTTAAGCAATACACTTAAGATGTGAAACTTAAGGGATGTTTAACTTGTCATATATTGTGCACCAGATGCCTGCTTGCTTTATAAAACCGTATGGTAAGCTGTGGAGGGTATGCCGTTCATCTTTGAGGTTCGTTCCACATTCTCCCACAGGGGTTCACTCTTGTGGGTTACCTGTCACGCAGATTGCATGTGAGGTTTGAATTCTCTCTTTTCCTTTTGTGGGTTGTTTTCACAGAATCTTAGCTGTGTATGTAGTCTCGGCCTGCGTGAAGCAGTAGTGGCTGGAAATTGGAAGTGTTCAAACCATCAGCTTGGTTTGGATCGCAAAAGGCAATTCTAAGCACGTTCACTTCCTTCCTGCTGCCCTTTCGCTGTGGTCCTTTCTTCTTGTGCTTGCAAATTATTTCTATCAGTATAAATTACCTTATTTATATCCTTTTTTTCTTTTTTTTCCCCTCAGGACAAGGGAAACAGTTAAACACCGTTGATAACGTTAAGACTTGGTTGTTTGGACCTTTAATCTCTATTCTTTCTCATGCTGAGGGTTTGCAAGTAACTGAAGTCTGTTGTCCATAGCAGTCTATGTGTAGAAACTGAAGTGAAGCAAGTGAAAAGAGGGGGTTTGAAGAATGGATTCAAACAGAGGAAAGACATGCTAGTGTGCATGTCTTTGTGTTAGGTTTAGAAAGGTGTCGCTGATTAAGGAGATTTGTGGAATGCTAAGGTGAACGTGGTACCAAAGTTGGGATTTTTTTTCTTAATTAGGAAGGCCTTGCGTTGTTTTTACAGGATTCATCTTGGTTTTGTATCTTAATGTAATGCAAATATTCTAACTGAAATTGGAAGCTATTTAGGGGCTTTTTCAGATTGCTTGTCATCTTTGGGAAGAAAGGAGCCCTGAAATGCCTACCTGATATTATGAGAGTGTTTTTGCTGCCTAGAGAGGATCTTTTCTAACTCGACTCGAAATTGCTTTAGGAATTACTGTGTTGGTTTCCAGTTTTGGACACCATACCCTCTAAGCAGGAGTGGTCTGTGGATTGGCCCTTTTTTGGGTTCTGATCTTCTGTTTGGCAAGATGGTCTTGCCATGAAAGTAAGATGGAAGTACTTTCGGAAACGTTCTTTCCCTTTTAGTATAGGTGATGTTTTACGTAACCTTATATATGATAGTGAATTTTCTGTGGATTGTTTCTTCTACTAGTTAGAGTTTGTTGTTCGTCCCTTTTGACACTGGCTTTTGTGCATCTGTTTTCCTGTCTCTTCTGTTTTGGGGAACTGACTGTCCTATTTGTGGCTCTGACGTGCTGTATACTTGGATTTTCCAGAAAATTATAATCTTGTCTGCTCTGAGATACTGTACTTAAGCTTATACACGAGGAAACACAAGTGTATCTACAGTTAATGCTCATTGTTTCATTTGTGTATTTTCTGTGTGAAGTTGTAAATGGTGGTGACAAGGCAGGAATAGTGCTTTTTGATAGTGACTTGCAAAACATGGAGTTTGGGGCAAAGTAATAGGTGGAAGGGTAAAACGCTAACTCCAAACCAAAAACCTGTTTCTAAGGTGAACACCATCCAGTTCTTATACAGATTCCCAACACCAACTAGTATTTATATCAATCTTCGTTAAATGTGGTGGTAAGTTGTTGCCCTAATGTTGTAAATGTGCTGCTTAAGTGGATGTTGTGTACTGTGGAGGATGCCTTTCAAGCAACAGCTTCATTTCTTTTTGTTTCAGATTAAGGGAAGTTTCAGAGAAGCTGAACAAATATAATTTAAACAGGTAAGGCATATCACGTGCTGCTGTAAATCATTTGGAAATCATTTTAACATCAACAAGAAGCAAAAGATTGTGCTGTAGATACAGTCTTAGAAAGCCTCAATACTAAAGTTCAGAAATGCTTCAGATAAGTGTTCTTACATTAGGAAGAAAATGTTAGGTTTTCAGTTATGACAAATTCTATTATTAAATACCTTCCTTATGAAATGACTCCTTAATTTGAAGTATAACCCCAGTTGTTTATTTGCTGACCAAATTAATTGAAAACTACTGCCTTTTTAAGGTTTTGTTCCGCTTTTTCTGTGCTTAATTACCAAAAATACATTATAGTTGCTTCAACTAATGCATAAAGTTATTCTTGAATGTTTTCGTATCGGTAACTGTCTCTGCACATTGTTCCTTCTGTATGCCACTTGGTTTTTATTTTTTTCAGACTTTAAAAGTTTTAAAATGTTATACATGCTCACTTTTTGTTTTCAGCCACCCCCCTTTGAATGTATTGGAACAGGCCACTATTAAACAGTGTGTGGTGGGACCAAATCATGCTGCATTTCTTCTTGAGGTAAATTACTTAAATCTGCTCAGATAACAAACTTGAAACCATACAGTTTAAACTAATTCTTCTAACATCTAATTGATCAAAGTTCTTCAGTAACTGAAGACCTGGTTTTGTTTGGGTTTTTTTCTGTACCTTGTGTTACATTTCAGTTTTGGACACTCTATTTTCTTGTTTTAAATATAGGATGGTAGAGTCTGCAGGATTGGTTTTTCAGTTCAACCAGACAGATTGGAATTGGGTAAACCTGACAATAATGATGGGTAAGAAATGCTTTTCTTCATATTAAATCATTCTTTTGAACTGGATAAGCAGCTTGGCTGCTTTTTTGTTTTTGTTTGTTTTTAAACTAGATTGCTTTTGGAATGAGTACTCTGAGTACATACATAATGGTTCTGGTGATGCAGCCAAACAGCCTAGCTTGACAAACTGGTGTAGGAATAAATGGTAGATGTGATTCTAAAAGAAGTGAGACAGGATCTCTTTAACTTCAAGAAAAAAATCCCTCCAAAAAGAGTCCTTATGAAAGAAACTGTGTTAAATTGTTAAGCCTCATGTAGAATCCACTTTGAAAGTGGTCCCATCTGGAGAGGCTTACTTTTTAGACCTGTTGTCTTCAGCCCAGGTAAGTCCCCCTTAATAGGACTATGTAATGGTTCCTAATTGAATGTAAACCACTTCTTCATATCCATAAGTAGCATACTCAGGCTCAGGTTTGTGGATGGAACGCTTGGTGATTACAATTTGTACATATACACTAACTGAAGACTTAGCGCAGTGGCTAACTCAAATCAGTAATTAGCTTAATATGTATTTGCAACTGTGCTATTATGGATTGCCAATGTACGTAAGATCTGTTAGGCATGCTTTCCACTTTCTTTTTCCAGCGTACCTCTTCATATACAGTTAGATTAGTTTGGAGTATTCCCCAAGGGTGTTGCTTAAGCTGGTATGTTACCAGACTAAGTCCCTGAGAATTTAGACCTGGGATTCCAGGTTTTGTTCTTAACCCATTTGGGATTGTTTTGTGACTGATTTACCATCTTTTACTTTCAGTTCAAAGTTGAGCAGTGGCTCAGGGGCAGGAAGGACATCCAGGCCAGGCAGGACTAGTGACTCCCCATGGTTTCTGTCTGGTTCTGAAACTCTGGGCAGACTGGCAGGCAACACCCTTGGGTAAGTTTTGATAGGATTGAGGCTGCAATCTGTTTGTTCCATATTTGAGTATATGTGTATACACATATATAAATTGTATGCAGTATGTATAAGGGAACGTATAATTACAGCAGTTGTGTAGGTAGGGTATAACAACAAACTTTAATGACTTGGTTAAAGTAACATATGCAAGTGACCCTTCAGTACCGAGGATGTGGAACATTCTTCATGTATATGTGAAGAATAACTTGATTTTGGCTGTGTTGTCTTTTTTGAACGTGTTTTGGTTCCTTGATTTTGAAAAGCAGTTTTCTAGAGGGACACTATCAATTTAACCCCCAATAGGATAGCAGCTTAACATAAAATGAGTGCATTTATGTGGGAAGAATCTTCATTATCTATATTTGCAGACCTTGGTGTGCTCAGTTTTATTGTGCCTTTCTCTCCCCTGCCCCAAGTAATGAGCTGTGTTTTGTTAGTTGGAGTCTTACACGTAGTAGTAGGAAGGTAACATTTGGAAAAAGTTGTTGCTCAGAACCTTTAAAATTTACTATAAACTAAGTGTGCTATACAGATTCGATTTTTTTATCATTAGCTTAAAAATTGATGGTGTCCCTTTATATAGCAATGTAAATTAATCTTCTTTAACACAGTGAACTCTTCGTTATGTGCTTTTGTAAGACATGTTGAACAGTGCTGCTTCCTAAGGTTACTAACCATAGTAAGGAGAATTGTGTTTACAAAATGTGGTTTCTGCATGTGAATGATTTGTTAAGAGGAAGGAACTACAGCCTTTCCAGGAAAGTGAATTTGTTGTTTATGCTACCAAATAAGCTAATTTCATCTGGGGCTTAGTTGCATGAAAGATAATGTACGTTTTGTGAAAGCTTTGTGCACCTGAACTTAAAATTCATGTGTTAAACTTTAAAGGAAAACTAGTATTGTCATGTGTAAAAACTTGGCGTGAGAAGTGCAAGACTTTTTTTCCCTTGTTATTTTTACCTGAGCATAACTGGTTAAAATCGTTTGAAGCTATGTGCTTAGGAGACCATCCCTGAAGAGTTCCTAGTTTCTTCCCTTTCATGTTTCAATACTAGGTAGTTGAAAGTCACTGAACTAGTAGAGTAGCAGTAGACACTATAACTGCTCTATTAAATGAAGGAAATACTTATCTTAATAAACTGAGTCTAAAACATTCAGACTGTGGAGCCCTTAGATTAGATCACTGGATTTGGAAAATTGCTGGCATGCTAGTAGACAGTAGAGAGATGTGGAAAACCAATAGGTGAGCAGTAATGAGTAGAAAGATTTCCAGTCTATATTAATATTTATTCTAGGTTTAGATGGCTTTAGTAGGAATAACTGTGTCCTTAGGGTTTTTTGTTTTCTCCGTAACAGGACCAAGTTAGGACACACTTGGAATATTTGAATTATTGTATGAATGTAAATGGTTTTAACTTACATGTCTTAAGTCTGTAATTGATATTTTATAACTCAAAGTAGAAAATGTATCTGTAATAAGTATTAAAATCTAATACATAACCTTTTCTTTAAACCCACATCTTTCCTGCTGAGAGTTGAATTGAGAGTGTGTATGAAGAATTTGACTTCCATTTAGCCCCCTTTTCTTCCCCCCTTCAGCCTCATTCCCACCTCTAGGAACAGATTAACTGGCTTGTTTTATTTAGAATGTCACATTCTTCTTTGGTTTGGGTTAGTTTTGTGTTGGGGTTTTTTTCCATTTTCAGTAGTATTGTTTTTTGTGAGCTTTTTTCTAATTCATGAGACAAGACATTTGCTAAAGCTATCATTGAATTGCTTTTTGTCTTGTCATTGTCTATGTGGCTGCTGTCTAGAATCCTGAAAATGTAGATGTCTCTGTGACAGGGCCTCATCTTATGCAGATACTTCAGATATTCTGTGATTGCGTGGTCTTGTCAGGAGGGGGGAAAACGAAAACCAACAAAAAAAGAGAAGTATGTTAGTAATCAACTTAAGCCGTAAAATATAAGACAAGTATTCTTACTTAATTAGTTTTTATAGCTACAGGTGGTATACTTCTAATGTGAATT
Organism: Steatornis caripensis; assembly: GCA_013398225.1. Lineage (NCBI taxonomy): Eukaryota > Metazoa > Chordata > Aves > Caprimulgiformes > Steatornithidae > Steatornis > Steatornis caripensis. The sequence continues at coordinate 375,075 of VZSC01011780.1, forward strand.
TATTAGATACAATTTCAGGGAACATACCTTTTTTTTTCTTGTCTTGTTTTAAATATTTTCTTAAAAGGAGGTTGAGGATTAAGGTGGTTGAGAGCAGGAAAGGTCTGCTGATACTGATTATTAAATAGCAGTAATACCATATCCGATATCCTTAAAGGTAGATTTGTACAACAAAGTTTAGTTAACCTTGAAGAACAAACTAGAATCTTTTAGCCTTTTGTGACAACAGAGTGTCTAGCGTTACATCCAGAACAGCTTGAGTTGACAGAGCTATGTGATGTTAACATTAGTGGAAAGTTGTAATGATGGTAAGTTGTCCATTTCTACAAATCGCTGCCTTTTTACTCCCTTATTTTGATACTGACTCGTAGAAATGAAAAAGCTGTTCAGTCAGCTTAGGCATGTTTTTGCAATGTATACAGTTGATGTTGATTTCTCCAATAGGAATAGGTCCAGAGTAGAGTATCTCTTGAAAACCATCCATCAGATCAGAGGACTATCTACTGTAAGATTTGCTTTGCAGTAAAGATTACTTGATTTTTCTAGTGTAATCTTAAGCAATTTCTTAATGTAAATCAAATCTCAGAAATTTTAGAAGACCCATCTGAGTATAGTGACCTCCTGTCAGAGTCCACTGACCATGAAGCTGCTGCATACGTGCTTTTATAGTAGGAAGTTAACAGCTGAGTGTTAGATGTTACACTGCTGGTGCTGTTACTTTTGGAAACTCTGGGAATTGGTGCATACGTGTATTTGTGTATGTATGCATCCACACAAGTTATAGGAGTAGGGAAGACTGCAACTTCCAGTTGGAGCACTGTTTTATATTTCTTCTGTGTAATTCAGAACTTTATCAATTGCCTAGTGCTCTTGTTCTTACTGCTTTTGAGAGATACTTTCATAGTGTTTGTCTATGAGGTCA